>MCJB01006025.1:106323-158994 GCA_002018475.1 Nicotiana obtusifolia | reverse complement strand
CTGCAGGTCCAAATAGATTGACAGACGGAGTTCCTCCACCACAGTAGGCTACCAGTTCAGCAGATATAGCAAGGTTCATCTTCCGGACCTGCTATACTTGGGTATGTTTTGATGTATAGATGTTTTTTTGGGCATGTCGGGGTCCTGTTCCGACTAAGTATTTTTGTATACATTCCATAGAGGCTCATTAGACAAGTTGTCAGTATGTATAAACAGGAGTTGGGCTATGTGTAATTATGTCGCCTAATTGGCATCATATGTATCGTGTGTATGGTTTTGTATATAGCCCAGTGGGTTATGTTGTGGCGAATGTATGTTTATATTATGGTATATTGCTACGACAGGTAATGTCATTATAGTCGACAGGTATAATGTCGTTATTGCCGTGTTGGCAAGTATGTGCACCTTACGAATAATAAGGGTAGTCGTGTACAGGGTTCGCCGGTACTCTGCAAGCAGGGTTCGGTGCCCGGTCGCGGGCCCCCGAGGTTGGGTCGCGACAAATTGGATTTGGAGATTAATTGTAGATGGAACTGTTTCAATTGTGGGAATATGTTAAAGCCTTAATTGATGATTCTCGATGTTAAGCAAGAACTCAGTTTATTTATCGTGGACTTTAATTATAATTGAGTATTGGCATTAGTTGAGCTGAGTAGAAGTTGAGTTAAGATTGGTTATAGCTGATTCTCCCTTGCCGGGATGTTTGCTTTGATATTATTGTTCCCTTGCTGGGAAGTTATTATATTGCTTTTGTTCCCTTGCCGGAATGTTTGCTTTGATATTATTGTTCCCTTGCTGGGAAGTTATTATATTGTTTTTGTTTCCCTTGCCAAGTTTTCTTGTGATTGTTGTGATGACTTGTAAATGGGAGCGGGTGGTACGCCTACCACAAATATAATGAAATGGGATCGGGTGGTACGCCTACCACAAATATAATGAAATGGGATCGGGTGGTACGCCTACCACAAGATATAATGAAATGGGAGCGGGTGGTACGCCTACCACAAAAATATGATGAAATGGGAGCGGGTGGTACGCCTACCACAAGATATAATGAAATGGGAGCGGGTGGTACGCCTATCACAAAATGTTATGAAATAGGATCGGGTTGCACGCCTGCAACAAGATATAATGAAATGGGAGCAGGTGGTACGCCTACCACAAGATATGAGAAATGGGATCGGGTTGCACGCCTGCAACAAGATGGAACTGAAAGTGAAAGTTGTCTGTATTTCTCTTTATTCGTGTTAAAAGTTAAATTGTAGTTTCCTTATGATTCTTTGATGGTCAGTTTTATCTGCTACCCCGAAGCATGTTTCCCTTCCCCAGCTTTAATTGTTTAATTACCTCTATCTTTCTGTTGTAGATGTATATATATATATATAAAACTGTACATGTCTATCTGGAATCTGGTCCTAGCCTCGTCACTACCTCGCCGGGTTTAGGCCAGGTACTTACCAGCACATGGGGTCGGTTGTGCTGATACTACACTCTGCACTCTTTTGTGCAGATCCCAGTGCCGTAGATTTCGGACTGTAGTGAGCTTCCAGTTTCTTGCTGATCAGGCGACCCGAGGTAGTAGCAGGCGTCCGCAGACCTTGGTGTCTCCCGCTATCTATTTTACCTGTTTCTTTGTTTAGTCCCAGAGACAGTACTTTGTTATTTCTTTCATACCCTTATTTGTCGTACTCTTAGATAGTCTGTGAAGCTGTGACACCAAATCTTGGGTAGTTTCGTTAAGGAGATTTTATTAGCGGTATTTTAAAATCTGAAATTTTTATTATTCTGCTCATTAAGGTATGTTGTTTGTTAGTTGTAGGTTTAAAGTTGTAATGAATTTAAAAATGAAAATAAGGCAAATAATTCGGTTGATTGGCTTGCCTAGCTTTCACGAGTAGGCGCCATCACGACTCCCGAGGGTGGAAAATCCGGGTCGTGACACTAATGCAACTAATTATCTTTGTTTTGGCTCAAACCCTTCCCTCACTAAAATTTTTCTTTTGCTTCGATGAACCCCTACTTCTCACACACTTTCAACAATACCATTGACTCGACTATTCCAGTCTTTCTCACTGCTTCTAGGCCATTCACAAGCTTTTACGTACGGACCATTTGGTCCTGTTAACACCTCGTATCCTCAGTATACATGTTGCGGTCAAATACACACGCTAGTTTACGCGGCCGTCAAGTAATAAAATGACTAGAAGTTGGATGTCAAACACACGAGGACATGTGATTAACTATTAACTAAATTAGACTATCCTAATTTTCTAAACAAGAATTAAACCAAGAAGTATTTGACTTCTTGAACAAAAGAAGAGCAGATTTTTATGTTATCAATGCGATGAAAACGATCTAGGCTTATGGGCTATCTAACCATTCTATTGTACTCTTCAATTGAATTAACTAACTAATTTATCTAGTTTATTAATTGACAGGGTTAATATTGCTCATAAGAATCTGTCGAGTTCTTACTCGCCTATTCAAGCTAACCTAATGCCTATATGTTATGGAGTTAGAATTAACAAGAACGCATTTATAATTCCTGTACATCAACCAAGCAAGGCAATTAGGTATATGTCTATCCTAACCGCGAATCCATTCCCCGATGCCCGGGTTCGAGAACTTGCTCTACTCAATCCTATGTGCAATCTAGAATTCTCACTTTCTAGTTCAATTCTAGATCCGTCGATAGTATTCAATTGGTGATCAAGCAATTAAATAATTAAGCGCAAGATTGAATAAATAAACCAATATGATAAATCAAGAAAGCAAAATTTATTTCCGAATAACAATAGTCATGAAAGAATCACAACCCTAGAACGTGAAGTTTAGCTCCACATAGATATGGTAGCTAAATAACAAATCATACAAAGAAACATAAAAATTACTAAGTTTGGTAGAAGAAAAGATGAAACCCGGCTTCCACGGCGGCTCTCTACTCTCCCTTGGTCAAAAGTTCCTCTAAAAAACGTCCTCTCCTCCAGAATAGGTTTAGACCCTCTTTTATACAAGTTGGGGCCGTGTAGGACCGAAATAACCTTATCCCGAACGAAGAAGAAAAAATCCCGTACCTAGCGTCTAGGGCCGCGCCTAGCACTGGCCCTGGCGCAGAACTAGAGACATTTTGCCGTTTTCACGAATTCAACTCCAATTCCTTGGTTTTCCTTTGAGTCTGTTTACCGTAAATTTTGGATAACAATTGAATTTATACATGATTTTAAGGATATGTGGCCTAATTTGATACAAATGACGAATAATATAGTGAAAGTTAAAGTTAAGAGATAAATGAAAAAGAGACGCAAACCACCCGATTTAGACACTCTTGGCCGTTGGCTGATCCTTCTTGAGTAGAAATTGATTATAATAAAAATTGAAACAAGTTGATAATAAAATAATTCAAGAGAGCAATATATCACTATTTTTTCTTTTTATTTATGATCCGTGAAGAAGGTGTCTTGTAAATGGTTCAATTCCCCCTTTATATAGTGGGGAGGTCATACATCTGGTGCAACTTTATACAAGGTAAAAATTTCTCCTGATTTGCTAATTAAGCGGTTCTATTGATTAATGCCGAGATTCCTGCCGTGATGTTCGTCCTACGGATATTCCGGTTTTCCGTCATTTAGGTTTAATGCTCTTTCCTCGAACATTTTTGGAGTCAGGTTCGATTTTAGACCACGAGATCGGTGTTCCCGAGGTTGGACATTTTGGCTTCGTGTTCCGCTTCGATGAAGCTTGGGTTTGATCTTTGACCCTACGCATTCCAAACCCGATCTGTCGTGCAATAGTTAAACTCGATGTTAACCATATAGAGTCGAGCCCGATTTTGACCACATATAGATGGGCCCGACTTTGACCGTATATAGATAGTCCCCTCGTTTTTTGGAGAGTAACGACGAGAAACGATATGAGCCTCGAACTCTCATTCTGATAAGTGGCGGTGAACTTATGACGTACGTGATCAAAAAAGCCTTTTAAAGCATCAAGTGTGTGTCAATCGGCATTCTGCCGCTTTGGGATGAGAACTGCCGTTTTGAGAGGCTATAAATATCCTCTTTCACCCTTCATATTCAAATGTTCGTCCTTCTTCTTTATAAAACTACATTGTTCTTATCTTTAAGACCTCTTGCCTTCTAGTTTTCTGAAAGTACCTCACAAGCTATCTTCATACTATATTTCCTTTGCATCTGTATCTTTTAATTTCTTCATCTGTTCAAAACAATGGCGAAGATTTCAAAATTCGTTCCTCAAAGACAGACCCCCTCTTATTCTCAACCTGCTGAGGACGTTTTGCCTGTCAACATTGAGGAACCTACAGCGGAGCCCCCTTTGAAGGCGTTGTACCAACCGGGTGTTAAACCGGAGCCAATTTCAAGGTCGATAAAACTTCCTCAATACCACGCCGATGTGAACCGGTCACGAGATACATCTGTTTAATCACCGACATAGTTCTCGATAAAGTCAAGGAAGACTATAACTGGGTTGGTAAGTGTGTGGTGGTTCCTGCACCTGAAGAGGCAATCACTACCAACGTGGAGGGTTTTTTAAGTGTTTAGACTTATCCCTTCACGTTGGGCCCTTTGGACCCAGTCATTATTGCTTTTTGCAAAAGGTACGAAGTGACCCTGGGCCAAATTCATCCTTCTTTCTGGAGGATAGTTATTCTTCTCCATTTCTTTGTAAACAAGATCGAGTGGTATCCTTTCACCGTCGATCATCTCATGCGATTGTACAGTCCCTGACTCTCCCGAGAGGGGTTGATAAAACTTGCTCGTTGGGAAAGCAAAGCCCCATTCTCAAGTATTGATGAGGATAGGGATCGGGGTTGGTTAGGTCGATTTGTTCAAGTGAAAACATCGGACCTAATCCCGGCCGAGGATATGCCATTTCCTGATAAATGGAATATGAAGCGTAAGTGTAGCCCTGCTTATCAATTTGTTTATTGTTCTCCCTTTCGCCCTTCCTCTTATCCATTTTATATGGTGCAGCTATATCTCGGATGTCGACTGCAATTCCTCATCTCAAAGAATGGGTCGAGGGGATCATATCCCAAAGACCATATTCCGAGTGCGCATGGCGCGAGCTTTCGAAAGGCTGGTGGGAGGCCCGACTTCATGGTGAGATAAGTTACACTCGAGCTTAATTCTTTATGCTATCGATTTCTAACTTGTTTTACCTTTCTTTTGCAGGTTTATCAAAGGATGTTGAGATGAGACCTGCGCCCATAGGCGATGATGTTCCCAGCGAGCCCCCTGTTTCGAAGCAGGATAAAGAGAAAAAAAGAAAAGAGGCCTCAAGTTCCTCAGACCTTGGAAAGAAGAGACCGAGGAAAAGATTGGCTCGCAAGCCCAAGGGAATTGCTAGTGATCGAGTGTTACCTTCGGACCCGCTACGTCGATAAAGGGATGAGTCCGAGGAGGAAGAAGAGGATTTCGACTTTGTGGCTAGTGAGCCGCCACAATCTGAAGGGAGAGAGGTCTCCGAACCAGGGGCTAGTGAAGCGGACCTTCGCCAAGTTGGGGGGCCAGAGGTGGAGGCAAGAACTGGGGCTTCCCCAGATACGAGGAGAGCACCGCTGGGAGTCTTGGGTCCGATTGAGATGGTTGATTCATCCTCTTTCTCGGAATCAACATTCAACGATGCCCAAATAGTTAAAGAACGTTCCCCGGGCGGAGATCATAGATCAAAAGACCCTTTCCGCGATTTTTTTGATGGTGTGGATTCGGCGTCCGCGGAAGACATTCTTGGGCTCGGTAATTTAGAAGTACCAAGGAAAAGCTCATCCACCGACACAAGCGGAATTTCCTTCAGTCCAAAATTGGTTGATTGATTTCCCGCGTCGAGCGCTTACCCTGATCGAAAACGACCCATATCTTTCACCATTCCCGAGGATGCCAGGGTTCTTTTCGCTCCCATCGGAGTGGCCAGTTATATTCGGTGCTTGGTGACCGAGGAGGATCAGGAGAAAATGAATGCGGTGGATGCGCCTTGCCTGTTCAATGAAGCTCAACAGGCACTGAATCGGGTAATTTCCGATAAGCTCTATTCGATGTCCTTTGTTTTGTACTTTAAAATTTCAATTAATTATAACATCCTCCTTTATGCTTGCAGGCCTCGGTACTTCACCATGAAGCCTTTCTCCGATTTCCGGAGGAGTCGAGACGCTACGAACGGCTCGGAGGGGAGATGATGAACCTCCGTGCCGAACTGGAGCTTGTCCAGAAGGATAATGCTGGCTTGGTCGAGCAGGTAGAGCAAAAGCTTGATCAAATTAATCAACTCCGATCTAAAATAAGCGTGGCTAGAGCTGAGGCCGATGAGTGGAGGAGCAAGATAGATCAGTTGGCCTCGAAAAAAGAGACATTTCAGGCACAGTTACCTTCAGCAGAGGCTCAGCTTAGAGAGGCAAAGGAGAAAGTCGAGGCTCAAACCAGGAACTCCGACGAGCTCCAATCTCGGATCAGCACGGTTATCTCAAATCGAGATAATATGGCTAACGAGCTAAAAACGGCCAAGTCGGAAGTTGTTGTGGTCAAAGCCGAAGCTGATGAACTGGTGGCTCAATGGAAGGCCGATGCGGAAGCTGCTCAAGATCAATCAAGGAATATGGTCGACCATATAAGGTGGCAATCTCGAAAACTTGTCCTTGAAGAGATTCATGCTCGAGGTTTTGATTTATCGGTGGAGATCGAAGATGCTAGGAGAGCCGAGACCGAGGCCAGAAATTTAGCCTTCCCGGAGGAGGATGATTCGGAGGATTCAGTTGGATCTGAAGAATGAGACGACTTCCAAAATTCTGATATCGAGGCGGGATCCAGTTGAGATCAAGTCGCTCCTGACCGAATTTTATCTTTTCTCATGTTTAATATTGTGTATTGAGGTTGCTCGACTTTGTGGAAGGGATTTTGATGTATATATGTAAAGTTTTTTTTTTTGGCAACTTTCGCAACAGCTTAGCCCTCAAATTTCGGAGTTTGCTTTAATAGGTCTCATCCCCCCCTCGCCCCCGAGTTCTGTTTATTCGAAATGGCCTTAGCCTTTAAAGTTCGGGGTTTGCCTTAATAGGTCTCATCCCCCCTCGAGTTTTGTTAACTCGAAATGGCCTTAGCCTTTAAAGTTTGGGGTTTGCCTCGATAGGTCTCATCCCCCCTCGAGTTCTATTAACTCGAAATGGCTTTAGCCTTTAAATTCGGGGTTTGTCTCAATAGGTCTCACCCCCCTTGAATAAGTTTGTTTTTCGAACAAGTCCTCGAGTGAGATAATGGTTATTCGAACTAAAAGTAAAGTGGCCCTTGGGCTCGTTTGATCCGAAGCAGGAAGTTTGTATACAAGAGACTTTTCTTTATTCTCGTTCATGCATGTGTATAATTTGTGTTAGGGTTCGATCAATCTATTTGGGCACAGTTCGTTTGACCGTTTGACCCTTACATTGAATCTTATTGATCTTTGACCCTTCAATCCTAGAAATATCTTTCCAAGCTAAAGTGGCCCCCCAGTATTCGGGGTCGACTGAAGATAGGCTTCAAATACTGTCATCATCGATTTGCTATCGGCCTTCGAATCTAAGTTAGCACGATTTACTAGATGCCTTATTAAAAACCTTGCCGTAAAACCCATTTTGGGACAAACCGGTTCAAGGAAAAAAGAATGCAACGCGTGCTTTCAGACTTAATATCTCGTATCCCCCGATCCAGGGTGCCTCATGTGATACCTGAAAATGTTAGCTCGTGATGCAAATAAAAATAAAGAACAGGGTCGTACCTTAGCAGTAATACCGTTTCAAGTGACTTATGTTCCAATTGTTTGTAGTTGTTTACCATCCACTGTTCCGAGCTTGTAGGATTCCTTTCCGGTGATTTTAATGATACAGTAAGGTCCCTCCCAGTTTGGTCCCAGCTTCCCTTCATCCGGGTTCCACGTGTTTAGTGTAACCTTCCTTAGTACTAAGTCCCCGACATTGAAATATCGAAGTTTGGTCCTTCTATTGTAATACCTTTCGATCCTTTGCTTTTGAGCAGCTAGTCGAACAAGGGCAGCTTCACGTCTTTCATCTAACAGTTCCAAATTCGTATTCATGGCTTCGTAATTCGATTCCTCTGTCGCATATCGGAACCTGACACTTGGCTCCCCGACCTCAACCGGTATCAAAGCTTTGGCGCCATAAACCAGAGAGAACGGGGTGGCTCCGGTGCTGGATTTCTCGGTCGTACAATATGCCCATAAGACTTTGGGTAATATTTCTTTCCATATCCCTTTGGCATTAGTTAATCTCTTTTTGAGATTATGAAGTATTGTTTTGTTGGTAGATTCGGCTTGTCCATTCCCACTGAGGTGGTAGGGCGTTGATAGGATCCTTTTGATTTGTGATTTTCAAGGAATTTTGTCACTTTGCTACCGATGAGTTGCTTCCTATTGTCGCATACGATCTCAGCTAGCATTCCAAATCGGCATATGATGTGATCCCAGATGAATTCGATCACTTCTTTTTCCCTAACCTTGTCATACGTCTTCGCTTCCACCCATTTGGAAAAATAATCAATCATAAATAGTATAAAGTGAGTCTTACCTGGTGTGTATGGAAGAAGGCCAACGATGTCCATCCCCCATTTCATGAATGGCCATGGTGATATGACTGAGTGGAATGTCTCCCTGGGTTGATGGATCATTGGGGTGTGCCTTTGGCATTCGTTACATTTTCGAACGAACTCTTTTGCGTCTTTTTCCATGACGACCCAATGATAACCGGCTCTGATTATTTTCTGAATTAGCGGCTCGGCGCCGGAATGGTTCCCGCAAGTACCTTCATGGATTTCCCTTAAAATGTACTCGGTGTCGCCCGGTCCCAGACATATCGTGAGTGGGCTGTCAAATGTTCTTCTGAACAAGGTTCCGTCACCGGACAAGCTGAATCGGGCTGCCTTCGTACGCAGGGCCCTCGACTCTTTTGGATCCGAGGGGAGTTTGCCGGAACTGAGTTATTCGACGTTTTTGTTCCTCCAATCCCAAGTTATACTTGTCGAATTGATCTCAACATGGCCTTCTTCCACTACCAACCTCATAAGCTGTACGACCTTTCCGAAATCGACCTCGTTGTATTCAATCGAAGACCCCAAGCTGGCGAGGGCGTCGGCCTCGCTGTTTTGATCCCCAGGTATATGTTGTAAGGTCCATTTGTTGAACCGATGCAACGTCACTTGCAGTTTGTCTCAGTATCTTTGCATTCGCCCTTCCCTGGCCTCGAACGTTCCATTGACTTGATTTACCACAAGAAGGGAGTCGCACTTGGCTTCGATCACTTCTGCTCCCAGGCTCTTGGCTAGTTCTAGGCCAGCAATTATGATTTCATATTCTGCCTCGTTGTTAGTCAGTTTCACAGTCTTAATAGATTGTCAAATTATGTTACCAGTTGGTGGCTTCAACACGATGCCAAGTCCGTATCCCTTCGCTTTCGAAGCACCATCTGTTAAAAGGGTCCATATTCCTGAAGGAGTTCCCGAGCCAGCTAACAACTCTCTTTCGACCTCGGGTATTAGGGATGGTTTAAAATCATCCACAAAGTCTGTCAACACCTGAGATTTGATGGCGGTTCGAGGTCGATATTCAATATCGTACCCACTTATTTCTATGGCCCATTTGGCCAACTGATCTGAGAGCTCGGGCTTATGCATCGCATTTCTTAATGGGTAAGTTGTTACGACGCATATGGGATGAAATTGGAAATACGGTTTCAGTTTCCTAGAAGTGCTTAACAAAGCGAGTGCCAGTTTTTCCAAGTGAGGATACCTAGTCTCGGCTTCGCCTAAGGTTCTGCTGACATAATAAATCGGGAATTGTGTACCTTGTTCTTCTCGGACTAGGACTCCGCTTACCGCTATCTCTGAGACTGCCAGGTAAAGGTACAGTTGTTCGGCCATCTTTGGTGTATGAAGAAACGGCGGGCTCGATAAATATCTTTTGAGTTCTTCCAAAGCATGCTGGCATTCCGGAGTCCATGAAAATTTGTTCTTCTTTTTCAATAGAGTGAAGAACCGGTAGCTTTTATTGGACAACCTCGAAATAAATCGCCCTAAAGCGGCTATCCGTCCGGTCAACTTTTGCACTTATTTCACATTATCTACCACCGTGATGTCCTCGATAGCCTTGATTTTTTTCAGGGTTGATCTCGATTCCACGATTCGAGACCATGAATCCGAGGAATTTACTTGAACCCACACCGAACGCGCACTTTTCCGGGTTCAACTTCATGTTGTACTGCTTCAACACACTGAATGTTTCATGCAAATGATTTAAATGGTCCTTTGCTCGCAGGGATTTAACTAACATGTTGTCAATATAAACCTCCATTGTCTTTCCTAGTTGTTTCTCGAACATTTGATTTACTAAGCGTTGGTATGTGGCTCTAGCATTTTTAACCCAAATGGCATTACATTGTAGCAGTATGTGCCATATTTAGTGATGAAGGAAGTTTTTTCCTGATCACCTGGGTCCATCCGTATTTGGTTGTAGCCGGAGTATGCGTCGAGAAAACTAAGGGTCTCATGGCCGGAGTAGCATCGATCATGCGGTCGATGTTGGGCAAGGGAAAAGAGTCTTTTGGACATGCTTTATTCAAGTCTTTATAATCTACACATATTCTTAATTTATTCCCCTTTTTAGGGACTACCACTACGTTTGCTAACCACTCCGGGTATTTAACCTCCCGAATAGATCCTATCTTTAAAAGTTTAGTTACCTCATCCTTGATGAACGCATGTTTGATTTCAGACTGAGGCCTCCTTTTTTGTTTGACTGGATGGAATTTTGGATCCAGGCTCAGCTTGTAAGTGGTTATCTCCGACGGTATACCTGTTATATCAAGGTGAGACAAAGCGAAACAGTCTTCGTTAGTTGTAAGGAATCGAATAAGTTTTGTCCTAAGCTCGGAGCTCAGCCCCAAAGCCAGGTATACCTTTCGTTCGGGCAAGTCTCTCGCAGTGTGACTTGTTCCAGTTCCTCGACAGTCGATTTACCGGCATCGAAATCATCGGGGGTGATGAAAGATCTGGTAATTCCATAATCATCATCCTCGACATATACTTGTTTATCTACATTTGCCGAAGATGGTATCTGTGATTGCTATTTTGTCTTGCTCTCGACCCTTTGGTTAGGAACCGTTGGTGTTAGTGTCATTTCTTCCACCACGAACAACTCTTTTGCAGCTGGTTGCTCCCCGTAAATTGTTTTAACTCCATCGGGCGTCGTAAACTTCAACACCTGGTGTAATGTCAAAGGTACTTCCCTCATGTCATGGATCCATGGCCTTCCAAACAGAGCATTGTATCTTATGTCCCCTCCGATCACACAGAACTTTGTTTCTCGAACGGTTCCAGCAGTATTTATTGGCAACGTTATTTCACCCTTGGTGGTCTCACATGCCATATTGAACCCGTTAAGTACTTGGACTGTAGGAAAGATCCGTTCTGATAGGCCGAGTTGTTCCACAACCCACGATTGGATTATATTGGCCGATCTACATGGGTCGATTAACACACGTTTTACTCTAACTTTATGTGTAAGTACAGATATTACCAGTGCGTCATTGTGGGGTTGTACAATTCCTTCTGCATCCTCGTCTTTAAAAGATAAAGTCCCCTCTAGAGTGTAATCCCGGGTGCGCTTTTCCCTTGTGATGGATATTTTGGTACGTTTTTTAACATCGAAACTTGAGTGGTATCGACTCCACCGATAATCATGTTGATTGTACGTTGAGGTTCTTCCTGGCCTGTCTTTTTATTCCTATTTTCGAAGTGATTTTTTGCTCGGTCGCTCAAGAATTCTCGAAGGTGTCCGTTATTGAGTAACCGGGCTACTTTTTCTCTCAGTTGCCGACAGTCTTCCATTTTATGACCGTGAGTGCCGTGATATTTGCATATCTTATTTGGATCCCTTTGGGTTGGATCAGATTGCAATGGTCGAGGCCATTTAGTATCTTTGACGCGACCGATAGCCGATACGATAGTGGCAGCATCTACATTAAAATTATACTCCGATAATCGAGGTGCTTCTTTATGCCCGATTGGCCTTTCGAAATTGCTTTTGGTTGTGATCCCCTGGCTATTCTGACCTCGGCCATTTCTCCTTTCATGTCTTTGAGAGTTTTTCCTGGATACTCCGATTTTTCTGTCCCCGTGATACGGCCAATGTCGCTCTCTATTCGATCTTGGTTCGCGATAAACTTCCCTTCGGATTTTGTCATAAGATCTAATGGGATAAATGGATCCCGAAGGGGCTCCAAGCTGATAATCTTCGACTCTGATTTTTGACTGGTACCGGTTATGTACGTCAGCCTATGTGACGACAGGGTACTCTATTAAGTTCTGTTTTAGTTGTTGCGAAGCCGCCGAGCTTCGAACATTGAGCCCCTGAGTGAAAGCTTGAACAACCCAATCGTCTGTGACCGGTGGCAGATCCATCCGTTCCATTTGGAATCGGGACACGAACTCTCTGTGCATCTCGTTATCTTTCTTCCTGACTTTGAAAAGGTCTGATTTTCGTGTTTCGACCTTGATGGCGCCTGAGTGTGCCTTCACAAAAGAATCTGCGAGCATAGCAAACGAGTCAATAGAATTAGGGGGTAAGTTGTGATACCATGTCATGGCTCCTTTCGACAGGGTTTCCCCAAATATTTTCAACAGAACGGATTCGATCTCGTCATCCTCAAGGTCGTTCCCTTTGATTGCGCATGTATATGCGGTTACATGCTCGTTTGGGTCGATCGTTCCATTGTATTTGGGGATTTCTGGCATACGAAATTTTTTGGGTATCGGTTTCGGAGCCGCGCTTGGTGGAAAGTGTTTTTGCACGAACTTTTTGGAATCTAAGCCTTTTAATACCTGGGTGCTCCTGGGATTTAATCCACCCTGGAGTTGTACGTTTCCACTTTCTTGTTATTTGCCTCGATTTTCTTCTCCCCAGATTCTATTCGTTTTAGTTAGTTCTTCGAGCATCTTTATAATTATGGGGTTTGCCCCTGATTCACACTCATTCATCCTTCCTACAACCGATCCATCCTTATGGGTAATTTCCTAGGAAGGGCCAAGCTCAACCCTGTTCGAGATTTGGCTTTGGTTTTGTAACTGAGCTATCGCTGCCTGTTGGGCTTGCAACTTTTTGAAGATCATCCGGATGCTGATCCCGTCCCTTTCATCATTTTGGGGATTTTTGTCACCGATCTGATTTCCCTATGAATGCTATTTGAGGGGCCGGTAAGCTGATTTGCATCGACTGCCACTTGTGAATTAGCATCGATTGGAATTTCGTCACCGGGCGCTATGTTATTATTTTCGCCTTGATGATCAAACTTGTTATCAATGTGCAGAGGTGTCGATATAGAATTTGACATTTTCTTTTTGCAACCTAGAATCAGAAACACTTTAAAGAGCAAGTGTAAAACAATGTGTGTGACAAAAAGTTATATCAAATATCCACTATTATCCTTAGCCCCACGGTGGGCGCCAAACTGTTTACCCTAAATTTCGGATAACAATTGAATTTATATGTGCTTTTAAGGATATGTAGCCTAATTTGATACAAATGACGAATAATATAGTGAAAGTTAAAGTTAAGAGATAAACGAAAAAGAGACGCAAACCACCCGAGTTAGACACTCTTGGCCGTTGGCTGATCCTTCTTGAGTAGAAATTGATTATAATGGAAATTGAAACAAGTTAACGATAAAATAATTCAAGAGAGCAATATATCACTGTTTTTTCTTTTTATTGATGATCCGTAAAAAAGGTGTCTTGTAAATGGTTCAACTCCCCCTTTATATAGTGGGGAGGTCATACATCTGGTGAAACTTTATACAAGGTAAAAATCTTCGCACAAGGTAAAAAAATCTCCTGATTTGCTAATTCAGCGGTTCTATTGATTAGTGCCGAGATTCCTGCCGTGATGTTCGTCCCATTACGAATATTTTGATTTTCGTCATTTAGGTTTAATGATCTTTCCTCGGACATTTTTGAGTGTTCCCGAGGTTGGACATTCTGGCTTTGTGTTCCGCTTTGATCAAGCTTGGGTTCGATCTTCGACCCTACGCATTCCGAACCCGATCTGTCGTGCAATAGTTAAACTCGATGTTAACCATATAGAGTCGAGCCCGATTTTGACCACATATAGATGGGCCTGACTTCGACCGTATATAGAATCTTAGTTCCTTTTCTTTTGTCGTTCACTAGGGGGACAAATAGCAAAGGGTATCCCCCTCTGTCTCCTCCTTTTCATTCTTTTATTTTCCTTTTTTTTTGCTCGTGTTTTATTCAATTTTGTTCCAAATATATTCATCTTCACACAACTTTATTCTTACACAGTTAAAATATAATATTAAGCATAAAATAATATAATTAATACTCAAAAGACGATTAAAAATACTAGAATATAAGGCAACAATAGGTAAATATATGCATTATTGGCCGAATATCAATACACCTAACCCATTAACCTTCGAAACATACAGAGAGACCCATTCACCAAAGGTAGACCAGATGACAAGTCATAACACTTCAGCCCAGATACACCCTCTCACCACTCTAACATGTATTCTTCGGCCCAATTACCAATATACACTACCCCGGCTCCTCTTTCAACAATCCAATCATCCAGTTACCCACATACACTAACCACACACCTATAAATTGTAGTGATTTACACTTATTACGTATTTTATGTCTTGCTGGTTATGATTTCGAGTTACAAAATAATTAGAGGTTAAATCGAACAAATTGAAGCTTTAAAGTCCGAGTAAAAGTCCAAGGAATTAAATCAGGATCGCGTTCAAGGGTCAAGGACCAAGTCTGAATATCAAAAAGTGCACAAAAAATTACTTTGAGAAAATTGCACTACCACGCCGCATAGGGCGCGGCGCGGCAGTGCAATGGTACCTGCTAACAAAATGATGTGCCCTCTAATATTCATTTTCCTTAGAGTAATTTTCTTTTTCGGCTTGGAAAGGGTAGTTCCGTCGGGACTCATTTCTATACGGTATAAATACACCAAAAATATATTTTTGAAGGGTCTTTTAACCTACGGAGGATTGAGAGAGCATTGGAGGCTTCAAGACACAAGAATTCATCATCTTTCCACCAATTCAATACGGGAGTTTGGATTGTAACGTTGTATTGATGTTTTCTTATTCTTTAACTCTATTTATGATGACTTCCTCCATGATTATGGAGAAGTTTATCTTAGGGTTTGACATGATTTGGTGACTTGATTATTACCTATGAATTTGATTATTATTTGATTGCTTGAATTTGTTGGAGGAGCTTTAACTCTAGTTGTGATTTTATTCATTATCGTGTTTAATCGGAAGATGAGCATAATAATGAATATTGTTGCAACGCATGCCTTTATTTATTTTGGTATTTTTTAAAAGTAATTGAAAGAGTTTCGTGATCTACCATTTGAATTAATATTGAGAAATATTCCCGAGAAGTTTCTCTTAGATCTTTCTTACCAATAGATTCTTGCAAGTTTCACCGCACTTCGCATATTAGCTTATTTGAACAGTTTAGGTTTATCGGGAGAGGAGCTTGAATCAGAATAATTGGATAATAGCTTGTTGAATTCGAGAAAATCAATAGAACATTAAGAGTAAAGCTTAATAGTGATAAATTCAGGATAACAAATTTGCACCTGTCATGTCATGACCCTTATATCTCGCTTCTGATAACAACCCAAGTTTCTTACTCTCTAGTTTTCTATGATCAATTATTAATTTCTTTAATTTAAGTTTGTTACTTTAGTATTAATCATCCCAAATCAAAGTGTTGATCATCCTGAATTGTGTTTGAGCCAGAAATTACTTGAACATTATTTAAATCCAATCCCTGTGGAGACAATAGTTATATTATACAATCTTTGGCTAGCGAGTATCAATTTCGTGTTGTGTTTTGCGCTTTTCATCTGCTTATAACATGGCCAAATTACATGAAATGTCACTAAATGCTTCAGCTAAACAATACACACCCATGCCCAATAGTCCGAGACTATTGACATACTCCACTCCTAGAGTCCAAATATCCTTTCCAGCACCGACAGGCCCACTACCAGAAAAACCCATCCTAGAGACATTAAAGAAAAGGAAAATATGTTTTCGGTGTCATGAGAAGTGGACCCCTGGACACCAATGTAAAAACAAAACATTGAAGAGCTAGTGAATGACATTAATATGGGGGAGGAAATAATGGAGGAAGAACGGGAGATGTCCTTTAGTGTGGTCATGGATGTTAACCACTCACCTAACACCATTAGGATATTGGGTCATGGCTAGGATTTCGATCGACAGTGGGTCGACCCATAGCTTCATAGGCAGCCAGGTGGTTAAGCAATTAAATATGAAAACAGAGCCTTTCCGTAGGCCCATGAGGGTTAGAGTGGCTAATGGGAAAATAATGCCTTGTACACACAAATGTTTAGGCTTCACTTGGACCATAGGGGATGAAGCATTTCAATTCGTTTTGAGATTGCTGAAAGCATTAGGGCATCGACAATATTTTTGGGTTGGATTGGGTTGACACGGTTGCTCCAATGGTATTACGTACTAGGCCTCATTGTGTGTTCTCTTTATTAGGATGACAAATTGGTTACTCTTATAAGTAATGACGATACCTTCTGATGCAAAAAATATATGGAAATTTCTAAGTGTGGGTCGTTGCGTTATGTCAGCGCAATTATTTCAAGCGAGGGCCTAAGTGAAAATGAAGTTCATACCCTAGTTGGTTTTATGATCCAGAAATTTTTTAAATTGTTCCTCGAACCAAAGGGGTTACCACCAAACAGGAACAGCAACCATGCTATTGAATTAATACCTCAGTCCAAACCTGTGTCAATGACCCTATAGGTATTCGTTTAAGCGGAAAAACACAATTGAAAGAATGGTGAAGGAGATGATGGCATCCAAAATAATCACAAATAGCACGTCCCTGTTTGTATCACCAGTGATTTTTGTTAAGAAAAAAGACTCTTCTTAGCATTGTTGTGTGGATTATCGCAAGCTAAATAAAACTACAGTAAAAACAAGTATCCTATTCCAGTGGTGGAAGACTTGTTAGATGAGTTATACGGTGCCAAGTTCTTTTTCAAGTTAGATATAAGGTCGGAGT
This sequence comes from Nicotiana obtusifolia, assembly GCA_002018475.1. Lineage (NCBI taxonomy): Eukaryota > Viridiplantae > Streptophyta > Magnoliopsida > Solanales > Solanaceae > Nicotiana > Nicotiana obtusifolia. The sequence continues at coordinate 141,850 of MCJB01006025.1, read as the reverse complement.
ACCATCAATTCAAATGAGAAGGGGTGATGAATACTCGACTGCTTTTCGAACTCACCATGGGTTGTGGCAGTTTAGAGTGATGTTATTCGGGCTCTCCAATGCTCCTGCCACTTTTCAAGCATTGATGCACGAGATTGTTGGGCCCTACATGCAAAAGTTTGTTCTTGTTTGTTTCCAATGATATACTGGTTTACAGTGTTAATCTGGAAGATCACATTAAACAATTGAGAAAGGTGTTTGAGTTATTGAAGCATAATGTATTGTTCGCCAGGCGTTCCAAATGTAATTTTGCTCAAAGCCAGGTAGAATACGTAGGCCATGTAATTTCTAGAGAGGGAGTTAGCACAGACATTGGAAAGATTGATGCAATGATGACTTGGCCTAGACCATTTAATATTAAGGGGTTAAGAGGATTTCTAGGGTTAACTGGCTATACAGGCGTTTTATAAAAAATTATGCAGTCATTAGCAAACTCTTGACCTTGTTGCTAAAGAAGGGATGTTTTCAGTGGAATGAGTTGGCGACCAAAGAATTTCAAGAACTGAAGGATGCAATGGTAAAAGCTCCAATCTTGGGCCCGCCTAATTTTTCCCGGCCCTTTATCGTGGAGGTAGATGCCAGTTGAATTGGAGTGGGAGCTGTCTTGTTACAAAATGGTTGAGCCTTAGCATATCTAAGCCAAGCATTGAGTCCTACGCACTTGAGATTATCTACATATGAAAAGGAATTGGTGGCCCTTCTAAAAGGGGTGGATAAATGGAGGCATTATTTATAGCCCAACAAGTTCATCATTCGGATTGATCATTTTAGTTTAAAATTTCTTAGGGATCAAAGGGTTACCATAGCCTTACAACGTAAACAAATTAATAAACTAATGAATTTGGATTATGAACTTCATTAGAATAAGGGATTCGATAATATGGTAGCTAATGCTCTTTATCGAAAACAAGAACTGGTTGGGGAGTGCCATGTTTTCACGGTGGCTCAACTAAAACGCGCTCAAGAGGTCATGGAAAGTTATTACCAAGATGCTGAGGTCCATCAACTCATTTTGCAGCTTAGCATTGATGCAGCAAGGGTCCCAAACGCGACGTTTCGACAGGGTATACTTCGCAGGAATGGACAAGTCTGGGTTGGGAGCAATAGCCAACTCAAAAGCAAGAATTACAGAAGCTTGCCCCTTGTTCTAAAATCTCGGATAGAAATCCCGTCTTCATCAGTAGCTTTTGGAAAGATTTACTAAAAGGATTGCAAGTTCAACAGAAGCTAAGTACAGCGTACCATCCACAAACAGATAGGCAATCGAAAAGGCTAAATCATTGTCTTGAAAATTACCTAAGATGCATGACGGGTCAAAAGCCTAAAGACTAGAGCAAGTGGATACCTTTGGCGGAGTTTTGGTACAAAACTAGCTATCACTCGACTAGTAGTATGTCCCCCTTTAAAGCCTTCTATGGCTATGAACCACCGCAGCTCACTTTCGAATAGCTGGAACAAACCAAGTTAGAAGCGATGGACCAACTCCAAAGAGAGAGAGAGAGAGAGTTGATGAGCAAGATCCTTCAAGACAAATCTCCAAAAGTCCCATAACAGAATGAAGCAATTCGTAGATAAAATGATAAGTGACAAGACTTTTGAGGTTGGGAACATGGTGTTCCTCAAATTAGAACCCTACAGGAAGATCTCAATGGTTGTCTGAAGGAAACTCAAATTAGTAGAAAAGTATTTTAGTCCATACAGAGTAATCAAGAAATTTGGGGTTGTTTCCTACGAGCTGGAATTTCCCGCGGGTTCCAAAATTCACCCAGTATTCCATATATCCCAACTGAAGAAAAAAGGTTGGATATGGTGTATTTCCATCCTGTTATCTGCCTTGTTGCTACAATCAAGGCCAAATCTTGGCCGAGCTAGTGGCAATTCTGGAACGGAAGATAGTGAAGAAGGGTAACAAGGCAGCAGTAGAAGTGTTGGTGCAATCCAAGGAGGAAGCCACTTGGGAGGATTATTCGTTCCTACGCTCCCAGTTTCCACAATTTAATAACTGATTTCCAAGATTTGTCTTTGAAGGGGAGTGGAATATTACGAAATGTAATTTCATAACTTCAAACCTCTTAATTTTTATTAATTTCTATTTAGTCATTTTCTATCTCCGTTCTCTATAGCAGTTGCTACATATTTGGCTAGGTTATTGTTTGATGGTGTGTGCGTCTGTATATATTATTTTTGTATGGTTAAATAATTATTTTACTGAAATTTAATTTCTTGCCTCACAAGTAAGTCTTATTGGCCTCTTTGTTGTACTTTTTAGTTTCGTTGTCTAGTTCACGTTGGTTGCAACATCAATTTCTTAACATTACAGAATTTTTGTGTTTGTCACGGTTATAATTTTGATGTGTTCTTTACTACTTAAAAAAATTAATGAAGATTGAAGCATAAAATAATGGAGTTTAAGGATGAAATTGTCTAGTAACTATCAGGGGCAGATTTAAGGAGCCCAAGCAGTGTCACGTGACATTGTTTGATCGAAACTTTTTACTAAATAATTATATATAATTAAAATCCATCAAAAAAATATAGATAACTTTATTAGAGTGACATCACTTAACAAGCGCAGTTGTGTAGCTCAACTGGTTGGGCGCTTTAATTTCCGTTAAGATGTCACAAGTTTGATTCCGCGTGGGTTTATTTTTGATTTAAAATCTTAGAGCCTTATCTGTAATTAAAAAATATGTTGAGGTTTGAACCGTTGACCTATTAAGCATTAACATTACACTGCGTCAAATGAATCAAGAGTCACATTTGCATATTTTATGCAACAAAAATTTATCTGACTTGTACTATAAGTTGGCTACTTTTTTTTTTTTTTTTTTTTAAAATCTTTTTTCTCAACATTGAAATTGATTAAGAACAATTTGCAGAATCGTGTGAATGGCAAATTTGTGTGATTACTTGAAGTTCTATATATCAAAAAGTATTTAGTATTATTCCTAATGAGGTTATGTTGAATACATTTCAAATAACAAAAATTCATATCTAGTAATATACTTGAGTTTTGTTTACAAATAATTCAAATTATAATTTTTTAATATGCTGTTATAGTGAATTATTATTTGTTTACCATTTAAAATCATGGCACCGCTTATGAAAAATCTTGCGTACGCCACTGGTATCTATATATGATGAAAAAAAATATATGTTTTAAATTTGTTATTTTCTAGACTTTATGTTTAAATCTGTAAAATTATTTATATAGTTAAAATTTGAAGTTTATTGAGTAGTTTAATTTGCGATTTTTTTTTATTTTTAGACTATTTAAACTTTAATGTAATAGAGTTAAAATTTATAAATGGTTTAGTTAAAGAAAGATCTGAAAGTAAGTTTCATAGGGCTTTGCTAATATTGTTAAGATTTTTAGGGATTTGCTAAATATTGTGAAGATAAGTGCATAGATCCTTATATTTCTATGTTCAACCCCATGAGAAACTGATGCAACTTTTTAGGTTTTTGTTGTTGCATCAGCTTCTTTGCAGCTCCACATGAGCATTGATGCATTGGATTGTAGGTTGTTAATGTTGGGTATCGATATAGGTGAATGAGAAATGAGGGGATGAAAAGTGAAGGGAATATAAAAGGTCCCTTTTGCTTTGGTTAAAGCATTTGTCCCACATAGGAAAAAGAAAGAAAAAGAGAGGTGTATATATTACATTACACCTTCTCTAGTTGCTAAAAGGGTTGAAGAGGCAAGGACCTCTCGCGCCGTCGTCGTCGCTCGCTCGGCTCGGCTCGGCTCGGCTCGGGATCCGGATTATCTTTTTGGACAAACTTTTCCTTAATTATTTAATTAATTATTTATTTATTTAATTAATTAATTATTTAATAAATAGGAATCCATCTAACGCAGATCGACCCTGACCCCGTCCGTTTTCTCTCTTCCCGGATTTTTTCGAATTTCCCTCCAAACTTGGTGACTGATCTGAATGGTTGCAAGCATTCAGAATCAGTACCTTCAACCTGGTGACTGATCTGAATGATTGCAAACATTCAGAATTAGTACCTCCAACGGCTATAAATTCTTGATTCTTTCCAGAATTCAATACGATTTTTGATTTGCAATCAAACTTTCTAAAAAATTCTCTTCTTCTTTATTCTGTGTGATATACTGCTGTTGAGTGGTTCGCTGCTACCGGAATTTGGAGTACTACTATTCTGGTAAGATAATCGTTCTATCCTGGGAGGGAATATTCCATCAAACCTCGAGTACTGTGAGGGGAATAATTTCCTTAAGGACACACTTTGAACTAAGTGGGCTCGATTATATTCTGAAAAATTAATTATACTGTTTCTGTTCTTCTGGAATTTCTACTGTTTACTGTTTCTGTTTCTACACTGTTTTTACTAAGTGTTTGACAGATTGTTTAAAAATTATTTTAAAACGTATACAGATTATTATTGCTAACAATCTTAAGGAAATTATTTGTTTATATTAATCTGTATTTGGAGACTAAAACCTGTGTGATTTTCTACTCCGTATGAAATTTCGTATTCTGACTTGAATACATAAAAACTTCGTTGGAATATTACAGTTCATACTTGTACAACAATTTGAAGAACATAAAAACTTCATCGTTGCTGTTGGAAAATTTTATTTTGCTATTTTGATTATTAAGTCAGTTTGTCAATTTTGACAGTGAAAAGAAATGGCAAGTGGAAGTGCTACTTCTTCTGTGAATGTTGTACCAACGGCTCCTACAACCCGTACCGTTGTTCCACCGGCTGAGAAACCTGCGAAGTTCACCGGTGTCTACTTTAAAGGATGGCACCAGAGAATGTTCTTTTGGCTTACCACTCTTGGTATGCAAAAGTTCACCAACGAAGAACCTCCTGTGCCTGCTACTGATATGCCGGCCAATGAAAAATTTATGATAGTTGAGACATGGAAACAGGCTGATTTTTTGTGCAAAGGCTACATTTTGAGTGCCTTAGAAGATGACTTGTACAACGTCTATAGGTGCAATAGAGACCTCCAAAGAATTATGGAGGGTACTTGAAAAGAAGTACAAAACCGAAGATGCTTGCTTGAAGAAGTTTGTGGTTGCCAAATTCCTAGACTATAAAATGGTGGATGGAAAAACCGTTGGAACCCAAGTTCAAGAGCTTCAACTTATCTTCCATGACCTTATTGCTGAAGGCATGGTAGTGAATGAAGCATTCCAAGTGGCTGCAATGATTGAGAAGTTGCCACCCTCATGGAAAGACTTCAAGAACTATCTTAAGCACAAGAGAAAGGAAATGAAGTTGGAGGATCTTGTGATTCGTCTCAAGATCGAGGAAGATAACAAAACTGCTGAGAAGAAGTACCGTAAGAGTTCACCGATTGAAGGGACAAAAGTCGTTGAAGATGATGCTCCGAAAAAGAACAAGAAAAGGAAGAGGCCTTCTGGAAGGAGAAGTATCCTAACAAGAAAAAATTCAAGGGCAACTGTTATAATTGTGGTAAAGCAGGCCATAAAGCTCCCGACTGTCATGCCCCCAAGAAGGACAAAAACAAGGGTCAAGCAAACATGGTAGTAGATGTTGATGACTTGTGTGAAATGCTGTCTGAGTGCAACCTGATTGGTAACCCAAAGGAGTGGTGGCTTGATTCTAGTGCCACTCGACATGTGTGTGCCGTTAAGGAAGCATTTGCAACCTACACTCCCGCTGGACCCGAAGAGGAGATATACATGGGAAATACTGCAACAGCCAAAGTTGAAGGATGTGGCAAGGTTATGTTGAGGATGACATCCGGAAAAGTGCTGACTCTCAACAACGTCATGCACGTTCTAACAATTAGGAAGAATCAAGTTTCAGCAGCACTACTCGTGAAAAATGGGTTTAAGTGCGTGCTGGTTAGTGATAAAGTTGTACTTAGTAAGAATGATATGTACTTTGTAAGAATGATATACATGGGAAATACCTCACTGAGGGCCTTTTCAAACTTAATGTTATGGTTGTTGACAGTATTAATGAAAAATCTGCTTCTTCTTCCTTATTGGAGTCAAATAATTTATGGCAGGTTCTTTTAGGACATATTAATTACAAAACCTTGCGAAAAATGATTAATCTTGAAATATTGCCTAATTTTGAGTGTAATACATCTAAATGTCAAATATGTGTTGAATCAAAGTTTGTTAAGCATTCGTATAAGTCTGTCCAAAAGAATTCAAATCTTTTAGACTTAATCCACACTGACATTTGTGATATGAAGTCAATACCATCTCGCGGTGGGAAAAAGTATTTCATAACTTTTATTGACGATTGCACTCGATTTGTTATGTTTATTTGCTAAATAGTAAGGATGAAGCAATAGAAGCATTTAAGCAATATAAGAATGAAGTCGAAAATCAATTGAATAAAAAGATTAAAATGATTAGAAGTGATAGGGGTGGAGAATATGAATCTCCGTTGCAGAAATATGTTTAGAATATGGAATCATCCATCAAACTACTGCCCTTTACACACCACAATCCAATGGATTTGCGGAAAGGAAAAATTGGACATTGAAAGAAATGATGAATGCTTTACTAATCAGTTCCGATTTACCGTAGAATTTGTGGGGGGAAGCTATCCATACAGCTAACCGAATACTCAACAGAGTACCCCACAGCAAAACACACTCTATTCCTTATGAAAAATGAAAAGGAAGAAAACCCAACTTGAAATATTTTAAAGTGTGGGGGTGTCTAGCAAAGGTACAAGTACCTTTACCCAAAATGGTGAAAATAGGGTCAAAAACCGTGGACTGTGTTTTCATTGGATATGCAACAGACAGTAAAGCATGTAGAATTTTGATTCTGATTCTGACAATCCCGAAATTCATAATAATACGGTAATTGAATTTGATAATGCTGAATTCTTTGAAAACATCTATCCGTATAAAATTGAATGCGAGTCGTAGAATGAAAAATTTAAACGACCACAGGAAGAACCAAAGGAGAATGCCCCTAGCGAAGAAAATCCAAAGCGTAGCAAACGTCAAAGGACATCCACTTCCTTCAGTCTAGATTTTGTGACATTCCTGCTTGAAAATGAGCCTCAAACTTTCAAGGCGGCTATGTCATCTCCTGATTCAGCATTTTGGAAAGAGGCTGTCAATAGTGAGATTCAATCAATCTTAGATAACCACACATGGGAAGTGGTTGATCTTCCTCCTGGAAACAAACCTTTAGGTTCTAAATGGATTTTTAAAAGGAAAATGAAAGCTGATGGCACTATTGACAAATATAAGGCAAGGCTTGTGGTCAAAGGTTATAGACAAAAGGAAGGTCTTGATTATTTTGACACATACTCGCCTGTAACAAGAATAACGTCCATTTGGGTGTTAGTGGCTCTGGCAGTCTTGTATGGTCTTGAAATTCACCAAATAGATGTTAAAACAGCTTTCTTAAATGGTGATTTGGAGGAAGAAATTTATATGGAACAACCCGAAGGTTTTGTGGTTCTTGGTAAAGAAAAGAAAGTGTGCAAACTTGTAAAGTCACTTTATGGACTTAAACAAGCACCCAAACAATGGCATGCTAAATTTGACCAAACCATGTTGGCAAATGGATTTAAAATTAAAGAGTGTGATAAATGTGTTTACATTTAAAACACTCTAGGTCACGAAGTCATTATTTGTTTGTATGTTGATAACATGCTGATAATGAGCAAAGATAGGGAAGGTATAAATGCTACAAAGCGCATGCTGGCTAGCAAATTTTACATGAAAGACTTAGGAATTGCTGATGTAATCTCAGGAATCAGAATTCATAGAACTCCACAAGGTTTAGCATTATCACAGTCTCACTACATAGAGAAAATACTTGACAAATTCAAGTACTTGGATTTCAAGATTGCCAGAACTTCAACTGATGTGAGTTACGCACTTCAAAAGAATAAAGGTGAAAGTAAATCACAAGGGGACTATGAGAGAGTGTTGGGAAGTCTAATGTATATCATAAATTGTACACGACCAGATATAGCATGTGCTATTAGCAAACTGAGCCGGTTCACAAGCAATCCCAATCACACTTATTAGATGGCAATGAAACGAGTTTTGGGTTATCTGAAACATACTCAAGACTATGCTTTGCATTATAATAAATATCCCGAAGTGATTGAAGGATATAGTGATGCAAATTGGATCATTGGATCGTCTGAAGTTAAATCCACAGTGGATATGTTTTCATAATTGGGAGTGGAGCAGTGTCTTGGAAATCATCCAAATGGACTTGCATCGCCCGTACCAATATGGAATCCGAATTCATAGCTTTAGACAAGGCAGGTGAAGAAGCTGAATGGCTCCGGAATTTCCTAGAAGATATTCCATTCTGGCCCAAACCTTTGGCTCCTATATGTATACATTGTGACAGTCAAGCAGCAATAGGTAGGGCAGGGAGCGTAATGTATAACGGAAAATCTCGTCACATACGACGGAGACACAATACCGTTAGACAACTCCTCTCTAGTGGCGCTATCACGATTGACTATGTAAAGTCAAGAGATAACGTAGCGGATTCGCTTACAAAAGGCTTATCTAGAGAGGGAGTTAGTAGATCATCAATGGGAATGGGGTTAAGGCCGAGGACAAGTTATCATGGCGGTAACTCTACCTAGCAGACTGGAGATCCCAAGAGCTAGGTTCAAAGAGATCAAACAAAGTTGTGACTGACGGTTCAACATTGTCAAATAACTCAACCCCTTCTCGGATGAAGACAATGTTCAGAAATAAGGATAAAATTGTATGGTTTGTTACCGAGTTAATAAAGCCTTAAGGTTTAATGATTATCTAAATTTGGCAGTATATGACCAGATAATGTGGCTATAGAACCACATGTTTAGAAATCACCTATGTGAGTGTTAAGTGTAAGCCGCTTTAAAGGAGAATGACAAGTAAAGGCCCATTCTCTATGCACTCATGAAACCAGACGGTGTTCATGGCTGAAATGAACACAACCGTGAGAACCATAAACGGTTGAGGGTTGATTGTGTGACTTATGTTGTCTAGGTATACAACAAAGTTCAACGGTTCAAAGATATCAATTCTACCAATTGATCGAGTATATCCGATATAAGTTCACTACGTAAAGTTCAAAGGGAAACCTACTTATCCAGATGCAGTCAATCTTCGCTTGTATATCACAGTCGTCCGCGCGTTCTTTTATATTATGGCCATTCCCCATTCATGTGGGGGATTTTTGGGTATCAATATAGGTGAATGGAAAATAATGGGATGAAAAGTGAAGGGAATGTAAAAGGTCCCTTGCTTTGGTTAAAGCATTTGTCCCACATAGGAAAAAGAAAGAAAAAGAGAGGTGTATATATTACATTACACCTTCTCTAGTTGCTAAAAGGGTTGAAGAGGCAAGGACCCCTCGCGCCGTCGTTGTCGTCGCTCGCTCGGCTCGGCTTCGGCTTCGAATTTGGATTCGGATTTGGATTTGTCAAAGATCGATTGATTGATTATCTTTTTGGACAAACTTTTCCTTAATTATTTATTTATTTATTTATTTATTTATTTATTTATTTAATTAATTATTTAATAAATAGGAATCCATCTAATGCAGATCGACCCTGACCCGCGTGCGACCCGCGACCGACCCGGTCCATTTTCTCTCTTCCCGGATTTTTTTGAATTTCCCTCCAAAATTGGTGACTGATCCGAATGGTTGCAAACATGCAGAATCAGTACCTTCAACCTGGTGACTGATCTGAATGATTGCAAACATTCAGAATCAGTACCTCCAACGGCTATGAATTCTTGATTCTTTCCAGAATTCAATACAATTTTTGATCTGCAATCAAACTTTCTAATAAAAATTCTCTTCTTCTTTGTGATATACTGCTATTGAGTGGTTTGCTGCTACCGGAATTTTGTACTAGTATTCTGGTAAGACAATCGTTATATGCTAGGAGGGGATATTCCATCAAACCTCGAGTACTGTGAGGGGAATAATTTCCTTAAGGACACACTTTGAACTAAGTGGGCTCGATTATATTCTGGAAAATTAATTATGCTATTTTTGTACTTCTCCAATTTGTACTGTTTACTGTTTCTGTTTCTATACTGTTTTTACTAAGTGTTTGACCGATTGTTTAAAAATTATTTTAAAACGTATACAGATTATTGTTGCTAACAATTAATTCATCACATAATGCCTTCAATTTGGTATAGTATGCAGTAACTGTCGTTCCTTCTTGATTTAGAAGAGCAAGTTCCAATTTGATTTGATGAATCCTGGGAGCATTTCCTTGTCCAAATCCCTCCTTCAAATCAAGTGAAGGCCGAGCACCAAAGGCCCGGTGGGTTGGCACAGAACATAGAAATTCCAATATGGAAGTGCGAGATGATCAATATGGTCTTTGTGGTGGGACTACCTCGCACGCCTCGCATGTTCGACTCGATTTGGGTAATTGTGAACCGACTCATGAAATCAGCACACCTCTTACTTGTTAACGCTACCGACACAGCGGAACAATATGCTTAGTTATATATCAAGGAAATAGTCATGTTGCATGTCATTCCAGTTTCTATTATCTCAGATCGAGGGGAACAGTTGACGGCTAATTATTGGAAGAAATTTTAGTAAAGTTTGGGTACTCAGGTGAATCTTAGTACAACCTTTCACCCGCAGACTGACGGGCAGGCAGAGCGGACTATTCGGACACTTGACTTCAAGGGTAGTTGGGATGATCATTTGCCACTAATAGAGTTTGCGTACAACAACAATTATCATGCTAGTATTCAAATGGCACCGTTCGATGCTTTATATGGTAGGAGATGTAGGTCTCCCATTGGGTGGTCGGAGATTGGGGAAGCGGAATTGATAGGACCAGACCTCGTACATCAGGTATGGAGAAGGTTAATATCATTAAGGGTCGGTTAGAAACTTCTCAAAGTCGTCAAAAGTCCTATACGGATGTGCATCTCAGGGATTTGGAGTTCAAAGAGGATGATTGGGTATTCTTGACGGTTTCCCCCATGAAGCACGTGATGCGGTTTGGCAAGAAAGGGAAGTTGAGTCCGATATATGTTGGATCGTACAGAATCATTCAGAGGATTGGTCGGGTGGCGTACAGGCTTGAACTATCTCCAGAGATGTCTTTAGTGCACCCGGTGTTCCACGTATCCATGTTAAAGAAGGTGATTGGATATCCATCACTCATTGTTCCGGTCGATACAATTGAGGTTAATGAAGAACTGACTTATGAAGAAATTCCAGTTGCAATTCTTGATAGGCAAGTTCGAAAGTTGAGGAATAAAGAAATTGCTTCCGTGAAAGTGTTATGGCGAAAACAACGAGTCGAAGAGGTCACCTGGGGAAGCTGAGGAAGAAATGAAGAAGAAATACTCTCATTTGTTTGAATAACCATTTATTTATAAAGTTGTGTTCTATGAATATACGAAAAGTTTACCTTCTATGAGTTATGTATCATTTGTACAGTTGATGTGAAGGGTGTTCCTTTTTGGTGATATACTGATCGTGAGGCCACAGTTGTCGTTGTTCTTATGTTATGTTGTGTAGTTGGTTCATGTATATGTTGTTAGGATTGGTTTCTGGGATTCGCTGACAGGTGGATAGGCCCAGTTACAGGGGAAACTCTGGCGAAAATTTTGGAAATTTTAGGAGTTAGTCAAAAGTTTGGAACTGTTGTGTGTGTTATAGCAGCTGAGTCACATTGGTTTCTAATGGCGGATTTTGGCCTTCATTCGAGGACGAATGATCTTAAGTGGGGGAGGATGTAAGGCCCCGTAAAATTTTAACTAAAACCCGGGGTTTTGCGGGCCGCACAATCCATCGCAGACCCAACATAAAAATTTTTGGAGTAAAGTTCTGCGGCACATTATGCGACTGCAAAAGCGTTACGCGACCACAGATCTACATCGGGGCTTCATTTTTTTTAATTTTTAAACCCGACCCCATTCTTATAAAACAATCTTAGGGATCATTTTAGAAGGTTCAAACTTATATTTGAGAGAGAGGAAGGTGGTCTAGAGTGAGAAAATGAATTTCTAAGTCACTTGTTCATCAATCTTTACTCAAGCCTTGAGGAATTCTCTAGGGTAATTCACAAGGTCTTCAACCAAAAGGTAAGGTTCTAGCCCTAGCCTACAATTTCTAGTTTGGACTGAAAATAGGTAATAAGCCAAGCAATTCTTGGGTGTGGGAGTTGTTCCTTATACATGCATGTGCTATCTAAGGTTGCGGGGAGATCGTTGAACTCAACTGGGTAGATTTTGGGTAGTGAAATAGAGGAACCCACCATAGGAAGACCTTGAGATCATAATGTCCACCTAGTGATTAATAAAATGCTCAAATGAGCTATAATCATGGACTCCTTCCTAATTCGTGTTTAATGTTGCTGTGTCTCTAAATAGATCAAAGTTGCTAGGATTCCGGAACTGTGTAGTGAATTAAGGGAAGATCAAAGCAAGGTATGTTGGCTAAACTCCTCTTTTAGAATTGAACCCCACAATGGACTTCTAAGTCCCGTGATGCTCATTATAAATTGATTATTCCAAACCAGCCTTGTGTCAAAATAAATATGCATTCAATATGTATTCCAAAGATTCTTGTTATGTTGAGTTATTGTTTAAGAATGTGGTTTAAGTATGAGCTATGTGTTATTATGTTATGATTTAAAAACGTAATTCTAATGAAAGCTATCATGTCACATTGTGTAAGAAATCACATGTACCTAAGACCCTAAACTGCTCAAATATGTGTTTAAAGTTTTAATTTGAAAGGCCTTGTTGTTGATTATCCATGATGATATTTGAAAGTGAAAGAATAGAACATGAAATATGGTGTGCGGCCAACGTGCCAAGAATGATATTGCATCATGGCATTAGTGCCAATGAAATGAATAATATGCAAAAGATTACGAAATAAGTGGTAAATCCTTTTAATAGTAAATGCTTTGGGAGTATCGATTAGTCACTGAGGAAGGGTAGGTCGAAATAACCTAACCCCGAAACTATATATGCCGGTGTAGGAGTGATTGAGGGGTAAATCCCCGTGTTAATATGATGAGATTGTTTCCCCTTATATGGGACGAGATTGATGTGTTGAGTTGTTTTCCCTTACATGGTATGAGATTATTGCTAGCGAGATATGATGTGATGTCGACCCACATGGCATTGTGGCGAGACGGCGTAGCCAATCGGGCTGAGATCGGACGCCATGCCGCACACATGGTGGTATTGGGAGTGGATGTCTCAGGGTGAGACAACTTAGCTAGTCGGGCTGAGATTGGACTCTGTGCTATTACACAGTGGTGTACCGGTGCTAAAGATCTCTCAACTTAGAAAGATTGGAACCTACTTGAAATTTGTCTTTCCCCTAACTTGACACCTTGATACTATTTGATTCTCTTATTGATTTCCTATTTCCTTCTTTTTTTGTTGTTACTCGTTCTATTGAGAGGGTGTTTAGTTTTACATACTAGTACTATTCCATATGTACTAACGTTCCTTTTGCCTGGGGCGCTGCATCTTTAATGGATGCAGGTGGTTCCATAACAGGTGGTATTGATCAGTGATAGCAGCATACCCTCTCCTCAGCTGGCTTGGTGAGCCCCACTTCATTTCGGGGTCCTGTATCTCTTGTCCTTTGTACATAGTGTTTGAGGTATAGTCAGGGTCTTGTTGACGGCACTGTCGTACCACTATTTTATTTCTGTTAGAGGTTCTGTAGACATAGAATGGGTTATACCTTATTTTGGGAAGGTTGAACTAAACTTGTTGTAACGGTATCATCTGTCCCACTTAAACTACCAATGTATAGTGTATTGTTTTGGGGACTTGTTAATGACGTAACTAATGGAAATGAACTGGTATTATTCAAATGACCTCTTAATGTAATGATATAAATGTATCTTCTCTCTATTCATGGGCGAGTAGGGTAGAAGGTATTGTACAGGCTTGCTCGCCGAGGTATTTTAGTTGAGCGCCGGCCACGCTCCCCATGGTCGAGGGCGTGAAATCGACATACTGAAAAAATACAATATGAAGCTGAACCTAGAGAAGTGCGCACTGGGGGTCGGATCGGGAAAATTACTCGAGTTCATTGTGTCCAATGGAGGGATCGAGATCAATCCCGACAAAATCAAAGCCATAGAGGACATCACTGTGGTGGATAACATCAAAGCCGTTCAAAGGCTGATCGGCCGTATTGCTGCCCTGGGCCGATTCATATTGAGGTCTTCGGACAAAAGCCATCGGTTCTTCTTACTGTTAAAGAAGAAGAATAACTTTTCCTGGACCCCAGAATGCCAACAAGCTTTGGAAAAACTCAAACGGTATCTATCGAGTCCGCCCCTGCTCCACACTCCAAAGGCGGACGAACAGTTGTACCTTTACTTGGCAGTTTTAGAGGTGACGGTAAGTGGAGTTTTAGTTCGGGAGGAAGAAAGTACACAGTTTCCTATTTACTATGTCAGTAGAACTCTAGGCAAGACCGAAACAAGGTACTGTCACCTGGAAAAATTGGCACTCGCTTTGCTAAGCGCTTCCAAAAAGCTAAAGCCGTACTTTCAATGCCACCCCATATGTATCGTAACTTCTTACTTGCTAAGGAACATCATGCACAAACCCGAGCTTTCGGGCCGGTTGGCTAAATGGGCCATCAAAATTAGTGGGTACGATATCGAGTATCAACCCCGAACAGCCATACAATCTTAGATTTTGGCAGACTTTGTGGCCGACTTTACCCGGCCTTAATACCCGAAATCGAGAGGGAATTACTGTTGACCTCGGGAATCTGGACCTTTTTTAAGGACGGTGCCTCGAATGTGAAGGGGTTCGGGCTCGACATCGTATTAAAACTGCCTACAGAAAATGTTATTTGGCAATATAATCGAACTGTGAAATTGACTAACAATAAGGCCGAGTATGAGGCCATGATTGCAGGTCTGGAATTGGCTAAAAGCCTTGGGCCGAGGTGATCGAAGCCAAGTGCGATTCCCTCTTCGTGGTAAACCAAGTTAAAAGGACGTTCGAAGTGAAATAAGAACAGATGCGGAAGTACTTGGAAAAATTGCAGGCAACGCTACACCAATTCAAGAAATGGACCCTGTAGCACGTACCCCAAGATCAGAACAACAAGTCCGATGCTCTGGCTAACTTGGGGTAGGCGGTCAACGCTGTTGAATTTAGTTCGGGAACAATGGTGCAACTCATGAAGTCGGTGATAGAAAAAGGCCACGCCGAAGTACATAGTCTACTTGAAGACCATAAAGTTACCCTCGGATCCCAAAGAGAGAGCCCTGCGTACCAAGGCTGCAAGATTTAACTTGGTCAAAGGGGATTTGTTCAGAAGAACCTTTGACGGACCGCTAGCCAGATGCTTGGGACCGGGAGAGATCGAATACACCTTGAAAGAAGCTCATGAAGACACTTGCAGGAACTATTCGGGGGCAGAATCTTTGGTTCGAAAACTGATTAGGGCAGGCTATTACTGGACCTAGATGGAGAAAGATGCAAAGGACCTCATACGAAAATGCGATGACTGTCAGAGACACGCCCCAATGATCCATCAACCGGGAGAAATGCTCCACTCGATTTTGTCCCCGTGGCCATTTATGAAGTGGGGAAATGGACATTGTCGGTCCCCTAACATGGGCACCCGGTAAAGCTCAATTCATATTATTCATGACCGATTATTTTTCCAAATGGGTCGAGGCTCAAGCATTCGAAATGTCTGGGAGAAAGAAGTCATTGATTTCATCTGAGATCACATAATATGTCGATTTGGGGTACCGGTCGAGGTCGTTTGCGATAATAGAAAATAATTTATCGGCAGCACGGTAAGTAAATTTTTTGAAGATCACAAGATCAAGAAGATACTATCAAAACCTTATCACCCTAGTGGGAACGAGCAGGAAAAATCAACAAACAAGACCATACTTCAAAACCTGAAAAAGAGGTTGACTGGTGCGAAAGGGAAATGGAAGGAGATCCTGCCTGAAGTCCTATGGGCACACCGTACGACCTCAAAATCTAACACTGGGGCCACCCCGTTTTCATTGGTCTACATAGCCGAAGCCTTGATACCAGTCGAGGTGGGAGAACCAAGCCTCAGGTTCTAATACGCAATATAAGAGCCAAACGGCGAGGCCATAATCCCAAGCCTAGAACTATTGGATGAAAGGTGGGAGGCCGCCCTAGTCCGGTTGGCCGCCCAGAAATAGTGAATAGAAAGGTATTACAACCGAAGGGCCAACATCCTACACTTCCAAGTCGGGGACTTATTGTTGAGGAAAGTGATATTATACACCAGAAACCCGAACGAGGGGAAGCTGGGCCCGAATTGGAAAGGACCATATCGAGTTATCGGAATAACCGACAAAGGCTTGTATAAACTCAAAGCAGGAAACGGCGTACAATTACCAAACAACTGGAACGTGGCACACTTAAAGCGGTACTACTGCGTAGGTACGAACTCAATTACTCTTTAATCATGTTATAAGCCAGACTAACGCTTGCAGGTAAATGGACAAGGAAAGATGTGACTATTAGGTCTGAAAGCACGCGTTGTACTCTTTTTTCTTGAACCGGTTTTGTTCCAAAATGGATTTTTTGGCAAGGTTTTTAACGAGGCAACAGTAAAACGTGCTAACTTAGATTCGAAGACCGATTTAGAATCAGAGTCAATGATCATTCACTTCGTATCAACAGTATCCGAGCCCTTACAAGTTCGACCTACAATACTGGCGGCCATCACCCTCAGATAAGGTTCTTAACAAAAAAAAAGAAGAAGAAAACTTTGTATGCTAAAAGCTAAAGCTTGGTGGTTAGGATTCATTTTAAGGGCCAACTGGTCGTATAACCGTGCTCACATAGTCCACTATAGCCATGACACAAGTCTTTATACGTTTTCGATCATTTACCTTGCATAATCAGAAATGAAAGAATGTTCTGCTTTGATATTAAGCATTTTTTATTTTTTTGACTCTGGACCCTAGAGCCCATGGGCTACCCCTACTTGGGGATTATCGAGCCCTTGACCTTCTGCTTAGGAAACAGATAAGGTTCTTAGCAAGAAAAAAAAAGAAAATTTTGTATGCAAAAAGCTAAGGCTTGGTGGTTAGAATTCGTTGTAAGGGCCAAACAGTCGTATGAACCATGCTCACATAGTCCACTCTAGCTATGACACAAGTTTTTATACGCTCTTGATTATGTACCTTGCACACTGAGAAATGAAAGAAAGCTTTGCTTTGATATTACGCACTTTTTACTTCTTTGACTCCACACCCTAGAGCCCACGGGCTACCTCTACTCGGGACTATCGAGCACTTGGGCTGCCCCTACTCGGGGATTATCGAGCCCAAGGGCTATCCCTACTCAGGGACGGTCGGCCAAAGAAAATTAGAACAACCCGGCCACCGAATCCCCGAGGCACCAAACCTATTAGGTGATGCCCAAATACAAAAGGCTACGGCCACCCTAAAAATAGCTCGGATACGTCTGAAGCTTGTAATCAGAAAGTAAGACCTTTACAAAAATTCGAAACCTGCTAAAAGGCTACCCTCAGCAAAAGCATCGTCTAAAAATACTTAAGCATTTTGAAACTTCCGGTCGCACCAAGGTTTCGAAGCAACAAGCAAACAAGTTGCACCGCAGTCTGGCTCCGTTCGGACTTTCTAAAAACGAATGCCCCATAACTGCATTTGATTCTATACTAAGGCATCAAAAACAATTACATGAATAGAAATTGCAAAAATGTGCTGAAAAAGTAAAGGCACGATATTGCCAGAAAGAGAAAATTTCATATATATATATATATATATATATATATATATATATATATTCTGAAATATATTTACAAAGGCCCAATAAAAATGCCTCAAATAAACAAAAAAGAATTTTGCAACAAAAATTGAAAAAGTACTAAGGCACCTACATGTGATCTTCACCGGGGGCCGACTCATCGCCAGAATCGTCGGAGCCCTCAAATCCCTTGGAACCCTCGGAGCCTTCGGCACCCTGAGGCTTGTAGAGCTCTTTTGCCTCTACTTCGAGCTTCTAAGCTTCCTCGATCTCGGCCGATAGGTCGAAACCTCGAGGGTGTATCTCTTTAAAGGTCTCTCTTCGGGATAGCCATTTCACGTATTCAGCCTTTGTCTTTAGGCAGGTCTCGGCTGCCTCTACATCGGCTTTGTACTAGGCTACTATTTCTTCAGCATCAGTGGAAGTTGTGTCCAATTTGGACTTCAGTGCCTCATATTCTCTTCCGAGGTCATCCCATTCTGCGACGATCGAGCTCAGCTGTGCTCGAAGATCATCATTCAGCTGACACCACTTATCAGCTTTGTCCTTCACCACCCGGAACTGGTTCTCAACCGATGCCAGCTTGCTTTCGAAGTTTACTTCTACAAAGTCAGCAAGTCCATCATGCCCTTCTACCCTTCAGCCATGGCCTGGACCTCGTTCATTTCGGCTCGGAGCTGGTCAATCAGGTCAATCTTCTGCTGGACCTGCAAAGTTGTATTGTTAGCCACTACGACTAGCTCCTTATTTTTAGCTTTAAATACCTTTACCTTTTCAACCAGATCGGCATGTTCCCGCTTCAGGGTCAAGGCCTCATTTTGAGCTTTTTCCAGCTCGGGATGGAGGTATTTAAGGGCCTCATCCTGTTGCTCACTGAGAAGCATATACATGTCCTTCTTCCAGACCTGCTCTTTGAGCTCGAACTTGAGCTGGCTAATTTCCAAGCGGTACAGGAGAAAGCTCTCATGGTGGAGCACCGAGGCCTGTAAAACAACGAAAGTAGTAAGAGAAATCTAGACTTAAGTGGAATTCATAAAGGGTTGTAAAAGTGTTGGCATCTAGCCCGGTTAAACTCCTACTGCACCTCGTTAAAAAGACTTGACGTGCCCACCTCGTTCATCTTTGCCTGGTCCGCCTCGGTCACCAGTCATCGGAGGTAGCTGGCTATTTGCCACCGGTGCAAACAGGACCTGAGCATCCTCTGGGATTGTAAGACCATTCTCTTGTGCCCGGGATCCACGCACGATGCGGGAAATTGCTTCACCAGTTTTGGGCTCGAAATCGGCCCACCAGCTCCCGAGGGCACGTCTTTCTTCGGGATCTCCAGGTGGCCCAGCCTGGAAAAATCCTCCAATGTGGACATGTCTATGCTATCTAAAAAGGAGTTGAGGGGATCATCTGAACCCTACACTCCCTCACTTGACTTTTCTTTGCTCGCTTTGGACTTTCCAAGCGTGGACTCGGTATAGGAAGGCATCTATATGATGTCAATGACACCGGTCGGCTCCTTCAGGAGGGGAGCGGCTTCTTGAGAGGGCACAACCTCCATCTCCCCCTCAGGTTTCGCCCCTTTCTCGGTCTTCGCCTGCTCTGCGCTGGGGATCGATCCATGGGCGACGAAGCTGTCGTCTTCTTCGAGCTCATCCCTGAACCGGTAGAGATAACCAGGGTCCGATGCCCTGGACTGGGTATTCTTTTTGGGCTTCCGGGCCCGGTTGGCCGCCCTCTTCTTCCTCTTCCCCTCGTGATCCGGGGAACCCGAGGACTTTCTCTTTTCTTCTTCTCCTCCTTCGCGGCAGCCTCGAGCTGTCCCGAGAGGAAGGGTTCAGCAGGCAAAGACGGGTACTCGTCCTCATCAAGCGGCATAAGCTTAGTGGTCTTACGAAGACCTGCAAGAAAAAGGGGGAAAGTTAACACTATGTAAGTTAAAAGTGTGATGGTAATAATTTCGGGAAAGAACCTCACCATGAGAACGGGCCTCCCATCTGCCCTTGGAAAGCTTGGGCCATGTGCACTCGGAGGGGCATCTACTTATAAATCCCCTCGATCCACTCCTTGAATAGGGGGATCGCATCTGGAACTCGAGCAACGACTGCACGACCACAAACACAAGCGATGAGAAAAAGAAATAAAAGGGGAGAAATACCCAAGGAAGACAATACTTACGGGATGCGTTCCACTCCTAGGGGAACGACAGAAGCTCAGGGGGAATCAAGTCTTCGATATTAAGCGAAGAAGGAAAGAGGAGACTGGGTTCATGAGAATTGTTCATCGGGGTCACGTGAAGATGTTTGCAATTGTGAAGGTTTGGGAGTCTGTGAGTCGCATTCGCATGGGGTTATCTGCATTAGCGAAGGTCATTTTGGGGGACAACTTTGTTTTGTTCTTCGTGATTGCGAGAGACTTTCCGCGATCGCAAGGAGGAATCACTAGGCAGCAGTGTTAAATACCAAAATCTAGGGTTTGAACTCATTTTTCATATTTTGAGCTAGAGACCTCAGATTTGGGCGATTCTTGAATGAGATTTTCAAGAAGTTGATTGGAGTAAGTGATTCTAACTTGGATTTGGTTTACATGAATCTATCTTTATTTTTATCATTTAATTAATATTTTGGTTGGAAAATTTAGGGAAAATTGTAGAAACTTCATAGGCTTTAATATGAGGATTTGAAGGTCGAGTTGTGATCGGATTTGAGTAATTTTGGTATGGTTGAACTCTTGGTTGAATGACTTCGGATGTTGTTAATTTGTTGGATTCGAAAACGTGGGCCAGGGATTGACTTTTTGAGTTGACTTTTTGACTTTCGCTTAAAAACTTAGCTTTATCATATAGAAATGATGCGATCGGATTTGAATAATTTTGGTATGGTTGGACTCATGGTTGAATGAATGTTTGGATTTTTTTAATTTTGTTGGATTCCGAGACGTGGGCCCGTGATTGACTTTTTGAGTTGACTTTTTGACTTTTGCTTAAGAACTTAGCTTTATCATATGGAATTGATTCCTATAGCTTGTGTTGATTGTATCAAGTTGTTTGTGGCTAGATTCAAGTCGTTTAGAGGCCGATTCGCGAGGCAAGGTCTTGTTGGAGTAGAGATTTGCGCGATTTGAGGTAAGTAACACTTCTAAACTTGGTTCTGAGGGTATGAATCCCTGAATTACGTGTTATGTGGTTGGTGTTGAGGTGACGCACATGCTAGGTAACGGGCATGTGGGTGTGTACCGTAGGAACAGTGACTCGATCAATTTCGTGGAACTGTGTAGTCAAATAATCTTACCATTATCCATATATTCTCCATGTGTTAGAGAAATTGAACTGTGATCCATGTTAGAAATCATGCTTAGGCTATATGCTGGTACTGTTGGGACCTATAGAGGTCGTGTTGTTGTTGAATTACTTGCTTAAATTACAATTATCTGATCAATCACATCTATGATTTGCATATCATATCTCGTCTCTGTTGCCATATATTGATGCATCATATCATCATTGTTTGGGTTGATTGTCATGATATTTATGAGCCCAAGAAACTGGAGAGATTGATGACTGAGTGAGGCCGATGGCCGGATTGTGAGGATGTTTATAGGATCGGGTTGTACGCTGCAACAGGCT
Organism: Nicotiana obtusifolia; assembly: GCA_002018475.1. Classification (NCBI taxonomy): domain Eukaryota; kingdom Viridiplantae; phylum Streptophyta; class Magnoliopsida; order Solanales; family Solanaceae; genus Nicotiana; species Nicotiana obtusifolia. Next base: position 120,449 of record MCJB01006025.1, on the reverse strand, counting down.
TTATTGATTCATGCCATGATTGGCTTATTTTAGCGCTTAGGCAGGATCCGCCCCTCCGGAGTCTGACTTACCAGCACTTGGTGTGCAGATCCAGGTACTTCCGGGTATGGCGGCTGCTAGCTATTAGAGCTTTATTTGTCGGAGACTATCGAGGTAGCTGCCTTTGCGTCCGCAGACCTTGACTCTCCTTTTTTTTTCATATACTTGTATTGTTCTATCTTTATAGACAGTGTTTTTAGCAGTCTGACTATGTTGTCATTTAGATGCTCCTGTACTCAGTGACACCCGAGTTTTATGGGATATTGTATTGAGTCATGATATTTTCTTATCAGTATTTATGAGGTTCTACTCTTAAACTTATCTTGTTATGTTTTCAAATTTAAAGACGAGTGATTTATAGTGATTTTTGGCTTGCCTAGTATTGCGATAGGCCCCATAACGACATGTGAGATTTGGATCGATGCGGCAGGGCCCATTCTGGACTATGCCGACGAGGTTCTGATGCATGTTATTTTTGCGGACAGCTTGGTCATATGATGTGGGATTGCCCTAACAGAGGAGGTGGTGATGTGGCTCAGCCGACTGGATTTGTGTCTGGTACTTCCTCATTAATTCAACCTCCAGCACGGGGTTTTCAGTAGTCAGCAGGTCGTGGTAGAGGTAGAGGTGCAGTGTCGAGTTCGAGTGGTATTCAGAATCAAATATATGCTCTAGCAGGTCGATAGGATCTCGAGTCATCTCCAAATGTTGTCACAGGTATATTATCAGTGCTTTCTTATGATGTATATGCGTTGATTGATCCCGGATCTACATCATCATTTGATTCTTTGTTGTTTGCAAAAATTGCAGAAAATGGCAAATAACGATGTCAACATCGCACACTTGAACAACCATTAGGAGAAGCAAATACAATCGGTACGCTAATCGATAAGATTAATGAAGTAGCAATTAATACAAAAACAGCCAATTGGAAAGCAAGAGTCATGCTTTTAATCCTCCAAGCTACCAACAAATGAACTATATACCATTTGATCCCTCTATCAGCCCAAAAAAATTAATTGTGATAAAATATGTCATCAATTTGAGGCCCAAGAAAATCAGCCTTAGCACAAAGATTCCATCAGTGATACCCGCAACAAGGGGGATGAGGCCATGCCGGTTCATGGCGAGAAGTATCTGCGACATGTTCGAGAGGCGACTCCTGATGATGCAGAAGACGAGCACGTCGTTGAAACAGTAAGGATCCTGAGGGAGCGACAAATGGCCATTATGGGCCACCTCTCACGACAGGATCAGGTCATGAAGGAGTTGAGGTAGACGTTGTCGGGTGCTTCCAACAACGCAAATGGGCGAGGTCCAGTTCCTCCCGGTGCTCCCACAAACAAACAACGTAGAGGTCGACAACAACACCCTGAGGGGCGAAGTCAGCTTAGACGGGGCCGGGGGGAACAGTAGCGGTTCTGTGACAACAATGTAAATGATCCCTTTAAAATCGAACTCATGTGGTTTATAAGGGAAATAAACACCCGCATGTATCAGATTCTGGGTGCACCACCAGTATTGAAAGGACCGGACTCCAAGAAGTACACCCAAGTTGGTATCAGAGCCTAGGTTACATAGGTCTCACGAGTCATGAGTAGGTTTAATGGAGTCTTGCGGATCGATACGGAGACATCTGTACTTATCTTCGAGAGGTTGCCGAACCATTAGGAAAACTTCACTTTCTTGTATTCTTGTCGTGCGAATTTGTTGATTTCGGAAACTAAAATTCTGTTAGTCTAGTCTCTCAGAGATGGTGAGGACACGTGCTACTGGATCGCGGATGCCACTAGTGCCACCAGCTAGGCTACGAGAGGTGGGGGGCCGCGGTAGACGCCGAGGTGCAGCTCATACAACAGCTAGATCAGCACCTACAGATCCACTAGTTGCTCCAGCTTAGGAGCAGATTCTAGATATGGTTGAGCCGGTGGGACCAACACAGGCACCATTTGTGCCCATTGTGATTCTAGGCCTTCAAGAGGCTTTGGCCAGATATTGACTGTTTGCACTAGCCTTGCTTTGGCGGTTTCAATTCCAGCCATACCAGCCACTTCTCCCGTACTCTAGAGCAGGTGAAGCAAGGTCTTCAGACACCGGGGGTACTACCAGCCCAGCCGGTTGCAGTTGCTCAGGCCAAGGTGGGTCCCATTATGAGTGATAGAGGAGTAGAAGAGACTAGAGAGGTTTGGGAGGCTCAAGCCTCCAATATTCAGTGGGGCTGAGTTAGAGGATGCTCAGGACTTCTTGGATGGTGCCAGCAGATTCTTCGCACGGCGGGTATTGTGGAGACTAGTGGGGTCTCATTTACTACTTTTCAGCTGATGGGGGCATCCTTTAGATGGTGGGAGGCCTTTGAGCAGAGCAGGCCAACCGATGCTGCACCACTTTCATGGCACGAGTGATCCGTTCTTTTCTTGGAGAAGTTTGTGTCACCGCCCCGCAGGGAGGAGTTGCATAGGCAGTTTGAGTAGCTATGCTAGGAGGGTATGTCCATGATCCATTACGAGATGAGATTTTCAGAGTTGGCTCCTCATGTGATATGGTTGGTTCCCATGGAGAGGGAGAGGATTAAGAGGTTCATTGATGGCCTCAGCTATGGACTGCGTTTTGTTATGACTCTAGAAAATGAATCAGGTGCTCGGTTCGACGATGTGGTTGATATTGCTCGACGGCTATAGTTGGTCCATAGTCAGGAGCGTGAGGAGAAGGAGGCCAAGAGGCCTCGTGGTTCGGGTGATTTCAGCGATTTTCCTTTTGGGGGGCAGTTCTACCACAACACGAATTGTCCTTACAGGCCCGCTCAAATGGCTCGTCCGGTTCATTGTGTTGCATCATCTAGCCATAGTTCATACAGTGCCCGTCCAGATCAGGTATCTCTTAGTGCTCTCCCAGCTTAGAGTTTATCCCGTGCTCCATCGGTTCAGGGTTCATCTGTGCCAGGTCCTTCCAGCATTGATTCTCGGGGCCCGATTCAGTCCCCACCACTAGTGGGGAGTTGCTTCAAGTGTGGGGAGTTTGGGAAAGTGTGGAGATAGTGTCCCCGTCGCTTTGGAGGTCTAGTTCAGTAGAAGGATCAGGCGGTGACTTCCGCAACAGTTACTTCACCACCCGCGCAGCCAGCTCGGGGTGGGGCTCAGGCAGCTAGAGGTCTCCCTAGAGGGGGAGGTCGATCAAGTGGTGGTCAGGCTCGATTCTATGCTATTTCTGCCAGGCCAGAGGCTGTTGCTTCAGATGCAGTAATCACAGGTATTGTTTCAGTGTGCCACAGAGATGCTTCCATATTATTTGACCCTTGTTCTACTTATTCCTATGTATCATCCTATTTTACTCGTTATTTGGATATGTCTTCTAAGTCCTTAGTTTCCTACGTTGGTGGACGATACTATTGTTGTGGACCGTGTATATCATTCTGTGTTGCGATCTCTTATTACTTAGTATGGTTGATTTCGACATGATTTTGGGTATGGATTGATTGTCTCCATGTGATGCTATTCTGGATTGTCATGCTAAGAACGTGACGTTGGCGATGTCGGGGTTACCGAGGATCAAGTGGAGAGGTTCTCTAGATTATGTTCCAAGCATGGTGATTTCATATCTGAAGGCCCAATGGATGGTTGGGAATGAGTGTTTGTCATATTTGGCTTTTGTGAGGGATGTTGGTGTTGATACTCTAACTATTGATTCTATTCCGGTAGTGCGAGACTTTCCGGATGTGTTTCCTGCAGACCTGTTGGGCATGCCACCCGACAGGGATATTGATTTTGGTATTGACTTGGTGCCAGGCACTCAACCCATTTTTATTCCTCCTTATTGTATGGCACTAACAAAGTTGAAGTAATTAAAGGAGCAGCTTCAGGAGCTTCTTGATAAGGGGTTCATTACGCCTGGTGTGTCACCTTGGGGTGCGTCGATTCTGTTTCTGAAGAAGAAAGATGGTACTATACGGATGTGCATCGATTATAGGCAGTTGAACAAAGTTATAATTACTAATAAGTATCCTTTGCCGCACATTGATGATTTATTTGACCAGCTTCAAGGAGCGAGAATGTTCTCTAAGATTGATTTGAGGTCTGGGTATCACCAGTTGAAGATTCGGGATTCGGATATTCTAAAGAAGACATTCAGGTCACGCGATGGTCACTATGAGTTCCTTGTGATGTCATTGGGACTAACTAATGTCCCAGCAGCATTCATGCATCTGATGAACAATGTATTCCAGCCTTTATTGATGATATCCTGGTGTCCTCGTGTAGTTAGGATGAACATGCACAACATTTGAGGATTGTACTACAGAGGTTGAGAGAGGAGAAGCTTTATGCCAAGTCTCTAAGTGTGAGTTTTGGCTCAGTTCGGTGGCGTTCTTGTGACACGTGGTGTCTAGTGAGGGGATTAAGGTGGATCCAAAGAAAATAGAGGCGGTTCAGAGTTGGCCTAGGCCGTCTTCAACTATTGAGATTCAGAGTTTTTTCGGCTTGGCCGGATATTATCGTCACTTCGTGGAGGGTTTCTCATCCATTTCAATGCCTTTGACCAGGTTGACCTAGAAGGATGCTCCATTCAGGTGGTCGGATAAGTGTCAGGAGAGCTTTTAGAAGCTTAAGACTGCCTTGACCATAGGTCCAGTTCTAGTTTTGCCTTCAGCGTCGGGTTCCTATACAATGTATTGTGGTGCTTCTCGGATTGGTATTGGGTGTGTCTTGATGCAGGAGGATAGAGTGATTGCTTATGCTTCGCGCTAGTTGGAGCCCCATGAGAAGAACTACCATGTTCATGATTTGGAGTTGGCAGCCATTATTCATGTATTGAAGATTTGGAGGCATTATCACTACGGTGTGTCTTGTGAGGTATTTATGGACCATCGGAGTCTCCAGCACTTGTTCAAACAAAAGGATCTAAATTTGAGGCACCGCAGATGGTTGGAGTTGCTAAAGGATTATGAAATCACCATTCTGTATCATCCCGCAAAGGCCAATGTAGTGGCCGATGCCTTGAGTAGAAAGGCGGTGAGTATGGGAAGCCTTGCATTTATTCTGGTAAGTGAGAGATTGCTTGTATAAGATGCTCAGGCCTTGGCGAATCAGTTCGTGAGGTTAGATGTTTCGGAGCCTAGTCGGGTTCTAGCTTGTGTGGTTTCTCAGTCTTCCTTATATAATCGCATCAGAGAGCGTCAGTATGATGATCCCTATTTGCTTGTCCTTACGGACATGGTTCAGCATAATGATTCCAAGGAGGTTACTATTGGGGATGATGGGTTGTTGCGGATGCAGGGTGGGATTTGTGTGCCCTATATAGATGGGCTACGTGAGTTGATTCTTGAGGAGGCTCACAATTAGCGGTATTCCATTCATCCGGGTGCCACAAAGATGTATCAGGACTTGAGGTAGCACTATTGGTGGAGGAGGAAACATAGTGGGGATTGTAGCTCGATGCCTAAGTTGTTAGCAGATGAAGTACGAGCATCAGAGATCGGGCGGATTGCTTCAGAGGCTTGAGATTCCGGAGTGGAAATGGGAGCGTATCACCATGGATTTTGTAGTTGGGCTCCCACGGACTTCAAGGATGTTTGATGCTATTTGGGTGATTGTGGATCGCTTGACCAAGTCCGCGCATTTCATTCCGGTTGGGACTACCTATTCTTCAGAGCGGTTGGCTGAGATCTACTTCCGCGAGATTGTTCACCTTCACGGTGTGCCATTATCCATCATTTCAGTTCGGGGCACGCGATTTACATTGCAGTTTTGGAGAGCAGTACAGTGAGAGTTAGGCACACGGGTTGAGTTGAGTGCCGCATTCCACCCTCAGATGGATTGGCAGTCCGAGCGTACTATTTAGATATTGAAGGATATGCTACGCGCTTGTATTATAGATTTTGGGCGTTCTTAGGATCAATTTCTGCTAGTTGCAGCGTTTGCCTACAACAACAGCTACCAATCGAGCATTCAGATGGCTCCGTATGACGCTTTGTATGGGAGACAATGTCGGACTCCAATGGGTTGGTTTGAGCCAGGTGAGGCTAGGCTATTGGGTACTGACTTGGTTCAGGATGCTTTGGACAAGGTTAAGCTAATTCAGGATCGGCTTTGCACGTCGTTACACGGTGCAGTCTAGACTGAAGAGGTACGTCGATCGGAAGGTTCGTGATGTTGCTTACATGGTGGGAGAGAAGGTACTTCTCCGAGTTTCACCAATGAAGGGTTTTATGAGATTCGGGAAGAAGGGCAAGTTGAGCCCTCGGTATATTGGGCCTTTTGAGGTGCTTGAGAGGATTGGAGAGGTGGCTTATAGGCTTGCATTGCCGCCTAGTCTGTCGAGTGTTCATCTAGTGTTTCATGTTTTCATGCTCCGGAAGTATGCCGGTGATCCATCTCATGTTTTGAACTTCAACATGGTTCAGTTGGATGGTGATTTGACTTATGATGTGGAGCCGACCATTTTGGATCGGCAGGTTCGAAAGTTGAGGTCAAAGAACATAGCTTCAGTAAAGGTGCAGTAGAGAGGTCAGCCAGTCCAGGAGGCTACTTGGAGATCGAGCGGGAGATGCGGAGAAGATATCCACGCCTATTTGAGACTCCATGTATGATTCTAGATCCGTTTGAGAATGAATATTTGTTTAAGAGGGGGAGGATGTAACGACCCGGGTTGGTCGTTTTGAGCATTGTAGCCTCGTTTCCCAATTTATTTTCTATTCTGTGTTTGTTTGTTATTATGTAACTTGCCGGAGTGATTGCTTTGGTTCCGAGGATATTTCGGAATGAATTGGGACACTTAATGCCTAGGTTGGAAGCCTAAGTTGAAAGAGTTAATTGGCTGTTGACTTATGTGTAAATGACTCCAGAATAGAGTTTTGATGGTTCCGATAGCTCTGTATGGTGATTTTGGACTTAGAAGTGTGTCCGGATATTGATTTGGAGGCCCGTAGAAGATTTTGGCTTGAATTGGCGAAAGTTGAAAAAATAAAAATTTGGAGAGTTGAGAAGTTTGACCGAGAGTTGACTTTGTGGTTACCGTGCTCGAATTTTGGTTTCGGAAGTTGGAATAGGTCTGTTGTGTCATTTATGACTTGTGTGCAAAATTTGAGGTCAATTGGAGTTGATTTGATAGGTTCGGCATCGATTGTAGAAGTTGGAAGTTCATAAGTTCATAAGTTCATTAGGCTTGAATCGATGAGCGATTCGTGATTTTAGTGTTGTTTGATGTAATTTGACGCTTCGAGCGAGTTCGTATGATGTTTTAGGACTTGTTAGTATGTTTGGTTAAGGTCCCAGGGGTCTCGGGTGGATTTCAAATGGTTAACGGGTTGGAATTTGGACTCAGAAGATTGTTGATGTTGTAGGTCTGGTTTCCTTGTATGTGATCGCGTGGGAAGGTTGGCGATTGCGAAGGCTTATTTGAGCAGCTGGTGGAGGTTTTCTATGTGATCGCATGAGATGGTTAGCGATCGCGGAGCTTTGTCTTTTACTATATCGCGAACACGTGAAGGGGGTCGCGCCCGCGAAGAAGGAAAAGAGGAGACTAGGTTCACGTGAATTGTTCTTCGTGGTCGCATGAAGAGGTTTACGATCGCTTAGGTCTAGGAGTCTGTGAGTCGCATTCGCGTGGGGGTTATCCGCGTTCGTGAAGGTCATTTTGGGGAGGGGGGGGGTAACTTTGTTTTGCTCTTTACGATCGCGAGAGACTTTCCTCGGGGTTGACTTTTTGACTTTGCTTAAGAACTTAGCTTTATTATGTGGAATTGATTCCTATTGCTTGTGTTGATTGTATTGAGTTGTTTGTGGCTAGATTCAAGTTGTTCGAAGGCCTATTCGCGAGGCAAGGGCTTGTTGGAGTAAAGATTTGCGCGGTTTGAGATAAGTAACACTATTAAACTTGGTTCTGAGGACATGAATCCTGAATTACGTGTTATGCGGTTAGTGTTGAGGTGACGCACATGCTAGGTGATGGGTGTGTGGGAGTGCACCGTAGGAACTGTGACTCGATTGATTCCGTGGAACTATGTAGTCAAATAATCTTGTCATTATCTATACATTCTCCATGTGTTAGAGAAATTGAGCTATGATACATGGTAGAAATCATGCTTAGGCTATATGCTGGTACTGTTGGGACCCACAGAGGTTGTGTTGTTGTTGAATTACTTGCTTAATTTTCAATACGTACTCAGTCACATCTATTACATATCATATCTCAGTCTCTGTTATCATATATTGATACATCATATCATCAGTATTTGAGGTGATTGTCATGATATTCGTGAGCCCGAGAGATAAGAGAGATTGATGACTGAGTGAGGCTGAGGGCCTGATTGTGAGGATGTTTATGGGATCAGGCTGCACATTGCAATAGACTTTATTAATTCATGCCATGATTGGCGTATTTTAGCGCTTGGGCAAGATCCACCCCTCCGGAGTCTGACTTACCAACAGTGAGCGCAAGTACCTACTGAGCGCAAGTACCTACTATGTGCGAGTGCGAGTGCCGAGCGATTGCGAGGACTGAGTGACTGTGAGAGATGAGTGACTATGAGGAATTAGTGATTATGGGGATTGAGTGAATGTGAGGACAGAGTAAATTGATACTCCGAGAGTTTGCATATGATTTTTATCACTGTGTTGCATTACAAGTGCATAATTGACATGTAGATATAGAGATGTATCATTCCTCATTTCAGTCACACTTGGCATATTTTATCTGTTTTGAGCTTAAACTGTTGAATTTGAAAGCATCTCTACATTTCTGTATTGTAAAATTCTGTATTTGGACTATACCTGTTGAGCTCGTCACTGCTTTCAGCCCAAGGTTAGTTTTGTTACTTATTGAGTACATTGGGTCGGTTGTACTCATACTACACTATGCACTTCATGTGCAAATCCAGGTACTTCCGGGTACGGCGGTTGCTAGCTATTGGAGCTTTATCTGTCGGAGACTATCGAGGTAGCTGTCTTGGCGTCCTCAAACCTTGACTCTCCTTCTTTTCATTTACTTGTACTGTCCTATCTTTCTAGATAATGTTTTTAGCAGTCCAACTATGTTGTCATTTAGATGCTCATGTACTCAGTGACACTCGAATTTTGGGGGATGTTGTATTGAGTCACTGTATTTCCTTATCAATATTTTTGAGGTTCTACTCTTAAATTTTTTTTTATTTTTTATTTTGTTTTCAAATTTAAAGATGTGTGGCTTATTGACGGCTTGCCTAGTATTGCGATAGGCACCATCACGACAAGTGAAATTTGGGTTGTGACAGTATAACAACTATTTTTTTTCTTTTCTTTTCTTTCAGTAGACTAAATTGAAATATTGTATGTGTTTATTTTTCCTGTGCGTTAAAATCATAGAAAATATTCTTTTACTTTTCAGCTACTCATTAAGTATTTGTACATGATTTCCTCAGAGGATGCAAGAAATAGGTATTGTGAAATTTTTCTATTAAAATTGTTTAGTCAGGGGGTACTAAAACATCCCCTCCATCTACTTAGGAAGGCAAAAAAGAGTTTTGGCAAAGCCTTTTTGGGCTAAAGAATCCACCATTAAACTCTTTGGTTATTTTTTCATTTTATTTCGTACAACCGTCTTTAGCTTTGTGTTGAACCGTTTGCCTAAACTTCTTCAGAATGAATACAATATTATATAAGAGAAAGTAATTACCTCGTGATTTGTCCTCTGCTTGACATGAAGCCAAAGATCATAAAATGCATTTTGTTCTTGTTTTGTTGGAATGCCATCTTTAGCTTCTTTGGCTTCAATAGCTTCTTAGGTAACTACTTTTCTTAGAATACTAAAAACACTAACAGACTGAGGCTTTCATTTGGGCATGTCCCGTTGTTAATTTGTACAGAGATGCTCAAGATAATCAACATACCTATGGAAAGAATTTTTGATGTTCTACTCTAGCAAATATGCCAATGCCATAAAGTGGGTTAACTTAATTCATAACACTGCCCAAGCTCTTATATGGTGTCAGGGACTATTTGAATTTACTTCCAGCAACAATTGAAATGCTTTCGCGGAACCTATATCCTGAACTTTGACGCATCTTTTAAGTTGTCAAGTTGCTCTTACACAGTTAACAGATACATGAAAATGCCTTTGCTTTGTCTCTATGATGGGACACTCAATTCACTTCCGTTATTTTTGCAGTAGATGATTTTAGCTGTTTGTCTTTACTTTGTATCAATTGTCAGATGAAGCCTTTAAAGAAAAATTAAATGAAAATGTTTCTTCCAAGCAGTAAGCTTGTGCTTTTATGATTGACGGAAGGATGCATGATGCTGAAGTTTCAACACTTTGACAAACTCTAATTGCATATGTTTTGGACTGGAAAGAACTTGTGATCTCGCACTTTGAGGTGCTTGGTTTCTGCCATCCATGCCATAAACATGAATAATGTATATAATGTGACATTTTATGTGGTTGAGTTCTTACAGTACACTGACGATTCAAGTACAGTGCTTTTGTCCCATATAGATATTTTATTTATGACATCCAAAACTTTATGAGAATTTTGTTGGAACAACTGAGTAAATAGCTAGGTCGGGCATGTGCCTGTGCACAGTAGGGGCACAGGCCACCTTGCAACTATATAATAGGTGAAAGTTGATGGTGCGCTGAAGGGCTTTTTGGTAATCTGATTTGCTTTGGATGGTACATAGTTCAATGTTTGTATGTATATTTATTTAATATGACAATAAACCGACACCCTTTGAAACAATTACAATCGCGTCCCTGGTGCTTTAAGTAGCAAAGACATTTGTAACGCGCGGTCGCTTCTTCTTAGCCCTTCTTAGTAAAGCAGTCCCTTTCTATCTTCCTGGAGGTTCTAAACATCCAAATCATGGTCTTCACTCACCTTTCAATTTTCACTGTTCTGTTTCTCTTTCTTTGGAGTCGATGGCTCGGCTACACAGCTTATCAATGTTTGCTAATGCTAAATTTTTTTTATGTTCTGCAACTATTTTGGAGAAAAAGCTCATTCGTATTTCAACTACATGTGAGTTGTAAGGAGTCAAGATTATGTTGGTAATTGAACTATTAGGTCTGCGTTATCTGATTTCTCTGTTATATAATAGCTTTTTTTCTCTAATTCTGAAGTATCCGTTTCTTATCAGTGTTACATAATGTAAAAATGTCGTTCGCTATCCCAACCATATTACAAGTTCTTTGATTGTTACCATGGAAGACAATGATAAGCTAAGGATTGAAATGGTGGTCAAACTGGTGAAGGTTGCACGGAGTAGGTTGATCTTCCACCCGAACAAAATTGAGTATTTGTTCCCCAAAATTCAAATCCCTAAATTTAATGTAAGCACAATTGTCCAATTTTAGAAGTACTTTACTCATGTTTCCTTTGTTTTCCTATTTAGATCTTCTAGTAGATGATGAGTGGAAACTATATGTGTCAGGAACTTCTTTTGGAATTAATGTTGTCCTGTTAATCTATTGCTGTTAATCGGTTGCATTCTTTTACAGATATAAGTCTAGAGAAGCAGTTAAGACCCTAAGGGGTCGTTTGGTACGAACACAAGTAATGCAGGGATTAATAATGCAGGGATTAGTAATGCATGTATTAGTAATGCAGGGATTGTAGTGCTGAGATTATTTTTTATCAAGTGTTTGGTTCATTGTATTAAAAATTAGCTTGTGTGTGATTTAAAACTGTACAAAATCTTCTTTACAATTATACCCTTGAATATTCTTCTTTCTGTATATAAAGAAATTTAGAAAAAGGGTTTGAGGTGTGGTTTAGTAATTTTAGGGTCTTATCCAGGTATAGTTAATGCAGGGATTAGTAATCCCTTGGTTTTCTTGGTATTAGCTAAGCCCTCCTATGAAGTATAAGTAATCCATATATTAGGTATGCATAAATTGAATTGAGCAACCAAATATTGTATTGGACGGATTAAATTTTTATACAGGGATTATTTTACTTAGTATAACCTATCAAATGACCCCTGAGTGCAGGGACCTCAATTTTATTTTGAATGGTGAAGGGTGGCCTGCTTGGGCGGACCTGGACTGCTCCATCAGTTAACTTCTGTTTACTGTTCTTCGACATGCATGTGCGAATTTGTATCTAGTTTTGTTTTAAAGATAGACCTATTCTTTATTTACTTTTGTGTGAAATTTGATGATTCATTAATAGATATATTTTCTATTTTTCTTCTTGCTTTTAGTGAGTTAAACGGGTTAAAGAATTCTTTCAGCACTACTCAGTCAAGAGGGGTCATTTTGTATTGGTGAATAAATTTACTTGGTGAAAAATATTAGCTTTTTATTTTGTGGAATAATGTTGGACTAATCACATTCTTTTTTGACGGGGTAAGATTTACATATTTGATGCAAGGCTTTCTAACTCTTGAAAGGAAAGATCACTAGGTGCTGCCAAAGCTGCAAAAAGGAAGCTCAGATCATATGAGATCTCTGGCAACGTTCATGGTCATACAAAGTTATAAAGGGGGCTTCCTTGTTCTCTCTTCGACCATTAAACTTGCAGGAAACTTCAGCTTATGCAGGCGAAGAAGAATGTAAAAGGTATTAATGAGAGGTCATGATGATGATGAGGACGACGTTGGACGGGTAACAGTAGTACTTCAAATTTCTTTTACTTGCCAGAAAAAGATTATTTTGATGCTTTTTACTCATGTGCACATTTTTGCACGATCTTTGATACTATATTCACCGATAAATATGTGCAACATAAACAACCACTAGCAAATTAGTACTTTTGCAACATTTTAAGGTATATTAGTGTTGATTGGCTTAATTATTAGAAGATTTGATTCTGATTGAGATTTGATTTTATTTTGATTGATTGTAATTTATTTTCCTTCCTAAAATAGTCATAGAATCTAGTGTATAAATACATTTGCTAAGGGATGTAACAAATACACAGAAATACAAGAAGCCTTTTCTTCTTCTCAAAAATCTACATGGTATCAAAGTCATTGCTGCCTTTTTAGGTGAGTTATCTCCCTCGCAGCACTAGAGTTCCGTTTTTATCAAAGAGGTCAAGTTTTCTATCTCTTGGTAGCTGTCCGCAAGACAAACTCCTTCCAGTTCTGTGGAGACAAATTTGGTTTTCGCCGAGGCAGATTATTTGTGAGCAATTTGCTTCATATTTCCTTTTGATTGGGCAGAAAATATGAAGACATTCAAGGAGACGTTTTTTGTAGAAATCTTATCTTCGGATGAAATTCAGCTTCTCCGTTGCCTCCTAGCCAAAATTGACTCAACTAATGTTACCACATATAATTATGTGCAACTCGGTATTGCCTTTGCTCCTCACCTTATGTCACGACCCAAAATCCCAACCTGGTCGTGATGGCGCCTCTCTTGGGGACAAGGCAAGCCAAACCATTTCCAACATCGCTAAACATTTCAAACAACACGAAGATAATATAAACACGGTTTAATATTAGTCAACTGCGGAAAATATCATATAGCAACCATCCCGACTACAGCCCTCAGATCGGGGTGTCACAAAGTCATGAGCCACTAGAGAAGTCCTAGTAATAATATAACTATTACATAATCTTAAGTACAATTGTACGAAGGAATCAAACAACAAGAAAAGAGTTACGAGGCTGCGGACGCAGGCAACTACCTCGTAGTCTTTGAAGCTCCGGTCCAGTAGTATTATTCAGTACCTCTGAGAGGGACCGCTAACGCCTGAATCTGCACACAAGGTGCAGGGAGTAAAGTGAGTACTTCCAACTCAGTGAGTAATAAAAGTAAATAAGAACTGAAGGTGAGAAACATACAACCATTAAACAATCCACGTCGAAACAGTACTTCAAATTACATTCCACATCAATCCGTGAAGTAAACCGAAGAATCACAACACCAAAATACAATGTAATGCAATGCAATGCGATGCAATGCCATGAGATGCGATGCAATGCTATGCTATGCAATGCTAGTCATACTAGTCAACACTAGTCATGACCTGTGACGGCGTGTCACCCGATCCTCTGGGTACCCGCGCTCGGTGGGTGGTTCCGGCGCAATATATATGTAAATTAGCCATACTAGTCAACACTAGTCATGGCCTGTGACGGCGTGTCACCCGATCCATGCATGTCTATGCAATGCAA
>MCJB01006025.1:38030-105540 GCA_002018475.1 Nicotiana obtusifolia | reverse complement strand
TCTTTCTTGCAAGATTTACCACGAAATCCACGTTGCAAGTGTGTTTGGGGTTGATTTTCGGTGGTTCTTTGGTGTTTGGAATTGTTCTCAGTCGTGGGTTGTTTCGTATATCTGAAGGGCAAAATGAGCCCTAGGTCTTATTTAATTGGGTTAAAAATCAGCAAAAGGTTACTGAAATAGCCATTTTAGTGACCCTTATGCTGATTTCCTTTCTTTCTTTTACAAAAATTACTCTAACTTTTTCATACGAAGTCCGATTTGGACGATTCTTTTTGCTACGGCTCCGTAATTTCAAGACGGAGCTAATTCTTCAAACAAAATTGAATTTGGAGGTCGTTTGCTAATTTTAATATCAATTACACCAGAAAATCTGAGGTAAATGCTTTATAGAGTGGCGAATTTAGTTCCGTTAACCATTCAAAATTCACCCGAGACCCCCGGGACTTTATCCGAACATGCACACATGTTCTATAACCTCATTCAAACTTGTTCCAATCTTTGGAACACTAAGATGAACATCGATTTATCAGATTTGCCTTGAAAGCAATCTTTGGAACTCTAAGGATCCGAAATTCGATCCTTCGATCCGAACTCGACCAAACGAAGTCCGAATGGTCTGAAAATTTGCACGCAAGTCCAAAATTGCATAAGGAACCTACAGCAACTTTCGGAATTTCATTCCGACTTTCGGATCAAAATTCGACCTATCAACCGGAATTCCGAACTTCCTCGATTCAATTCTCACGTTGTTCGAGGTCTATTAAATATATTCCGGTCACTCGTCTAAGTCATATATTCTATCCCGAAGCTAGTCGAGTCGTCGGATTTCAAATCCGAGCCTTCTAACTCAAAAGTCAAATCCATGGTTGACTTTAGCGACTTAGACTTTCTTAAATGAGACCATTTGTCTCATATTCTTTCAGTCACTTCGAGTACATTTAACTCGACTTAATTTCACACAATATAAATAATGAAATAGCTCGGGGAAATAAAGTGAGTCATCACACCTTAATTCTTGGATTGTTGATTTTAGTACAAGTAGACACATGACAGGCTCTTCTAAAGGCATTGAAAACTACTCTCGGTGTCTCAAAGGAGATAATGTTAAAATAGCCAATAGTTCTTTAACATCTATCTCTTGAAGAGGTTCTGTCGTTTGTACTCCTAATATTGAACTATTACATGCTCCATATCCGGAGTTCCTTGTCAATCGTTTATTTATTAGTGCCATCACCAAAGCTCTAAACTGTAAAATCGATTTCTTTCCCGATCATTGTATCTTTCAGGATCTTCAAATAGGGAAAAAAGATTGGCAATGGTAGATTGCATGATGACTTATATATATTAGATGAAATTCAAAACTGCGGTCAAGCCTTTATTTGGGGAAAGTAAGGATGTCAACCAAGAAATAATAGCATAGACGGTTAGGACACCCACCATTCTTTGTTTTGAAGAAGTTATATTCCGATTTATTTTCAAGGACTCAATTTGAATCTTTGTTTTGTGATGCGTGTGAATATGCCAAGCATACTAGAAACTCTTATCTTGTGAGTGATAATAGAAGCACAACTCCATTTATAACTATTCATTTTGATGCATGGGGTCTTACCCAAACTGTTTCTTTGTCTGGTAGTCGATGGTTTATTACTTTCATTGATTGCTGCACTAGGATGATTTGAGTATAATTGTTAAAAGTGAAAAGTGAAGTTTTCTCTTATTTTCAGTCATTTCATAAGATGATTTGTAATCAGTTTGATGCTAAAATAAAATTCTTGAGAACTGACAATGGCAGCGAATACATAGATAAAAGATTTGGTGCTTATTTGGAGTCCAATGGGATAGTCCATCAGACTAGTTGTCCGTATACTAGTGCACAAAATGGGGTCGCTGAAAGAAAAAATAGGCATTTATTAGAAGTAGCAAGATCTCTTATGTTCACCATGCATCTACCAAAACCTTATTGGGGGATGCTATTCTAATGGCTGCCTATCTTATCACCAGAATGCCACTTAAAATCCTCAATTTTCAAAGTCCTCTGAAAGCTTTAAATGGTAAGAATGAATATACTGTTCCTACAAAAGTGTTTGGGTTTGTTTGCTTTGTCCACATTAGAAATTCTGGGAAACTTGATCCTAGAGTGTGTTTTCATTGGGTATTCTCCAACACAGAAATGTTACAAATGTTATCATCCTCCCTTTAAGAGATCTTTTGTTAGCATGGATGTTACTTTTTGAGAATCTGAGCCCTATTTCAGTATTACCTCATCACCTCTTCAGGGGAGAGCAGTAAGGAGGAAGAGGTGATTCTACCTAGTTTCATTATTAGACCTCTTGATGACATTGCCACCGGGGAAAGTAAAATTGGAGAAAGAATTCAGAGGAAGACTATTGGACGTTTGGATAGGCCTGATTTGAAAACTTACTCAAGGAGAAATAGAGCAGAAGAAGCCATCATGTAATCTATCGAAGCTGAACCTTTTTCTACTAATGAGTTATCTATATTTCCTAATGAGTTAGATGAACCTATTGCTCACAAAAAAAGAGATAAATCTTGCACCACCAAACACCCTTTATCTAATTTTGTCTGCTATAATTCTTTGTCTCCCTCCTATAGAGCCTTTACCTTGTCTATTTCTTCTGTGTCTATTTCCAAGAATTTGAGAGAAGCTTTTACAGATTCTAAATGGAAGCAAGCTGTGATTGAAGAAATGAAGGTCTTGTCAAAAAATGAGACTTGAGAACTTGTCACTTCACCATCAGACAAGAAATTAGTTGGCTGCAAATGGATCTTCACTATGAAGCACAAAGCTGATGGCTCGACTGAAAGATTCAAAGCAAGATTAGTGGCTAAGGGATTCACTCAGAGTTGTGGAGTGGATTATCAAGAGACATTTTCCCCCTGTTGCTAAGATGAACACTATTAGAATTCTTTTATCTTGTGCAGCTAATCTTGATTGGGACTTGCAACAGTTTGATGTGAAAAATACATTTCTTCATGGAGAGTTAGAAGAAGAGGTGTATATAGAGATTCCTCCTAGATTTGATACTACACAAAGTTAAGGTAAGGTATGCAGATTGAAGAAAGCCTTGTACGGGCTGGAGTAATCCCCAAATTTTGGTTTGACAGATTGTACAAAGCAATGATCTCCTTTGGTTACCAGCAAAGCCATGTTGATCGCGCCCTCTTTATAAGACATCATATGGGTAAATTCACTCTTCTCATAGTTTATGTTGATGACATAGTAATGACAGGAGATGACAAAGAGGAGATGACCCGATTGAAGAAGTTGTTGGCACATGAATTTAATATCAAGGATCTTGGAAAATTGCATTACTTCTTGGGAATTGAGGTTGCTAGATCAAAAAGAAGAATCTTTATTTCTCAGAGGAAGTATATTCTGGATCTCTTGAAAAAAACTGGTATGACAGGTTGCAGACCCGCATAATCGCCCGTTGAAAGCAATCACAAATTACAAAGCGGAGTTGGAGAGTCGTTTGGAGAGATATCATAGGTTGGTTGGAAGACTAATTTATCTCTCCCACGCTAGACTAGACATAGCCTATTCAGTTAGCCTAGTGAGTCAGTTCATGCATGATCCTCGAAATCCTCATATGCAAGTTGTTTTTCACATTTTGCAGTATCTGAAGTCTTCTCCAGGGAACAGTCTAATTTTCTCTAAACATGATCTACATCTGGCTACTGCGCACTCGTAAGAGGAAACTTGGTTACTTGGAGAAGCAAGAAGCAAAGTGTAGTTGCTAGATCAAGTGCGGAGGCAGAATATAGAGCTATGACCCAGGGTGTTTGTGAATTGCTTTGGCTACAAAAGCTACAAGAGGAATTGAGACTGTGAAAAAGGAAAACTTTTGTTGTACTGTGGCAATAAGGCTGCCATCAATATAGCTCATAATTCAGTCTAGCATGACCGAACAAAGCATGCGAAAATTGATCGAAACTTCATCAAAGAAAAAATTACAACTGGTGTCTTAAGTTTGTTTCATGTGCCATCGCAAAACAGTTAGCTGATGTGTTTACCAAAGGTCTTAACAAACGGACTTTTCATACACTGGTTTGCAAGTTGGGCTGCACCAACTTGAGGGGAAGTGTTGATTGGCTTAATTATTAGGAAAGATTTGATTATGATTGAGATTTGATTTTATTCTGATTGATTGTAATATATTTTCCTTCCAAAAATAGCCATAGGACCTAGTGTGTAAATACATTTGCTTAGGGATGTAAGAAATACACAAAAATACAAGAACCCTTTTCTTCTTATGAAAAATCTACAATTAGTTACATGAAAGATAAGGGATATTTCATCACATTATTGTTTATCTTTATGTTGAAGTGTGTAACTATCTCATCTAAAAGCTTAAGCTGTTAGAGAGAGCATATTTTTATTTGCTTAATTATGTCTTCAACACGCCCCTTCATGTGCGGGCTTGATTCTTTTTGATGAGCCAAGCACGTGAATTATTTTTTTGATATTAGGTGACGGTGAGACTCGAACTCAGAACCTCTGCCTGCTCTGATAGTATGTTGAAGTGTATAACCATCTCATCTAAATGCTAAAAGAGAGTACACTTTTATTTACTTAATTATGTCTTCTAACACTTTATTTCATCTAAAATGGAAATTTAACCTTTCTACATTTTCGGGGCTTACGTCACAATTGAGTTGGGGCAATTAAATATTGTCTTATATCACGTTTAAGGAAAACAATGGCCAGTATGTTTATCTCTGTCACAATCATATGCTAGCCCACATTTTTAAGGGAGAAATTTATGGTAAGAGGCATTTTATGCATGTACATTTTGGAGTGGATAGAAAACCATTCTCCCAGTATCTTCTCACAATATAAATATAGCTTATTATTCAAAGAGGATTCTCTCTCCTTTCTCTGAACAATAGATGTAGTTTGTTATATTTTTTTCATAGTTAGAGTAGAGAGTTTATCACCGAGTAACTCATTCTCTGTCAATCTTTTGAGCTTATACAATATTACTGATAGTTCAATTGTTCCCTTATTCAAAAATCAGGAATCTTAAATTACACAATTAAATTGTTAGTTTATAATGCCTTTCATATGCTCCTTCATTATCTCTTATTTTTGTTTTGAAGAATTAGCATTATACACATCGCTTTTGCTCTGGATTCTGCCTTACTTTTTAAGTGAGAAATCTGCTTTACTTTATGCTTTTACATGATTCCTTGAAATTTGTTTTGTTTTACCCATTTTAGGAGATCCTAAGCAGAAGGAAAACGAAGAAACAATTGTTAAATTGTTGACTTTTCTTGCATGTTTATTATATTCCTAGCGTTTACTGTGCATTACTTTTTTTAGTTGACAGCGCTATGGTTATCTTTTCCTTTTTTATTTTCATTTGTTTTGAACCTTCAATTGTTTTCTTTGGGAGAATCCGCTTTCAGTTATGGTGATGATGCTTTCAGTACATTGATACCGAGGCTAAAAAGAAAAATATTTGGTGGCTGACTAAGAAAATTGGGAAAGCATAGTTGATGTTGAATTAGTTTGAGTTATGTGCTTATCTAGTCCAATAAGGATGTTGTCTTTCCTACGCACGAGGGGGAATTACTCAAATCTCATCATGTTTGTCAAGTGTAGGATCACAACTTTTAGTATCCCATGTGTGTGTGGATCACAGCTTATATTTTCGTATTAGATGGAAGGACGCTAAAATGAAAAGGCATGATGTTCAAATGCATGCGAGAATTCTTTTTTCACCCCATTGCACCTTTATTACTACTATTTTGATCAATGTATTTTAAAGTTTAGTTTTGTGCTATCTGTCGAGAGTGTTTGTTTGAACAACTCGAGTTCTGCTTTCAGATTTTTTGTTTAGCAAGCTATTCAACAATCCTGAGCCAAGTATTGTTAACGTACTATTTCTTATTGGTGTTGAGCATGCACCAAAATAGGGGTGGCAAACGGGTGGGTCGGGTCGGATATGAGTAATTAAAAAACGGATAAATTATCCGACCCGACCCATATTTGATACGGATAAAAAACGGTTTAACTGGCTGATAATATGGGTCCATGACTTCATGAATATTATCACTTTTGGAAGAATTCCTAATCTCCCAAACTTGAGGAATCTCCAATTTGAGGCTTTACAAATGTAAAAGTTAAACTCATCAGGTATCTATTGGTTATCTATTTTCTAAATAGATAATATGGTTCTTATCCATATTTGATCCGTTTTTGAATAGTTCATTATCCAACTCATTTTTTAGTAGATAATATGTTTGGTTAACTGATTCTTTTAACCAATTTGCCACCCTTACGCCAAAATCAACAGAGATGTACAGATAATGTTGAAAGCAATTTTGGTGAAATATTAGGGACGCTATGTTTTGTCCAATACCTGTTAGTATTAGTTAGAAGCGAATAAATCCCTTTTAGATTTCAAATGACAACGTGATAAAATCATATTTAGTGTTGCCCTTTTGGAGTAACTTGGTTAAGAAATAATGCAATATATGGCAAAATTCCTTGAGCAATGAGAAGCAACTTTCGACTGTTGCTGGAAATGATGAGATAAAGTTGACTGTTAATTCTATGGAACTCGTGATGACTCCATTCGTACTACTTTATTTCCGCTTTACATATAGGACAATATCATGTTCATTGTGACTAAAAAAAGGAAGAGCTTTCTTTGCTTTAATGTTCCAACTTATCTTTGGATTTAAGGGAGAATCGAATGTTCTGTTCATCCTTGATTTGTTACCTTAATAGACACTTACAATTTTGTTTTAGTCAACTAGAACTTATGTGAGTTCAAAATGTGTCTCTTGATGATTATGCTGTGTCTTTCTCTTTGAGTTACTCTAAATTAATGGTGTTTTAACCATATATTTTACGGTGTCCTGGGCATCTGTGGTGGAAAGATTTGTTGTTTCAAAGAGTTATTTCAAAGAGTTTCCTCCAATTTTTGTGAAGTTCAAAGAGGAGCTGTTATAACTGGAGAGAGGACTAAGCAAATTTTATCCATCTTTGGAATATAAGTTTTGAGGAATAAGAAGACATTATCTGTTTACTTTTGGAATAGAAGCACTGAAACATTTGTCATATATCAGTCATGTATTAAAACTTCTCTCAATTTTTATCCAGAAAAAGACTGAATCTATACTGCATTTTATTTGCAGGAGGATGTCAAGCGATTAGTAATTAGATATGCAAGAACTTGATTCGAAAAAAAAGAAAATGGCTGTGTAGCTATTTTGGGCCCGCGCACGGGCATTGCTTATCTAGTGTGCTAAGAATAAGATGCATTAAAACTTGAAGTCTAATATATTTGGATTTGAAGACTAAAGTGTGTTGGTATTAATGTATGATAATGCAAAGTCAGATTTTTTTGTGGTCCCTTTTCTTTTTCACTTCTTTGTCTTTTATGAAAGACAAAATGTGCAGGTTGTGGAAAGTTTCTTCTTCTCTTTATATTAAGTTGTTATTTGTTGGGTTTATAAAAAGCAAGTAGAAGGGAGTAGCTTTGCGCATATGAGAAGTTGTTCCTTAAGGCAAAATGGATCGGTTTACCCTCCTCCCCCCTTCATCTCCCCCTGCATACGAGATATACGTGAGGTAGAAATCAAAATCTTCATTTTTTAATCTTACCAGAAAGGTGTCCAAATACATGCTCTTTTAAGTGAATCATGTAACATCTGATTTATTTCTTTGCAATAGCTATGCTTCAATTTGTTGTAAGCTATTTGAATTCTTGTAAACTCCACTTGAATTCTATAACAACTCTTTTATTTTATAATCTCCGTTTAATTCTCCTTCTTGTAACAGCTCCAGCAACTTACCTATATAAAGAGTTGTTTTTGTGAAGTTTTCCAACAAGGAAAAAACCTTCTTCCTCTCTTCTTCTTAAGTTAGTTTTTGGGCCATTATTTTGTGCAAACTCGAAACTTTCAACCACGAGTGCACGTGCTTGGAATTGTTGGGGAACCTTCTGGAGTGACCGGTCTGAAATGATTTGCACCCAGTTGGACCGAAATCACTTCCAAGGCAGTGGCTTGCCATGACACAGTATTTGCTCGATAAGTTAATTCTAACCTTTCTTGTTCATGGTCAATACTATCAGCTATTTTTCCAATAATTTGAAAGCAATTTTTATGTATATATTGATCAATGACTATCACTTTGAATAAAACTCTTCTCGATCTGGCAAAGCTTGAGCCTTTGGATGGAAACAATTATAAATATTGGTCTCATTTTTTTGTTTATTTTCTTTGAACAATTAGAAGTTGATTATGTTTGATCAACGAACCTCCTGCTAATGTTGTTTTCAGTACTACTGTTGTTGATGGTTTTAATACTACTACTACTATTGTAGTTAATGATTATGCTTAAAAAAAATTCGAAAAAGACAAACTACTCGAGGGCATTTGTTTAACCATATGACTAACCCTCTGTTTGACCTGTTTATAAAATATAAATCAGCCAAGGTCATATGGGACAGTTTGGAGAAGAAGTATGGTGTTGATGATGCAGGAAAAAAGAAGTATGTGGTTGGCAAGTGGATCAAGTTCCAAATGGTTGATGATAAGCCAATCATGGAGCAGGTTCACGAGTATGAGAACTTGACTGCTGATGTTCTGAATGAATGCATGGAGATGCGTAAGATCCTTCAGGCGAATGTTTTGCTTGAAAAATTCTCATCTTCTTGGAGTGACTACAGGAATCAACTAAAACACAAGAAGAAAAACTTAATCTCCAAGAACTGATTAGTCACATGTGGACTGAAGAAGCTAATCGTCTAAAAGATGAGGTGGCATAACAACTTAAGGATAAGATGAAATATCTCTCTTAATTTCTCTAAAGCTAACCTTGTGAAATATTCTAGTACTTTTGTGAAAGACAGGTTTAAATGTAAACAGAAGAAAGGATATGTGAAGAAGCAGACTTACTTCAATAAGCAGAAGGGCCAAATCCGAAAATCGAAAGGATTCTTGGTCACAAGGCTTTCCTATGCTACCAGAGACAAGGGCAAAGTTTGAAGCATGAAGGGAAAGCTCTAGTCCAAGCTAACTGTGACGACCCAGCTAGTCGTCTTATGAGTTATCGCTCCGTTTTTTCTATTTCTACCTTATTATGCTTTGTTATCCGTGTTTTATGTAATCACGTTGAATAGTTTGCGTTCGGAGTAGATATGCTAAGAAATGAGACACTTGGTCTCATTCAAGAATGTTTAAGTTGTAAAAGTCAACCGTATGTTGACTTATGAGTTAAAGGGCTCGGATGTGAGCTCTGATGGTTCGGTTAGCTTCGAGAAGTGATTTATGACTTAGAAGTGTGATCGGAATTGGGTTTTGAGGTCCCGGGTAGAATTAGGCTTGAATTGGTGAAGTTAGAATTTTGGCGATTTTCGGTTGTTAGGCGAGATTTTGATCCGAGGGTCGGAATGAAATTCTGAAAGTTCCTGTAGCTTCAATATGTGATTTAGGACTTGTGTGCAAAATTTCAGGTCATTCGGACATGGTTTGGTTGGGTTTAGATGCAAAGAGCGATTTAGAAGACTTTGAAATCCTTAGGCTTGAATCCGACGCGAATTTGGCGTTGAGAGGTTGTTTTGAGTGTACCGAAGGTTGGAAAAGTTTGAATCACGTTATGGGATAGGTTGGCATGTTTTGGTGGAGGTTCCAGTGGCCTCGGGTGAGTTTTGGGTGGTTAAACGGACCATTTCATCGTTGGAAAGGAAAATCTGCAGAAAAAAACAGAGACAAAATGCGGTCGCATTTCTCAAATGCGGACCGCATATCTCACAATGAGATAGCAAACTCAAATAGATTTCTGGGCAAGTTTCGTGTCAAGAATGCGGTCAGAAATGCGGACCGCATTTCACTACACTGAGACTGCAGACCGAGACAAATTTCTGGACAAAAACCAACGTCGAAAATGCGGTCGATAATGCGGTTGCATTCTTGACATGCGGACCGCAAACCATGCCTCACATGGACTTCGTGATGAAGACTAGGGCACAATCTACGATGGTTACGTCCAAAATGCGGACCGCATATCTGTTATGCGACAGATATGCGATCGCATTTTAAGCCTGACAGGGGCGTTTTTGTCTCGATTTTTGACCCCTTTATAAATAACAAACCAGTGCCCGTTTGCTATGGAAAAATCCATTTTCGTTATCCACGAAGAGAAACACCTCCAAATACCCCAAAATCACAGCAAATCAACCTTGAAACTATACCCAAAGGACATTTTCGTGGACAAATTCCTGAAAGAAAGGACTTTGGCCATCTTAGACATAATTGGAGCTATAGAGCTTGGATTTGCAGTTAATCTTGAAGGGATTTTTGGGAGACTTTCAAGGGAAACATCGGGGTAAGTGTTCCTAACTCAATCATGGTCAAATTACCCAATTCTATTGCTATTCTAGTATGTAATTGGTGATTTAAGTTGGAAAATTTGTGGAAAACCCTTAAGTTTAGATTTTAAGACTTGAAGGTCGAACCGATGTCGGAATTCGATAAATTTTGTATGGTTGAACCCGTGGGGAGATAAGGAACCTGTTGAGGTGAAAATTACTGAATTTTGAGAAGTGGGCCCGGGGCTAGGGCTTTGCTAATTTTGGAATTTCTTAGTATTTGTTGATTGTTTTCGTGCGGGCTTTGTTACCCCAGCATATTGTGACATATTAGTTCTAATTTTGGATAGATTTGACGCGCGCGGAGGCCAATTCAAAGGGCAAAGGCGTCGCGGGCTAAGAATTTAGCCGGTTCGAGGTGAGTAGTGATTGTAAATGATGTTCTAAGGGTTTGAAACCCCGGATTACACATCGTAGTGCTATATTGAGGTGAGGCACGCGCTCGATGATGAGCGTGGGGTCGTTTACTATTGGGGATTGTGACTTGGTCCGTCCCGATTTATGATTTTTACTACATATTGATTGAAACTTATTTGATATCATCATGTTTTGGGCTGATTGCCATATTTGGGTTTCGTGACGGTTATTTGAACCCTTTCGGGGTATTTATCACTGTTTCCTCACTGTTTTGATTCATTACTTAAACACAGTCATGTTGTTTACCACTGTTTTACAACTCAGCTACTTTTACTCAGTTTTGAGATTTAAATGACATTTTTAAATGATGTAAAAGGGAACGGGTGGTACGCCTACCACAAGATATGATGTAAATGGGATCGGGTGGCACGCTGCCACGAGATATAATGGGATCGGGTGGTACGCCTACCACAAGACAGATGTAAATGGGATCGGGTGGCACGCCGCCACGAGATATAATGGGATCGGGTGACATGCCGCCACGAGGTATGATATAGCGGTTGGGCCGTTAGGGGCCCCTCCCGGAGTCTGTACACCCCCAGTGAGCGCAGGGTACCCATTGTGATGTGATATATAGCCTGAGGGGCTGATATTATGATGTGATATGCCCGAGGGGCTGATACTGTACCATGTGATATGCCCGAGGGGCGTGTTTGTTTTTAAAAGATACTGAGCCCGAGTGGCGGTTTTAAATGTTTTCTTTTACTTCACGTTATTACTTGAAAGACTTACATGTTTCACTCGTTGAAAGGAGTTTCTACTTGATTCTCACCGATTTTCTGTTTTAATGATGTTTTATTGCTTCAATATGGATTGCCTTGTGCTTTGTGTGGTTGCTTGCTTTTCGCCATTATTTATGATTATTACTCACTGAGTTGGAAGTACTCGCATTACTCCCTGCACCATGTGTGCAGATTCAGGCGTTATTGATTCCGCTCCGAGGCATTGACTGTGACTGTCAGAACGGTGATTCAGAGACTACGAGGTAGCTGTTGGCGTCTGCAGCCCCGTATCTCTTTTATCTTGTTTCCACTTTCTTCAAACAATTGTGCCAGAGATATCGTAATAGTAATCTTATTACTAGGATTTCATTAGTTGCTCATGACATTGTGACACCCCGGTTTGGGCTGTTGTCGGGATGGTTAGCTATGTTTTCGCAATTTGCTGTTATTAAAATATGTAAGTACTGTAATAACTGCTTAAATCGAGTTATAGTTCGAATTGGCTGGCCTTGTCTTCACGAGAGGCGCCATCACGACCGGGTTTGGGATTCGGGTCGTGACAAGTTGGTATCAGAGCCTAGGTTGCATAGGTCTCACGAGTCATGAGCGGGTTTAGTAGAGTCTCGTGGATCAGTACGGAGACGTCTGTACTTATCTTCGGGAGGCTACAGAACCTTTTTAGGAAAACTCCATATTCTTGAAATTCTTGTCATGCGAACTTGTTGATCCGAGCACTGAAACTTCTGTTATCCTATTCTCTCACAGATGGTGAGGACGCAAGATACCGGACGAGGTAGGCAGCCACCAGTGCCACCCACTGAGGCCACCAGAGGTCGAGGACGCGGTCGTGGTCGTGGTTGAGGCAGAGCAGCGAGGAGAGCATCTGTTGATCCATCAGCTGCCCCAGCTCAGGAACAAGCTTCGGCGGCACCGGCTCAGGCACTGACGGTGCCAATTGTGATTCCAGGTCTTCAGGAGACCTTGGCCCAGATCTTATCAGTATGCACTGTCTTGGCTCAGGTGGTTACAGCCACCACAGTCGCAACTACTTTGCAGGCTGGGGGAGGCAATCAAACCCCTGTTGCCCGTACACCTGAGCAGGTAGTGCTGGGACTTCAAATGCCGGGGGCACCCCCAGCCCAGCCGGTTGAACCAGCTCAGGAATTCATAGTGCCAGTTATGCCAGATGATGAGCAGCGTCGTCTTGAGAGGTTTGGCAGACTCCAGCCTCCGTCATTCAGTGGTGCTGAGGGCGAGGATGCCCAGGGTTTTCTTGACAAATGTCAGCGAATGCTCCGGATAGTCGGGATTCTTGAGTCTAGTGGTGTGACATTTACCACATTTCAGTTTACGGGAGCTGCCTTTAATTGGTGGGAGGCGTATGAGAGGCGTAGGCCGGTTGATGTAGCGCCCCTTACTTGGCAGCAGTTCTCCGCTCTTTTCTTGGAGAAGTATGTGCTGCAGTCCCGCAGAGAGGAGCTGCGTAGATAGTTCGAATGGCTGCGACAGGGGGATATGAATGTGTCGCAATATGAGTCAAGATTTTTTGAGTTGGCTCGACATGTCGTCTGGATGGTTCCGACTGATCGTGAAAGGATCAGGAGGTTTGTGGATGGCCTTAACTATCATCTTCGTATTCTCATGACCAGGGAGAGAGTATTGGGTGCCACCTTCGAGGAGGTGGTAGATATAGCTCGCGAGATTGAGACGGTTCGCCGTTAAAAGCGAGAAGAGAGAGGCTAAGAGGCCTCGAGGATCAGGCAGCTACAGTGGTACTCCTTCGAGGGGCCAGTTTCAGCAAGGTGGAGGTCGTTCCTTCAAGCCTGCTCAGTTAGCTCGTCCAGAGTACCGTGGGGCATCTGCAGGTCGTGGTTATCATGGGCTACCGCAGGGCCAGTCATCACTCAGCGCCCTTCCAGCTCGTACTCCATCGGCCCAGGGTCCTTCTATGCCGAGTGCATTTGCTAGAGCACCAGGGAGCTGTTATGAGTGTGGCGAGATGGGCCACATGTGGAGGCATTGTCCTCATCGTGGTGCTAGATCGTCCCAACAGAGGGGTCAGCCCTCGACTTCTGCTCCAGTTACCTTACCACCAGCCCAACCAGCTAGGGGTGGAGGTCAGGCAGCCAGAGGTCGCCCTAGAGGGGGAGGTCGAGCAGGCGGTGGTGATTCTATGCTATCCCAGGAAGGACAGATCCCAGTGCTTCAGATGCCATTATTACAGGTATTGTTTCAGTCTGCCACAAAGATGCCTCTGTATTATTTGATCCCGGTTCCACCTATTAATATGTGTCCTCATATTTTGCTCATTATTTGGGTATGCCCCGGGAGTTTCTTGCTTTACCTGTTGATGTGTCTACCCCGGTGGGCGATACTGTTGTTGTAGACCGTGTGTACCGGTCATGTGTAGTGACTATTGGGGGTCTAAATACCCGAGTGGACCTATTGCTAATAAGCATGGTAGATTTTGATGTCATTTTGGGCATGGATTGGTTATCTCCGTGTCGTGCTATTTTAGACTGTCATGCTAAGACAGTTACTCTGGCTATGTCGGGTGCCACGGATCGAGTGGCGTGGCGTGACTGATTATGTTCCTAGTAGGGTGATCCATTCTTAAAGGCCCAGCGTATGGTTGGGAAGGGTTGCCTTTCATACCTAGCGTTTGTGAGGGATGTTGGAGCTGAGACTCCAAGCATTGACTCTGTTCCTGTTGTGAGGGATTTTCCCGATGTATTTCCTCCAGACCTGTCGGGCATGCCACCAGACAGGGATATTGATTGTTGTATTGACATGGTGCTGGGCACTCAGCCTATCTCTATTCCACCGTATCGTATGGCACCAGCAGAATTGAAAGAATTAAAGGAGCAACTTCAGGAACTCCTAGATAAGGGGTTCATTCGGCCTAGTGTGTCACCTTGGGGTGCACCGGTTCTGTTTGTGAAGAAGAAGGATTGCACAATGAGAATGTGCATCGATTATAGGCAATTGAACAAGGTAACGATCAAGAACAAGTATCCTTTGCCTCGCATCGATAATTTATTTGACCAGCTCCAGGGAGAGCGAGTGTTCTCCAAGATTGATCTCCGTTCAGGTCACCAATTAAAGATCAGGGATGCAGATATTTTTAAGACTGCTTTCCGGACTAGATATGGTCACTATGAGTTTCTTGTTATGTCTTTCGGGCTAATCAATGCCCCAGCAGCGTTCATGCAGTTGATGAACAATGTATTTCGGCCTTATCTAGATTCGTTCGTAGTTGTATTCATTGATAATATTCTGGTGTACTCGCGTAGCCAAGAGGAGCACGCGGAGCATTTGCGAGTTGTATTGCAAAGATTGAGGGAGGAGAAGCTGTATGCAAAATTCTCTAAGTGTGAGTTTTGGCTCGGCTCAGTGGCTTTCTTAGGACACGTAGTGTCCAGCGAGGGCATACAGGTTGATCCAAAGAAGATAGAGGCGGTTCAGAGTTGGCCCAGACCGTCCTCAGTCACAGAGATTCGTAGCTTCCTTGGGTTGGCAGGCTACTATCGCCGGTTTGTTCAGGGATTCTCATCCATTGCATCGCCCTTGACCAAATTGACTCAGAAGGGTGTTCCATTTGTATGGTCGGGCAAGTGTGAGGAGAGCTTTCAGAAGCTTAAGACAGCCTTGACCACAGCTCCAGTATTGGTTCTACCATCAGCCTCAAGTTCATATACCGTATATTGTGATGCCTCGAGAGTTGGGATCGGTTGTGTACTAATGCAGGAGGGTAGAGTTATTGCTTATGCTTCTCGTCAGTTGAAGCCTCATGAGAAGAACTACCCTGTGCATGATTTGGAGCTAGCTGCCATAGTTCATGCTTTGAAGATTTGGAGGCATTACTTGTATGGCGTGTCTTGTGAGGTGTTTACTGATCATCGCAACCTTCAACATTTGTTCAAGCAAAAGGATCTTAATTTGAGGCGGCAGAGATGGTTGGAATTGCTCAAAGATTATGATATCACTATATTGTATCATTCGGGAAAGGCCAACATGGTGGCCGATGCTTTGAGCCGAAAAGCAGTGAGTATGGGGAGTTTGGCATACATTCCAGTTGGGGAGAGACCTCTTGCAGTCGATGTCCAAACCTTGGCCAATAGGTTTGTGAGATTAGACATCTCGGAATCCAATTGGGTGTTGGCTTGCGTGGTTTCTCGGTCTTCGTTATATGATCGCATCAGGGAGAGTCAGTATGACGATCCGCATTTGCTTGTCCTTAGGGACAGAGTCCAGCATGATGATGCTAAAGATGTGACCATCGGCGATGATGGGGTGTTGAGGAGGAGGCCCATAACTTGCGGTATTCCATTCATCCGGGTGCCGCAAAGATGTATTAGGACTTGAAACAACATTATTGGTGGAGAAGGATGAAGAAAGATATTGTGGGATTGGTAGCTCGGTGTCTCAATTGTCAGCAGGCAAAATATGAGCATCAAAGACCGGGTAGCTTGCTTCAGCAAATGACTATTCCCGAGTGGAAATGGGAGCGGATCACTATGGACTTTGTTGTTGGACTTCCACGGACTCTGAGGAAGTTCGATGCTATTTGGGTGATTGTGGATCGACTGACCAAGTCCTCGCACTTCGTTCCTGTGTGTACTACCTATTCTTCAGAACGGTTGGCAAGGATTTATATCCGAGAGATTGTTCGGCTGCATGGTGTTCCAGTTTCTATCATTTCAGATAGAGGTACTCAGTTCACTTCGCAGTTCTGGAAAGCCGTGCAGAGGGAGTTGGGTACTCAGGTGGAGTTGAGCACAACTTTTCATCCTCAGACAGATGGGCAGTCCGAGTGTACTATCCAAATATTGGAGGACATGTTGCGTGCATGTGCTATTGATTTCGGAGGTTCATGGGATGAGTTTCTACCGCTTGCAGAGTTTGCTTATAACAACAGCTACTAGTCAAGTATTCAGATGGCTCTGTATTAGGCTTTGTATGGGAAGCGGTGTAGATCTCCAGTTGGTTGGTTCGAGCCCGACGAGGCTAGGCTATTGGGGACTGACTTGGTTCGGGATGCTCTAGAAAAGGTGAAAGTGATCCAGGAGAGGCTCCGTACAGCACAATCGAGACAGAAGAGTTATGCCGATAGGAAGGTTCGAGATGTGTCCTACATGGTTGGTGAGAAGGTCTTGCTGAAGGTGTTGCCCAAGAAGGTGTTATGACATTCAGGAAGAAAGGGAAATTGAGTCCTCGTTTAATTGGGCTTTGAAGTGCTTCGGAGAGTTGGGGAGGTGGCTTATGGGCTTGCTTTGCCACCCTGTTTGTCGAGTGTACACCCAGTATTTCATGTTTCTATGCTCCGGAAGTATATTGGGGACCCGTCTCATATTTTGGACTTCAGCACGATTCAGTTGGATGATGATTTGACCTATGAGGTGGAGCCAGTGGCCAATTTGGATCGTCAGGTTCGGAAGTTGAGGTCCAAAGAGATAGCTTCAGTGAAAGTTCAGTGGAGAGGTCGGTCCGTGGAGGGGGCTACCTGGGAAACCGAGCGGGAGATGCGGAGCAGATATCCTCACCTATTCGAGACTCCAGGTATGTTTCTTGACTCGTTCGAGGACGAACGTTTGTTTAAGTGGGGGTTAATGTGACGACCTAGCTAGTCGTCTCATGAGTTACCGCTTCGTTTTCCCCATTTCTACCTTATTATGCTTCGTTATCCGTGTTTTATGTAATCACGTTGAATAGTTTGCGTTCGGAGTAGATGTGCTAAGAAATGAGACACTTGGTCTCATTCAAGAAGGTTTAAGTTGTAAAAGTCAACCGTATGTTGACTTATGAGTTAGAGGGCTCGGATGTGAGCTTTGATGGTTCGGTTAGCTTCAGGAAGTGATTTATGACTTAGGAGTGTGATTGGAATTGGGTTTTGAGGTCCCGGGTAGAAGTAGGCTTGAATTGGTGAAGTTAGAATTTTGGCGATTTCCGATTGTTAGGCGAGATTTTGATCCGAGGGTCGGAATGGAACTCCGAAAGTTGCTGTAGCTTCGATATGTGATTTAGGACTTGTGTGCAAAATTTCAGGTCATTCGGATGTGGTTTGGTTAGGTTTAGATCAAAAGAGCGATTTAGAAGACTTTGAAATCCTTAGGCTTGAATCCGACGTGAATTTGGTGTTGAGAGGTTGTTTTGAGTGTACCGAAGGTTGGAACAAGTTTGAATAATGTTATGGGATAGGTTGACATGTTTTGGTGGAGGTTCCAGTGGCCTCGGGTGAGTTTTGGGTGATTAAACGGACCATTTCATCGTTGGAAAGAAAAATCTGCAGAAAAAACCAGAGACAAAATGCGGTCGCATTTCTCAAATGCGGACCGCATATCTCGCAATGAGATAGCAAACTGAAACAGATTTCTGGGAAAGTTTCGTGTCAAGAATGCGGTCAGAAATGCGGTCGCATTTCTGAAATGCGAACCGCATTTGACCACACTGAGACCGCAGACCGAGAGAGATTTCTGGACAAAAACCAACGTCGAAAATGCGGTCGATAATGCGGTTGCATTCTTGACATGCGGACCGCAAACCATGCCTCACATGGACTTCGCGATGAAGACTAGGGCACAATCTGCGATGGTTACGTCCAAAATCTGGACCGCATATCTGTTATGCGACAGATATGCGATCGCATTTTAAGCCTGACAGGGGCGTTTTTGTCTCAATTTTTGACCCCTTTATAAATAAGAAACCAGTGCCCATTTGCCATGCAAAAACCTATTTTCGTTACCCACGAAGAGAAACACCTCCAAATACCCCAAAATCACAGCAAATCAACCTTGAAACTATAACCAAAGGACATTTTCGTGGACAAATTCCTGAAAGAAAGGACTTTGGCCATCTTAGACATAATTGGAGCTATAGAGCTTGGATTTGCAGTTAATCTTGAAGGGATTTTTGGGAGACTTTCAAGGGAAACATCGGGGTAAGTGTTCCTAACTCAATCTTGGTCAAATTACCCAATTCTATTGCTATTCTAGTATGTAATTGGTGATTTAAGTTGAAAAATTTGTGGAAAACCCTTAAGTTTATATTTTAAGACTTGGAGGTCGAACCGATGTCGGAATTCGACAAATTTTGTATGGTTGAACCCGTGGGGAGATAAGGAACCTGTTGAGGTGAAAATTACTGAATTTTGAGAAGTGGGCCCGGGGCTCGGGCTTTTGCTAATTTCGGAATTTCTTCGTATTTGTTGATTGTTTTCGCGCGGGCTTTGTTACCCCAGCATATTCTGACATATTAGTTCTAATTTTGGATAGATTTGACGCGCGCGGAGGCCAATTCAAAGGGCAAAGGAGTCGCGGGCTAAGAATTTAGCCGGTTCGAGGTGAGTAGTGATTGTAAATAATGTTCTAAGGGTTTGAAACCCCGGATTGCACATCGTAGTGCTATATTGAGGTGAGGCACGCGCTCGATGATGAGAGTGGGGTCGTTTACTATTGGGGATTGTGACTTGGTCCGTCCCGATTGATGATTTTTACTATATATTGATTGAAAATTATTTGATATCATCATGTTTTGGGCTGATTGCCATATTTGGGCTTCGTGCCGGTTATTTGAACCCTTCGGGGGTATTTATCATTGTTTCCTCACTGTTTTGATTCATTTCTTAAACACAGTCATGTTGTTTTCCACTATTTTACTACTCAGCCACTTTTACTCAGTTTGGAGATTTAAATGACATTTTTAAATGATGTAAAAGGGAACGGGTGGTACGCCTACCACAAGACATGATGTAAATGGGATCGGGTGGCACGCCGCCACGAGATATAATGAGATCGGGTGGTACGCCTACCACAAGATATAATGGGATCGGGTGGCACGCCGCCACGAGATATGATATAGCGGTTGGGCCGTAAAGGGGCCCTCCCGGAGTCTATACACCCCCAGTGAGCGCAGCGTACCCATTGTGATGTGATATGCCCGAGGGGCGTGTTTGTTTTTAAAAGATACCGAGCCCGAGTGGCGGTTTTAAATGTTTTCTTTTACTTCACGTTATTACTTGAAAGACTTACATGTTTCACCCGTTGAAAGGAGTTTCTACTTGATTCTCACCGATTTTCTGTTTTAATGATGTTTTATTGCTTCAATATGGATTGCCTTGTGCTTTATGTGGTTGCTTGCTTTCCGCAATTATTTATGATTATTACTCACTGAGTTGGAAGTACTCACATTACTCCCTGCACCATGTGTGCAGATTCAGGCGTTATTGATTCCGCTTCGAGGCATTGACTACGACTGTCAGAGCGGTGATTCAGAGACTACGAGGTAGCTGTTGGCATTCGCAGCCCCGTATTTCTTTTATCTTGTTGTTTTCACTTTCTTCAAACAATTGTGCCAGAGATATCGTAATAGTAATCTTACTACTAGGATTTCATTAGTTGCTCATGATATTGTGACACCCCGGTTTGGGCTGTTGTCGGGATGGTTAGCTATGTTTCCGCAATTTGCTGTTATTAAAATATGTAAGTACTGTAATAACTGCTTAAATCGAGTTATAGTTCGAATTGGCTGGCCTTGTCTTCACGAGAGGCGCCATCACGACCGGGTTTGGGATTTAGGTCGTGACAATTTTGTTTACAGTAGGTTCGTCAAGTTGTAGACTCTTGATCTTCTGAGAGACTTTGCAAAATTTGGCGATGTGGCCTAGAAGGCAACGAATTATTGAATTCTAGGAATCTAGAATCTCTAAGACATAGAAGGAGTGATGTGTCCAATTTCAGTTATGGTTGCAAAAAGCACCACGCCTTCAACTTCAACCGTGGCTGCTACAAGCAACACAAAGAAAGAAGTGGTGGTAAAAATCCTCACTAAAGGACAAGTGGTGGCCAAAAGCCCCATTACACAGAGCATGGTGCATTATGCGCCTAAGCAGGCACTTTCTTCACCCGTGCCTCAGCCAATTTCTTTAGTAGATCCTTATTCAGGGGAACCTCAATATATTAAGAACGATATAACTTACTCACTCGTCCAAACCGAGCCACATAGTAGTAGCCAAAAAGATGCTCGACCTAACATCCAACTTTCTCTAGAAAACTCTTGTTCATAACCAGAAGTTTTATGAATTTATCCTTACAGACACTCACTCTTGTCTGTTTAAATCCTTTTTGGATAAAACCCAAACCTATATCACCCATACCACAGTGTGGATAAACAAAATCATCTCGCCAAAGGAATGGGGTAATCACCCTATGAAAGCCAGAAAACTTTCCCAGCCATTTTCTCCCTAATTTTTCAATTACTATGATTATAGGGATGCGTGGTTTAATGCGCTGACCTTTCAAAACTATACCAACAAACACTCATATTTTCTCCTTTGGGGCAAAAATTTGCTAGTAAATTTTCCCCAATAGTTTCTGTCACACCTCTTTTCGTACATTCCCCTGGGAAGGAATATATAAAAGGATTTTTTCCAATTAAAGTGACATTATTCGAATTGGGATTATTTATTTAATTTTTATTAGAGTCGCCACTTGGAATATTTAATTTGGTGTCCCAAGTCACCGATTTATTTTTATCCCAGATCGAGGAAAATTTCGACTTTCTTTTGGAAGTCTGCGAACCAAAAATTCTAAGTAAGGAATTCTGTTAACCCGAGGGAAGGTGTTAGGCACCCTCGGATTCCGTGGTTCTAGCACGGTCGCTTAATTGTTATAAACGGCTTATTATCTGATTTTAATACCTGTTATTAACCTATGGTGCATTTTTACTTTATTCCGCTTTTCCGCTTTTCCGCTTTTAAATTATTGAAGAATTGCAATGTTAATCAAAATATGTCACGAATTACGTTACATAAATGCACCCGTAATTTGTAACATCTTTTAATTGAACATCGGGATTTTAGATTTGGGTCACATAAATGCGCACCCGAATTTAGGAAATTTAATTATTAAAGCAGCGCGCCTAAAGCAACTACGTGTTTTCAATTTGTCGAGAGCCATGGAATTCGCTAAATGGCACGCTTCAGTTTTTTCTAAATGTTTAATTAATGAGGGCCATGTGTTTGTATATTTATTTGGTATGGCACACCACAAATTAATGTTAATGTTTTTATTATTCAAATTTGTTTAAATCGGGCCACCTAAGAGGCACCCCCGAAGGTTGGCATTATCACTATGTCACGGAAACCGTACCCATAGCGACAACGTAATTAATCGTGTTTAAGATCTAATTGCTAAAGTTTAAAGAATCGAGGCTTATTTACACTAATCTGGCATTTAACTAGTTAAGAGGGCCATTAATGATCGCTATTAGTTATATGGCGCACCTCTATTAATTTATGAGAATTTATAACACTATGTATTGCTAAAAATTCTATATCAAACCCATTTCTCGTGGATAACGGGCTATTTTCGGTACAAATCTGCCAACCTATTTACCAGTAGTGGCCATTGACGGATCTGGCCCAATTTATTCAAAATGATTCGATTTATAACTACATCTTCTGGTTTTACCAAAGAAATCTTATTTTTGGTTACAAGATTAACTTCTAACAGCAATAAGTCTTACATTTAACGTCTTATGACACTGTTTTCGGACAACAAGGAATAGCAACCATTTTTCGACATCGAATTTACAAGGCAGCTATATTTTGAAACAGATTCTCAATGGTTCACATGCAACTTTATAGATGACAGTTTCAGTTTTACCAAACAATCATACTTCCAGTTTAGTATTCTTGGTGACAAAATAAAGAAAAAAGAAATGACCAGTAGCGATTCACTGGGCAGCCCAATATCGTTCGGACATCATATAATTATGAACAAACAAAGATGAATCGATAGTGTAACCATAGTTTAGACAGATCTGATTTTTGCGAATTACCAAATTATTCTCATCAATACGATGAAAACCAAGCAGTTTATAGTGTGTATCTTAATACTCAATGTCCCGCCATTAGTTGATACGAAACTCATAAAAACAATCAATGACATTCAAGCTAAACTACCACAAGAATCTACGAACATATATGCTGGAAATATAAAAAGAAATTGGCCCAAATAGAGGTCACATGTAAAAATATGAAACTGATTAACATCGACAAACAAACAAAGGCAAAGTCTGTTTACAAATTACCTACGCGATTCTGGGATAGCTTAGAGCTCCCAGAAGTTCAAAGAGATACAGTGGACTTAAGATAACATATACATCAATGTAAACTCAAATCTGATCCAACTCAATAACATCAACGAATCGACATAAACAAAACAACGCAACAAGAAACAGTAGCTTGAAACATTCGAGCCACTTGTATATATTCAAACGACTCATACGATCATTTCATTTGTATCATGATGTACAATTATAGAATATTCAAACATACCTAAAATCGTCACGGACGTGTCACAAGACAATAACAGCAAGCAGCAAACAACGTCACAGCTTCTTCTTTTACTTCTAAGAAAAGAGTCGATCTCTTAGATCTCCTCAAACTCTTTTCTTTTGTTTCAGACCTCACCTCTCTTTCTCTGTTTCCGTCTTCTTCTTTTTTTTCTTTTTTTTTCCTTTTAATTCTCTTTTTTAGACCTCACTAAATCTCTATTTTTCCTCTGTTTCTTCTCCTAATCTTCACTCTGTTTTTCTTTTCTCAGTTTCTCGTCCTCTGAATTTTTTTTTTTTCGACCTCTTTCTGAAAATTTTCTTAGAGTTCTCCAAAAACCCGACCTCTCATATGATGAAAAAACTTCACTATATATAGGAAGCCTCCCCAAGAACCCTTTTTTCCCAAGAAACCCGAAAATGAACGGACCAAAACAAAAGAAAAAAAAAAAAAAAAAAAAACCAAAACTTACCTCTGTCGAAAATTCCAAAACCCCTTTCAAAACCGAATCCGGGACAAATGGAAGGCGAGGATTGATTAATAATCAATCCACGGCCCCCATTTGTTCCGAGTGTGGTCCAAATGGTGCCAAAACCCTCGAGTGTACGACTTTTCGTCAGGGTTTGTTAGGGTTAGTACGTGAGGCAGAAGGGGAGGGGACCACGGACGAGTTGGGGTTTCTACTCGTCCGATTTTGGGCGAATTTGGTGGCGGGCAGTGGTGGATGGGGCTGGTGGCAGCGGCGGACGGGTGAGGAGATGTTGGGTTAGGGTTTAATGTTAAGGAGGTTTTATATTTGGGTGGGGTTAATTCATGGCTGTCGGATCTATGAAGATCGACGGCCCAGATCAAAAGGAAAGGAAAGTGGGTTAGGTTAATTTAAGGGAATTGGGCTGCCGGTTTGGGCTTGGGTATTTGGGCCAATTTCTTTTGAAATTTTGGCCCCAATTTATTTTTTAACTCTAATTAGTCCCCCTCTTTAATTGTTAACTAATTTTCTAAAAAAAAAACAAAAGTCCTAGTAATATAAAAATAAAATCCTAATTCATCAAAATGTGCAACTAAACTAATTTAACATAATGCTAGGCTCTATGAATTAAAAATTAAAAGATGCACTATTTTATGATTTTTAATTTTGTTTTCCTTGAATTAATGACCTAATACTTAAATATGAGTAATTATAGATCCAATTAATTATTAAAATGGCTAATAATCAATTCGAACTATTTTATTTATTTTAGGAGTATTTAGGGTAGGGCAAAAATCACGTGCTCACACTCATGATCTTTTGCAAAGGGGATAACAGATCTATTCAAAGAGTTATTGAAGCATTGGACCATTCAGTAGTGTCACTGGTTTGGTTGCTAATGCTGACAAGTCAAACATATTCTTGGCAGGGCTTACTAGTGAAGTGCAAGAGAAGATCATTACAATGACAGGGTTTGTACCAGGAACATTTCTCATAAGGTACCTGGGGCTACCGCTGTCTTCAAAAAAGTGGAGCAAGATGGAATGCCAAAAGTTACTAGATAAAATTATAGAAAGGATCACAAATGCTTACTCAAGACAATTGTCCTATGCAAGGAGGCTACAAATTATAAATGTTGTCTTGTTTTCAATCTATAACTTTCGGGGAAGCAGTATTTATTCTCCTACAAAGTGTGTACGGAATACGTATGGGGCACATAAGAGGATCACAGGAAGATAGCACTGGCAGCTTGGGAGAAGGTGTGCAAGCCAAAAAACTTAAATAATAGCATGGGAATAGGTTATTTGTGCAAATCTCCCATTTTGGGAGCTGAACTACAGT
Organism: Nicotiana obtusifolia; assembly: GCA_002018475.1. Classification (NCBI taxonomy): domain Eukaryota; kingdom Viridiplantae; phylum Streptophyta; class Magnoliopsida; order Solanales; family Solanaceae; genus Nicotiana; species Nicotiana obtusifolia. The sequence goes on along the minus strand of MCJB01006025.1, from coordinate 80,853 downwards.
AATAGCTACTTTTTAGGCCGCTATTTAAAATATATGCACAATTTATAATTTATTTAAAGATTAGCCAATTCACCCAAACTTCAGGACTAAGTATTCTGAATTTGAAAATTCAGGACTTAGTGTTCTGAATTTTTGAGCTGCTAATTTGAAATTAAGGACTAAGTGTCCTGAATTTCTGAACTACTAATGTAAAATTCAGGACATAAGATTCAAACTTCAGGACACAATTTTCGAACTTATGACATGATGTCCTGAAAATTGAATTTTGAGGTTTAAACTCTAGGACGCCATGTCATGAAGTTTGAACGAAATTGGCTAATCTTTAAGTACATTGTAAACTATGGATATATTTTAAATATCATGCTTAAAAGTGGCTATCTAGTGTCATTTCTACAGTTGTTCAGTTAAATCTTCCCTCTTCCCCTCCTTTGGCCCGGCCAAGCAAAAACAAAAACAATCTATATCTATATTTTTACTATATTAAAAGCGCGAAGATCCTTAGCAAAATATCGTTCGTCTTTTTTACTCTTTACAAATAAATTTATATTATACAAAATCGTAATTTAGTTATTTTTCTAATATTTATGACTTTAAAATCAACTAAAATTTTGATTATTAAATTTTTTCTTTATTTGAATTAAGTAAGAAACACTAGTATTAGGTTTTTGAAAAACTTATTATTTAGGAGAAGTAAGAGTATTAGGTTTCTTTTCCTTATATATCCTCACGGCAATTTCCATGAAATTATGCTCACATTCATTTTTCTTATTAGGGAACCTATAATTCTAACAAGATGTTTCTATATACCATTACTACTAAAAACAAGAGGTTTTGTACCTAATCAATTTTTTTTGTTAATTATTAAATATAATTTTTAAATATTACACAAACTGATAAAGAGAATAATATATTGTTCGAGTAGGAGAAAATTTACAAAATAATTTATATCTTTTATACTATTATAAAAGCATGAAATCTTAATAAATAATTAAATCTTTTGAATTAATAAATCAACAACAAAATCAATTCAATTTTATTTCACAATTATTATATAAGTAAATTTATTTTCCAAGTTGATAAAACTCTTTAGGTACATTAAATTTGTTACACAAGGAGAGCATTTTCCGTGAAAGAACTGAAAAAATTGAGCAACATTCATTATAATAGAGTGGTAAAATTTAAATTGCTATGCTAATTTGAAGCAATAAAAATGTAACATAAGACAAAATGTATTCAAAAGAAGTTGTCATTATCATTTTTTCTTTTGTTTTATATTCGTTCCAATAAATGATAGCTCCCCATTTTTTAATATTGTTTTCATTATTTTTTGTAATTCAACATTAGTTGTATAAGAGTCTATGTTATCATTTATCAATATTTTTCTAGGAGTTATATTCTATATCTTCACTAACAAATTTCTTAAAGACCAAAAATTCAAATTCTTCAATTTATTTTATTATATCTTTGAATAATATGGTAAACATATTTTTTCTGTTATTTGTGTATTTGGTAACAAAGATAACAATAATTTTCATAAGATATGTTTTTCATGTCTCATAAATCATAATAAGACATATAAAGACTTATGTAGAGTATGATTTCTTTATTTAATGAGCTAGCTTAGTGAAATTAATATTTATTATTTTTAGGAGCTCACATTTTCTTTTTTTTTGATATTTCGTTTAGTAACTCAAATACATTATTTAATAATATTTATCTAATTTTTTAAAAGTTATATATTTATTGATATAGATTTTGCATAACTCCCTTCAAATTGAAGGAACATCCACGTTCTTGTAGTGAGTAAAACTTTTTAACCAGAAAAGGAGGCTCAACGCTTCCTTCGGTGACAATTAAAGGATACGTCATCTACTGAAAAAGTTATTGTAAACTGGTTGTACTTTAATTAAGTGCTCACTGAATAATGAAGAAAGTGCACGGGATTTTGGACTAATGATTAAATTAAAGCACATGAAGATCATACTACTTCAGCAGTTTCATTTAACTAGGCAAAATCTACCTTTTTAGTTTTTACCAATACTAGTTTTTATATGGGCGGAGGATATTTTGTAGCATCATGATATTTGATTTAATTGAATAACAATTTTTTTATTCTAAAATTGTTAAGTGACTTTTTATTATGTTGTCACTTAATTTAACATGATGTCTTTGCCTATTCTTTTCTTATGTATAGATAATATAATATATAATATATTGATACCTTCTTTAATATAACATAGATAATATAGATTTTTTACTTCGTCCAAAATATATTTTTTTATCATTTTGTATAAAATGTATTAATATTTTGATTTTTTCCCTACATTATATGGAATAAGTAGTTAGTCTTTTCTTCTATTTTATTTTCAATATAAAGTTTTGATTTTTATATTTTTTACTTCGTCCAAAATATATGTTCTTTTGTTATTTTGTATAAAATGTATTAATATTTTAAGAATTTTTTTTTCTACATTATATGGAATAAGCAATTAGACTTTTCTTTTATTTTATTTTCAATATAAAATTTTTTATTTTTTATTTTTTACTATGTTGCTTGTACTTATTTCAAGTTCAAATTAAACTTTTCTTCTTAAATTCAAATTCAAAAAGAGCAACTAATTATTAATAATAAATAATGCATAATTTAGTTTTATTAAAATTTAAATTCAAAAAAAAATTAACTATTACCTAACCTAACTAACTTTGTCCTAAAATTATGAAGTAGCTTTTTATTATGTTGCCACTTACCTTATTATGGTATCTTTAATTGTCTCTCCGATTATATATAGATAGATATCTTTATCTCTTTATATTTTTTTCAGATATATAATTTTATGCCATGATATTGTCTGATTCTATTTAAAATTGCACATATATATTCTTTTTTAAAAATATCTAGTACATATGTTGCATTTGACGTTTTCTAAAAAGATAGCGAACCACTATAATAACCACTCGATTGAAAATTCCAACTAATTATGACTCAGAAAATATAAATGTGATGGTGATGCCCTATCTACTGATTTAATTTTAGTATAGTTAATCGCATGACGAGGGAAGTAAATAAAAATCTAAAGAGCTACAAGATTTGACAAAGGACCTAACACATTTTCTGGTCAAACTTTGTATCTACCCTTTTCAAAAATTTTAACTGCTTTCATGCATGTCATGGAGAATTCAACATACTTTCACGTAACCTAATATTGTTAGGAAAAAATAAGAACAAATGAACGAGTGAAAATTAGAAACTGTACGTAACAATTACGTTTCATAAGTGCTTTAAATGACATCAATTAAGTCAAACAATAACTTGTATACGTTTTTATCACATAATAGAAGTTTTTTCGTGTCATATATACACATTATCAATCAAAATATAAATTTTACAGGCACCTCTTGTATTTTCTGAAAATTATTTTCCAAAATTATTTGATTATACCTTCACAAAATATGGGTAAGATATGAATGTATATTATATTCCTCAGACCTCATTTATTAAATTTTACGAATATATTGCCGCTGTTGATATTACTTGATTCTAATTCTATATTTAAATAGTTGCATTTAATTAAGCATATTCTGATCTCTAGAAAGCTTATTAATGACAACAAACTTTTTCTTTGTTAACCAAGAAAGAAGAGTGCCTAAATAAGAAAAAGACTTCAAATACTTATCTAGTTACATATCATTACTCGAATTCTTAAAATATTACTCCTGTCCCTCAAATGTACTGATGAAGTAATATATTTTGAGACGGATTACAAATAAAGTAAATATTCAGTTTAACCAAAAAAGTTCTTAATGTTTTTGAGTTTGATATAAATGGCTCTTATTTAATAGAAAAGAAATGAGTTTAACATTTAAATTTTGGTATATTAATTAACAGAATTTGCAGGAAAAATAAAATAAAATTTGAGGCTGTCGGTGCGAGGTGCAAGGGTGTATATGTAATTAGACACGAACATGACATAAATTCTTTTATTTTATGTTGTATAAACCAGCAAACGCTGAAAGAGAGTGAAAATGGACAGTTGCCACCGACAGCTACTTTGGTTGTCGGGGGAAGGAAACCGGAAGTAGCCGGTAAACTGCAAAGTACAGCCTGTTCACAGCCCGGTAGTCTCACTTCTACCTGTTCCACAATCTCTCTGATTTGACTCTAAAATCTACACACTTCACTATATTTCTCAACAAGTTGTCAGTTGATTGGACACAGTGAAAAAGTGAAAAACCAACCTCCATTACAACCCTTAAAACAAATGGGTTTATGCCACATCTGTAAATTATTAATCATATTTTTACTTTAATCATGAGATGAAATGATTCAGGATATATGTACAATAATTACTCTGTGTTACACTATTTGAAACGTGTAGCTTAGAAGTTTAAAATAAAATAAATATCCTTGTCGGAGTAGTCATCATCATTTAAAAGCGCGACAATAAGAGTGTGTTTGGTAGGAATAAAAAATATTTTTTAATTTTTTCATGTTTGGTTAGCTTAAATATCTTAGAAAATATTTTCCTCGTGAATAATATTTTCTTTATCAATCCTCGCCTACCCCCTCACCCCACCCAAAACCCCTCCCCTCCACCCTAAATAAGTTTATTATTAAAAGTACTTTCTTTTTTATTTTAACAACATGAGTATATATATAAAGATTATTTTCTTTCATTTCAACAAAATGATATAGTAAAATATATATTTTTTCATTTCACCAGAAAAGTATTCGCACTTCCTTTTCATGATTTAGAAAAAATATTTTCTTTTATTTTAACAAAATGATATAGTAAAAAATATTTTCTTTCATTTAATAAAATGAATACTTTCTTTTCATATTGCAGAAAGAGTAACCAAAAAAAGAGTATTTTTCTTAAACCAAAAAAAGAGTATTTTTCTTTTAGTTATGGAGCACAAATCTCAACGTTATTTTGCGTGAAAAAAGTAAAGCAACACATTAATTCCTTAGGTTTGTGTAAATTTTTAAAAGAATAATCAAATTTTTGAAGAAAATAAAATCCTGAAAACGTTGAGTATTTGGGTTTGGGGGAGCGGGGGAGGGGAGAGGGAGAGCACATGAAACACAAGGATTTGGGGGAAGGGGTACGAGGAGAGTAGCATAAAAATAAATTTTCATACAAAAATTTTCTATTCTCTAACCAAACACTAGAAAATATTTGTCGAAAAAAGTTTTTCGCTCACTAATCAAACAAGAGAAAATGAGTGATAAAACCACTCATTTTCCAAACACACCCTTAGTCGCTCTTGATTTTATCAAATAAATAAACATAAGACATGTGTTTTTCATGGACATTTTAACTGCTAAGGTTAAATGGGTAAGTGTTCACCATCATTTTATTGTATCCGACTAAAGAAGTTTAAGAATATAAATTTTTTTTTTGAATCTTTGTGGCATTAAACTAAGGGCCCATTTGGCTATATATATATATATATATATATATATACACATATATATATATATATATATATATATATTTTTTTTTTTTTACCTTTTTTCACTTTTTTTTGATACTCTGTTTGGCCATGAGGATTTCAAATTTCACTTGAAATTTAATTTTAGAATTTTTTGAAATTCTGAAAAACTCTAAAAAACTATTTTTCAAAATTTTAACTTCAAATCACTCACAAAAATTCAAAAACAGCTCCAAATTATATTCATGTCTAAACACAACTATAATTTTCAAATATTATTTTTACTGAAATTGTTTTTACTTTTTCCCGAAATTTCACAATTATTATGTCCAAACACCCACTAAATATACCTATAACATACCAAAATTTTCTTTGAATCTTGTGATCTTAAATATAATATATTATTCTTACACGAGAGTGTCATTACTGATAAAATGAAATTTAAAACTTCAAATTTATAAAATATAAAATATAATATTCTTTTAAGAACATATTGGAAAGGGAAATAAAACAACTGAATTAAAACCGAATAAACAGTTCAAGTTAGAAGTCACTCTAAATTCGAAATAGTAAAAATGTGAAAGAAAAACTCCACATTTTATTAACTTTCTGTTTAGACTTTAGAATCAGCCAGCTATCTATAGCTGGTTCTTTGTAACCGGTCAAGCCAGTTAAAAATCCTAATAATGAATATTAAAAAATAGTTAATTGAATAAAAACAAAATTTCCCGAGGAAATGATAAAAAGACAAAGCATACCACACAAGGAAGGAGAAGTAGAGGGGGTTGCAGACAGTGATGGCCAGTTGATTTTGGCTAAAGAAGCTAAGAAAATGCACTGCTAATTCACATTTCCATAACCCCTTTTTCATTTCTGCTAATCTGTTCAATACCCCAAAGTGAATCAAGATTCATCAAGCTGTAGTGGGGGTGTAAATTGTGCTATAGTTGTAGTACCCCTCTGTTTCTTGAGGAAGAGAAATGGAGGCAAGTGCTGGTATGGTAGCTGGATCTCACAAGAGGAATGAATTGGTTCGGATTCGCCATGATTCTGATAGTGGGGTATGGTTTGAATATTACCCTTGTGATTTATCACACCTAAAATAAAAATTCTTTTTTTTAATTCAAGTTTTAATTCAATGTTGGTGTTTAGATCTGATTGGTGATAATCTGGTACTGAGATTCTGATAAAGTGTGGATCTTTTTATCAACCTGTACTTAAGTGTTCAAGTTTAGTAAGATTTTCTGATAAAGTTTGAATATTTTCATCATTTGGACTTTAAGTGTTCAAGTTTAGTGAGATTTATCATAAAGTTTGAATCTTTTCATCGATATGGTCTTGTAAGTGCCCATTTAGTTCGTTTTGAGCATTTCGGGGTGTGAATTTGCTTGAAGTTTGTGCTCTGCGTCAGGTCTTGATTGAAGTGGAGTGAGTTCTTTAGCCTTGTGTTTCAGTTTTTAATTCAATGTGGGCTCTTAGATCTGACTTTGTGATAGTGTGGTATTGAGATTTCTGATTAAGTTTTGATCTTGTCACTGATTTGGATTTCAAAGTGGTGGATTTAGTTATTTTAAGCACCTGGGTCTGTAAATTTGGTTGAAGTTTGTATTTTGCTTTAGGTCTTGGTTGAAGACTTGGAAGTAGAGTGAGTTATTAGTCCAAGACTGGGTTTTTTCTCATGGACTTAGAAGTAGATCGATGTTAATATTGTTTTTAATTTCTTGATATGCTTCTACATATTGATTTCTTTTATATGTGATTTTTATGTTGACAGTATTGGCTCTACAATATACATGTTATTTTGACAGTTTTTTTCCCGTTCATATATGAACTTGATGTTTATTTGGTCTGGATTCTGTTCTTTAAAGATGTAATTCTTTGGTACAACAGATCTCAGCGGTTTGCCCATTGCTGTCAATTCTTGTGTCATTCTAATGTAGTAATTTGATGGTTGCTTTTGGAAAACGATCTTCAATTTTTGAACTTCTGTTAGATCCACATATTCAATTCAAGACTATGATTATTAGTTATTTCTTATATTTTTCTTATGTGTTTGGCACTCGGTTATCAAATAAAATAGGAGTATTGGTTATGTGTTTGGTTTAGAGCTGCACATTTCATCCATTCACTTCTTTCTTGGATGGACTCGGGTGCAATTTCTCAGAATTACTTTTATTGACAAATATAAGGAGGCAAAATTTTCATGGCAAAAGCAAAAATGAGTAATAAATAATGAATTATCACCTTTGAAAGGAGCAACTAGTGTTCATACTTTTAAAAAAAAATATAATTAATGACTTGAAAAGGAATTTCTTGCTGAAACGGATGAATTCACTTTAATTTCCTATACCCTCCTTCCAAATGAGTAAGTGGCCCCCCCTTTGCTTCTAACTGTCATGCACTTTTCTAGATTGAAGCTTGAGTAAGTTTGTGCGTATCTGTTGGTTCATCTAAATTCCTGTTAATTAAAGTGAACAACACGGTGCAGCCGAAGCCCTTGAAGCCTCTCGATAGTCAAATATGCCAAATTTGTGGTGATACTGTTGGGTTGACTGCTAGTGGTGATCTATTTGTTGCCTGTAATGAGTGTGCCTTTCCTGTTTGCCGGGCTTGTTATGAGTATGAGCGCAAAGATGGAAACCAATCGTGTCCTCAATGCAAAACCAGATACAAGAGGCACATGGGTGAGTTTTGACATCTTTTTTCTGTTAGTTTCATTTTTGTTTCAAAACTGAGCTTTTGAGACTAAATCATTGCTTGTTGGTCCATGTATTAGGGAGTCCACGAGTAGATGGAGATGATGATGAGGAAGATGTTGATGACATTGACAATGAGTTCAATTATGCTCAAGGAAACAGCAAAGCCAGACAGCAATGGCAGGGTGAAGATGTTGGTCTTTCTTCATCCTCTAGACATGAATCTCAGCAACCAATCCCTCTTCTCACTAACGGGCAGCAAGTGAGTAATAGATGTGCTTACGTTGTCATTCTTGTTGCTTTGTCAGTATTTTTGTTTCACTAGTCTGTTGTAAAAGAACCTCATATGAAGTCCTCGTGTTGCATCCCGATATGGGATTGAAGTGCAGTTGTTGGAATTTTTTCTTATCGGTAAATAGTAACTTTTACTTTTTCTGCTAACAAATGCTTTCTGCTTATCTTAGGTTTCTGGTGAGATTCCTAGGTCCATGACTGATACGCAATCCGTAAGAAGTATGTCAGGACCCTTAGGCCCTGGAGATAAGCATGCATCCCTGTCTTATGTTGATCCAAGGCAGCCCGGTACAGGCCTATTTGAATATATTCTTTATATAACTGTAATCGTGTATTTAAATACTTTTGTTCTTCCTTTTTAACTTCTGATGATTTCATATTCTTTTTGCAGTTCCTGTAAGAATTGTGGACCCCTCAAAGGACTTGAATTCTTATGGGCTTGGAAGTGTTGACTGGAAGGAGAGGGTAGAGGGCTGGAAACTAAAACAGGAGAAAAATATGGTGCAAACGTCAAGCAGATACACAGAAGGGAAAGGGGGAGATATTGAAGGGACAGGATCAAATGGAGAAGAGCTTCAAATGTGAGCATCTTATTGTATAATTGGTTTTTTAGGGAACAATACGATATATGATAGTTGACCGAGTCAAACTTTCACTCGTTTTGTAGGAAAGATTTATACTATGAGCTATTTTGAGTCTGTTAAGATTTCTGCTTACTTCACCAGTGATATACATCTCACCCTCACTGCTAAAATCTTGCATTACTTAGTTTGGGATGTGAAAAGTTAGAAAAAATGTTCGTTGTAACTGTTCTTTGTTTAATAGTCAATCTTTATTGGTTATCTAATACAGTTTTCCTATTGTTTCATCTTTGTTCAGAATGCTACATGAAAATAAGATACTCAAATCTATTATACTTACTGGTTTTCTCATTGACAGCGGTGATGATGCTCGCCAGCCTCTGAGCCGCGTGGTGCCTATCCCTTCATCCCACCTTACCCCATATCGGGTTGTAATCATTTTGCGGTTGATCATCTTGGGCTTTTTCTTGCAATACCGGCTAACTCATCCAGTGAATGATGCGTATCCTCTGTGGCTAGTATCAGTTATATGTGAGGTTTGGTTTGCCTTGTCCTGGCTTCTCGATCAGTTTCCAAAATGGTCACCGATCAATCGTGAGACATTCCTTGACAGGCTGGCTGTGAGGTTAGTTGCTAAGATACTCTTAGCAAGAAACTTTTTGATTAGTGAAGGTTTCAAATCCTTTGCGTCCTTTTAGGATAAATACTAGATTTCATATCCGTGTAGTGTAGTTTAAGGTCTTGAAATTCTTTCTTGCTTTTTCAGATATGATAGAGAAGGGGAGCCTTCGCAGCTTGCACCTGTTGATGTTTTTGTCAGTACAGTGGATCCCATGAAAGAACCTCCACTCATTACTGCTAACACAGTGTTGTCCATTCTTGCTGTGGATTATGCTGTCGACAAGGTCTCCTGCTATGTTTCAGATGATGGTTCAGCAATGCTAACATTTGAAGCCCTTTCTGAGACCGCTGAATTTGCTAGGAAATGGGTTCCCTTCTGCAAGAAGTTCAATATTGAGCCTCGGGCACCTGAATTTTATTTTGCTCAAAAGATAGATTATTTGAAGGACAAGGTTCAGCCTTCTTTTGTGAAAGAGCGCAGGGCAATGAAGGTACACATAAAATTTTAAATGTTTTCAATTTAGCAATGGGGACTGTGTGCATCTCATTTACTTGATGGTATTAGTATTAAGCATCACATTTAGAAATAGGCTTTTGATGGTAGTTTAGTTTTATTTCAGCAAATGCTCCATTAGGTAAATTCAATCATTTTTAATAGGATTTTGGATGGCTGAGTTACTGCATTCATCGTTTTTCGGGACAAGTAGTTGTGGAGATTACTTTAACCTGAACGTTTGTTGGTTAGCTGCATAGTAATTCACAATAAATCAGTGGCAAAGTTGTGCGAGTTTGGAACCTCAGGCCTCTCCAAGATTAGGATTTATGTTGATACCACTGCCGAAATTCTTTTTTCTCTGAAATAATGCTGAACCTTTACACCAATGAAAATAATAATAATAATCTGACAATTTTGACGATGCAGAGGGAATATGAAGAATTTAAAATACGGATCAATATCCTTGTTGCGAAAGCACAAAAGATGCCCGAAGAAGGTTGGACAATGCAAGATGGAACACCTTGGCCTGGAAATAACCCTAGGGATCATCCAGGAATGATCCAGGTCCTCTTTATGTCTCTAATTTATGTAAGAGTTCATGCACTATTCACCTTGTCCTTTTTTTAATTATTTGCTTCCGATTGGATGATAGGTCTTTTTGGGGCACAGCGGGGGTCTTGATACTGATGGAAATGAACTTCCTCGTCTGGTTTATGTTTCTCGTGAGAAGCGACCAGGTTTTCAGCACCACAAGAAAGCTGGAGCTATGAATGCTTTGGTAGGCCACTGATAATCACAACAAGCGATATTCCATTTTTATTGAGCATGCTGTCAAGTTGAACAGTTGTTTCTTATACACCTCATGGTTGCTATGATGCAGAATGTCACTTAACATACTGATCATGTTGTTCTCCTTATGCCATCTGATATTTTTGCTTGTGTGATGTTTCATTTTATATAAGCTATATCTTTCATTTTTCTGCAGATTCGTGTTTCTGCAGTTCTTACCAATGGAGCATATATTTTGAATGTCGACTGTGATCACTACTTCAACAACAGCAAAGCACTTAAAGAAGCTATGTGTTTCTACATGGATCCTGTTCTTGGAAAGAAGACATGTTATGTTCAGTTCCCTCAACGATTTGATGGCATTGACTTGCATGATCGATATGCTAACCGCAACATTGTGTTCTTTGATGTAAGTGTCACATACACATTCTCCAGATTGCTTATCAACCACCTCTGGTATGTGAGTCGTGTTTAAATTGGTCCCAATGCGTGCTCATTTCATCATGTTCGTGTTTCGCAGATCAACTTGAAAGGGTTGGATGGTCTTCAGGGTCCTATGTACGTCGGAACTGGGTGTTGTTTTAACAGGCAGGCCCTCTATGGGTATGATCCTGTCTTAACTGAGGCTGATTTGGAGCCAAACATCATTGTAAAGAGCTGTTGTGGGTCAAGGAAGAAGGGAAGGAGCGGAGGAAACAAGAAATACATTGATAAGAAGAGGGCTGCAAAAAGAACTGAATCCACCATCCCTATTTTCAACATGGAAGACATTGAAGAAGGTGTGGAAGGTATGTCCGTAGTATCGATGTCCCTAAAAAATCTTCGTCCTTCCTCTGGTAAATTGCGTATTCTACAGTGTCATTTTAAAACATCTTACTTCTGGAGAAGTGTTTAAACTTTTGACCGTTGTTGACATATTCTAAGGTTCTTTCTATCAGATATCTGGCGGGATGAGAAGTAAACTGAGATAACCTTTTTATGATATTTCTCCATTGATCCTTCATTCAGCAGTATGACTTGAAAAAATCAGTTTAACTTGTGTGATTATCTTAACTAACCGCACTCAAGGGTGTGGCATAGTGGTTAATAAAGTGGGTTGACAACCATGTGGTCTTAGGTTCATATCCCAGTGGAGGCAAAAACACTAGGTGATGCCTTCCCATTTGTCCAAGCCTTGATGAACAAGGTTAACTGTATGGTGGTGAGAGGTACCATGTACCTCGTGGAATCAGTTCGGGTGCACGTGCACGGTTGTCACACACACAAAAAAAAAAAAAAAAAAACTTAAGAAACCAATTTTTACAATCTAATAAACTTCTCAACCTGTGTGACCTGTGTCATAGCTGAGGTCGCTAGATGTATATGTACCTTCATCATGTTGTTGTTTGTTGACTGTTTTCTTTGAGTTTGCAGGATATGATGAGGAGAAGTCGCTGCTTATGTCACAGAAGAGCTTGGAGAAGCGGTTTGGTCAATCACCAGTGTTTATTGCTGCCACCTTTATGGAACAAGGAGGCATTCCTCCATCCACTAATCCTGCAACTCTTCTTAAAGAAGCAATCCATGTTATTAGCTGTGGCTACGAGGACAAGACTGAATGGGGCAAAGAGGTACAGAACTACTGAGTATCATTCTGTTATCTCTTATATGTGCGTTTGGCTTGACTTTATCGATTTTATTGTGGCACAAAAGCCCTTCTTATTAAGCTTTGTTTTTTTTCCCGATCAGATTGGGTGGATCTATGGATCTGTCACTGAAGATATTTTGACTGGGTTTAAGATGCATGCACGAGGATGGTATTCCTTGTATTGCATGCCTCCTCGGCCAGCATTTAAAGGGTCTGCCCCTATCAATCTTTCTGATCGTTTAAACCAGGTGCTTCGGTGGGCCTTGGGTTCTGTTGAAATCCTGTTGAGTAGGCATTGCCCGATATGGTATGGCTACAGCGGCAGATTGATGCTTCTGGAGAGAATAGCATATATTAACACCATTGTCTATCCTATCACATCTTTACCTTTGCTTGCCTACTGTACCCTTCCTGCCATCTGTCTTCTGACGGGAAAATTTATCATTCCTGAGGTAAGTCAAAAGTTCCTTTCAGATTGCTTTATGCCGTTAAGTTTAGCCCGTTTCAGAAATAGTACTTGCCCAATTAGGAAGGGCTGAGTATACTAACTTCGCACTCCAATAGCTATTGAATTGAGTCCCTGGTTTGGTGGGGAGCAACCAGTAAAGAATCAAAAAGTTGAAAATAGGGAAATGAAAGTAAATAATACAAATTTTTTCCTCTTCCTTGAATTCTCCTCTTAGCTTGCAAGTATTTTCCAATGTTGCAAATATTCTGTGTCTTCTAGCTGAGAACTATTTTGCTCTTCTGATTTTAATGTAATGGTTAGGCTTACTTTGACTGCGATTGTGTGTTCATCCCTCTAGATGTATTTATACTATTCCTTTGTGATCAAGCTTGCCCGTAGTTATGGTCTAGATCCCCTTGGCTGCATGTATATTTCCAAATACATCTGAAGTATTGTGTATGTTTATAAATGATTCTCAATTACCTGCAGATAAGCAACTATGCCGGCATATGGTTCATTCTTCTCTTCCTTTCCATTTTCGCCACCGGTATATTGGAGCTTAGGTGGAGTGGTGTGAGTATTGAGGACTGGTGGAGAAATGAACAGTTCTGGGTCATTGGTGGTACATCGGCTCACTTGTTTGCTGTCTTCCAAGGTCTCCTGAAAGTGCTTGCTGGGATTGATACAAACTTTACAGTCACGTCAAAGGCATCCGACGAGGATGGAGATTTTGCGGAGCTTTATGTGTTCAAATGGACGTCTCTGCTTATTCCTCCAACAACAATCCTTATTGTGAACCTTGTAGGAATAGTGGCTGGTGTTTCATATGCCATAAACAGTGGATATCAATCATGGGGTCCTCTATTCGGAAAGTTATTCTTTGCCATTTGGGTCATTGTCCACTTGTACCCTTTCCTCAAAGGTTTGTTGGGACGACAGAATCGTACTCCTACAATTGTCATTGTCTGGGCGGTTCTCCTTGCTTCCATATTCTCATTGCTTTGGGTGCGCATCGATCCCTTCACATCAGATGCTGCAAAGACTGCTGCAAGAGGTCAATGTGGCGTCAACTGCTAGTAAACTTCTTATGGTCATCATTTTGTTTTAAAGTAAAGATGTTAGCCAATGCTTCCCTTATTGTATATAAGAAAACTAAAACGCTGAAACATGCGCAAGGCCTACAGTCATGTTGTACCACTGTTAGTCAGAAGTCTGATGCACGAAAGACATCGAACTCTATTGGATTTTTGTCTGCCTTTTGCTTTTTGTATACTGTTTGGCATGTATCAGATGTTCATGCAAGTCCTGTAACTTAGATGTGAAGAATTTTAAATTTGATTTTGTTGCCATTGTGCAGTATCGTGCTATATTGTAGACCTTCAAAGAGATGATATCATAATTTATAATCCAAATTTATCTGCCTGTTTTTGAATTGTTTGTGGAACTCTTAATCTGTTGTGATGCTATTGAATTGCATTCTCATGACAAATGCATTGTTAATTCAACTATAATCATGGCCAACAACTATGTTCAAATTCCATGTAGTCGGTTATTGCGGTTTGTTATATGAATCATAACTATTCATGTCGCCTCATTTAAACTCATCTTAAGCCAGAATTATATTAAATATTGGCCAACTGACCAATAATTAATGAGATCTCATTTATGAACATGGGATTGCGCTTTCTAAGAGACCTCACATTGGCTGTTTTCTCCTCCCAATCTGGTCTCTTTCGCCTAGAGAAATTTTCGACTATCGAGTACAATGTTGCATTACTGGTGGGACTTAATCTTGACATCAACGAAAGCTTAAGACTTTCCAATTTGGTTGGCAAAACAGTTGGACCCTCATTTACCTTGTGTAAATTTGAGAGCACGTTGGATCCAACATCTGGAAATTAGCAGAGAAAGATTCTCATCCTCACCTGATATATTCTATACCGGCTGAAACAGCTTTGACACTCACAAAGCTAAAGGTAATGAGTCAAATGGTAATGGCGACGTCTTATCATCAAATTGCATTTCATTACCTTGACGCAATAATGGAAAAGGAGATGCCAAAACCAGTATCACTGTTGTAGAGATTTTATAAATTCTTACCTGACAAACCAGGCTCAATCCAAAACAAAATTCCGAGCCGGAAAAAAGGAGCATGATAAATTAACTCAATTGTATAAAGAAGATGTCCCCTAACTTTTGCCTATTCTTGAATTGCTCTATGACCCTATCGCACAAGCATATTTTCGAAGGAGCTTCTTCACTCTTCATTCTCTGCCTCTATCAATATCCTCTTGCATGCTTCATAACACATGAAAGATATTCCTGCCGCAGGAACTAACTTCATGCAGCTCGGACCAAGGCCTTTATACAACCCCTGAATCCCCTCCTTTTCGAGTATACTGGCAAGAGCATGAATTACATTCTTGTAAACTACTCTTCCACTAACAGCGCCCACCTGCATATGCTTTCGAGCCACCTCTAAAGGAAACGTTGCACTGCTAGATATAGCACCTGCTGCTGATCCAATCAGAAGTGTCTCTATGTTTCCGATCTTTTCTTCTTTGAAAATCTTTCTGTAAGCTTTCCGCAATGTATCATATGCAAAGTAGTTTGTGGCAGCATAGGGAATGACTCCAATAAGACTAGGAGTTAGACCTCTATAGAGCTCACCGGGCCCACCCTCTTTCAATATTTTTACGAATGCATCAAGTAAACCATCGTAAACTTCTCTCTGCAGATAACGAAGGTCGATAAATCAAGTACTATTTTCATATAAATTTCCAGAGGAATACCTTCAAACTATCATCAGCAACTTTCATTTTTACCTGAATCGTCAATCGAGTCTTGACTAGCTCGAGAGGATATGTCAGTAAAGTAGAGCTGACTCCGGCACAGGCTCCTGCAACTAATGAAGCGGGAATTGGAATTTTGGGTTGCTCCCCGGGTTTAGGTGACAAGTTCTTGTTAACAGTATCATATGCAAAAAGCTGCAGTAGAAAAAAATACAAAAAGATATCAGCCAATGACAAGAATCGCTGCATGAAAACCACTGTTCGTGCTGAAAGGTATGACTCAAAGGTTAAGTATTGACAATTAATTCATACATGAAAAGCAGCAAATGTTCATGCATAGTGGAATTACTATGTTGCTCAAGCTTTATCCCTCATAAAGTACAGATAAGTTAGGCAAAAGCTCACTAGAAACCATTCAAGCTTCTCGTAGCTGATCCTTGACCACCCTAAATCAAACCAAAGCAAGTTGCAACCATTCAACTTGTCAACTTCAGTAATTAAGTAATGCTAACTTCTCCAAGAAACCAGCGACACATGGATTTTTATGATCAAAATTCCATCTTTACCGTTTAACTGGGGTGAGAAGAAGAAAGATGAAGTAAGACAGAGGGTAAGGGAACGTTACGTCAAAGCAGTTAGACAAGAAAAGCAGAGATGGAAATACTTGCAAGTTTTACCCAAATCTAATCAACAGTCACCTATATACTGAAATCGCTAAGGTGGGTAAAGACATGAGAGGCTGTAATTACCTTCATGTGAAGATTGGAAGTAATGAAAAACTGTTAAAGGGCAAGCTAAACAAAAATAATTCTCACCTCTCTCTCATTTCCATTTCCTACGAGGAAGGAAATAAAAATAGTTGCTATGAAGTAAAATCAAATATTCTGATGCATACTGATCATACACCAATAAGAACTGTGAAAATTCCACAGCATAGAAAAGTAGAACACTACATCAGAGCAGCAATAAGAATATTAAACTAATTTTTTGACTTGTTATGGTTGCTCAACAAAGACTTACTGGCATAGCAAATCAGTCAGCATAGAAAAACAATTGAACACATAACATTTACTTTAACTTTCAGCAATTCACTACCAAAGAAAAGTGTCACCTAATCCTATAGTGTACCCTAGACTCATGATGACATGATCTACTGCCTGAAGGGCCAGTAGTACCAAAAATATAAGGAAAAAAAAAAAAAAGACCACCCACTCTGTTTATCCTAAATCACCAATCCCTCTAAATGAAAAAGGCTTTCCATTAACACGCACATTTACTCCAACAACAACAACTGAACTATTAATATTACTATGCCTCAATCCCAAGCTAGTTGGGGTCAGCTATATGAAATCCTCATTAACCATGTAGCTTAATTTAGAACCACCAATCAAATATAGCAGGTTAACTCTAAGGGCAGCCCGGTGCTCTAAGCTCCCGCTATGCGCGGGGTACAGGGAAGCGCCGGACCATAAGGGTCCATTGTACGCAGCCTTACACTGCATTTTTTTTCTGCAAGAGGCTATTTACATGGCTCGAACCTGCGACCTCCTGGTCACATGGCAATAACTTTGCCAATTACGCCAAGGCTCCCCTTCAAGCAGGTTAACCCTAATATACAAAAAAAAATTAGGCTAAACAAGTAATATCAAACGCACAAATTGAGCGTTTCTGAAGTCATAATGCATATAATTCTCTGAAAGAAGCATTGCTAATGGTTTCTTAGAAGAAGTAATTACTTATATGCAAAGCAATATTGTCAAAGGCGAAAAGCATTAAAAAGCCCTCCATATCTATCCAGGCGTTAAGCGCAAAGCGCAATTAAAGCGTGGCTTTAGTTAAAAAAGGCGCAACGAAGAAAAAAATAAAAACATATATGTAATGCAAGAAAAAATTAAGAATTTCATTCATAACGATTTCTTTAACAATTAATATATCTTTTTGTCAATTATATTTATTGTTTTGCATCTCTCTATTCAAGATAGAACTTATTGGCTATGAGGCGCACGCCTTAATGTCTTGACTACACTGAAGTGCAACCTAAGTGACGCAACGCGCATGCCCTGAGCTTTTTGAGCTTTAGGCATTTAGCGCTCCTCAAATGAGTCTTTGACAACACTGATACAAAGCTAACCAATCAATCAGTTCGGGAAAACAATGGGACAGATAATACTTGCTTAACTTATAGAGAGTTCGTTATAAAAGAAAAGTGTCAGAAAATCCTATCTTGTTCCTTATGTTCCTATCCACTGACCAAGGGAACAATAGTAACAAAAGATTAAAAAAAGGAAAGAGAAAGTAGCATCCCGTGATGTTTAATCCTATAATGCTAATCTCTCAAAACGAGAAGGATGTGGTCACGAAGCAGGTTAGCTCCAATATACATAGAGAAAGGAGGAGGCCAAATAAGTCATCACATAGAATGATGACATGCAACTCATGTTGCCGCAGTATTAAGATTGAAATCAAAGCAAAATTTTGATCATAAGCTAAGTAACAAATCCATTAAACAACAAAAACAAACTTCATATGAGATCATTTATATCAATGACAAACATTACTAGCATGAAAAAAAGCCTCAAACTCAAGTTTACGAATGAGTACCAAACAAATAAATAAAGAATAGGGGAAGACTTCAAATTTACCTCTACAGCTTTGCTAGGCGCAACTCGAATCACATTAACCAAGTTACCCCTAAACAATCCAGTCCATCCTTCGGTATTCATAATATTATTGAACACCTCAGTAGAAGAATGTCCACTACTTCCAACCATCAAATGTGTCCGTATAGTCTCCAACGGAGCTACAGCTGTCCTAGATATCGCCCCAGCGATTGCACCACTAATTAACCTCCTTAATGAAGGATTTGACACCTTAAACTTAATCTTAAGCCCACCTTTCTTCTTCTTCTTCTTCATAACCCCCTCTTCCTCCTCTCCATTGCCTACAATCTCAGGGAATGACAAATACTTCATATACAAATCAAAATAAGGTAACTTAAATCCGCCATTTTCGTCCCGGGAATTCGAATTATTAGGTGATGAAACACCAAAACCCATACTTCCCATTTGACCAACTGATGCAAACAACCCACCAACAGGAACAAAGTTTGAATCTTGGAGACTCCATTGAAACCCCAACTGAGAATTACACAAATTCCCATCTCTTTTACACTCCAATACTTGCATTTCCCTTCTACCCATCACTCTAAATCTTTCCCACAAAAAAAAAAAAAAAAAAAAAAAAGAACCGCTTTTTTGCCTTTTTAATGAAGAAATTCAGAATAAATCCTAAGATTTCATGTCAGCAGACAATTTTGGGAGTGTCAAACAAGGAAAAAAAATCGATTTTTACCCATTCTTGAGAAGTGGGGGTTGTGAGATTAATGACTAAAGATTCGATTTTCTAGAAGGGAATAATTAGAACAAGAAAGGGGTTTTTTAAAAATTAATGCTTTGGAGAAGAAGAGGATTTGATAATATCTTTAGAGAATCTTGTAGGCGATATATGCAAAGAAGTGGGGTTTTTTTATGGAGGACGAAAAATGAGTAACACAGGTGTGACTCCGTTCTTCCCCCTTCCAACCCCAGAAAACGAAAGGAGGAAAAGATTTGTGAAATCTCTTATATATACTATATATCACCCATTTTTCCTTTTGTTCCTTCTTTTAGGGTTTTTATTGCTGGTATTCTTTGTTGTTTCTAACTCTGTTGATATGGCTTTGCGCTATTATTAATTTAGTTTTAGGATTTTTATTATTTCTAAATTTAAACTCGAGACTTTTAATTAAATTATATTTATTGAGCGCGTACAATAACAATAATAATAAATTCAGTATAATTTTATAAGTGAAGTATGAGACGGTAATGCATATACAAATTTTATTTCTATCTTAATGGAGATAGAGAAGTTGTTTCCGATAAACTCTCGGCTCAATACGTAAGATTTTTATAGGTGCTGCATTCACTTATAGTGTGGTATATATCTTGTGTAATAATATTTTTATCTTTCTTTGAAGAAATTCACTAGAAAATATAGTTTATTTATAGAATTTACAAAAAAGCCGTACAAAAGAGTTGGTAAAGAAAACTTAAGAGAATGTTTATGATTATGATTATTTTTTGAAAATTCTGATTAATATGTTTCTCTCTTATTTCCTTTCTTCATAAACACTTACACTCACGTTTACCTTTTCTTTTGTTGTAAGCAACTTCTTAAACTCATACTGTGGATAGTGAGAAGGTTTACGAATACTCTACACGTTTGGAAGATCTCGATAAGAAATCATCAATAACTTAGCTTCCAATTTAAGCTTTGTTCATTTAAAATTATTTGTCACTTTCATTTTTGATAGTGAAATTAGACTTGAGTATGATAGTGAAATTAGACTTGAGTATATTCTAAAATAATAATTTCCAAATACAAAAGGAAGAATGTTTAAATTATAAAAATATTTAAGATTTTAGTTAAATTTGATGTAATTGACTATTGAAGAGTGATAGATAACTTGACCTATAAAAGAACTGAAGTACTGAACATTCATTTTTCTCCTTTTTAATTTTGTTAAATTATATACACCTTTTTAAATGAAAATTTTCAAATATATCACGGTTCGAATAAAGTTACATGTTTATTATTTTCGATATGGTTACTTTACCTGCTCTGTAAATATAATTTTTTTTAAAATCAATATATAACCTGTGATTGCTCCATTTCCGTTTTCCTAAAATTTAAAACTTCCCTTACCTTATTCAGTAGTTTTCAATTTATATAAACAAGAAGATGGGGACTTACTTTATGCTAGAAAAAGCTTATTTTATCACTAAAGTAATGTGGTGCAGTGGATAAAACTATTATTTTCTTAATTAAAGATAGGGGCGAATTTATGTATTGAATTGAAGATGGCACGCCATCCGATCACTCGAATAAAATTTTATATACATACTAATATTTTCCACAAAAACGCCTACATAACAAACAAGTGGCACCCCAAATCACAAAATGGCTGAAGGTGCCATGGTTGAAGTGCTGAAATTCCACACAATGCTCAGGATTGAGACTCTTCGGATGCTCTCGTTGTTCCCTTTTAGCCTATCTTTTCTTTATGTACTTTTTGTTAATTTCTCTTATTTTCTTCGTCTTAAATATTCACTTTTCTTATACAATTCTAATTTTATTATTTATTTATATTGTGTATTTGCTTCCTTTGTCCTTTTCTGGATGTTCATATTTTATTTGGATGAATGTAATCTAATCATTTTTATTTTATTCATATAATAATATTTTATTAATTATATTGTTTTATAGTGATCTATTAAAGACATAATATAATATTAATCAGCTATATGTAGATGGAAGGGGTGTATCACATATTCGTTTATGCATAAAATAAATTTTAAATTGGATTGAATAAATTCAAAATGGATCGAACCGAACCGAACCGAACCAAAGTAATCCAAAACGGATTTAATTGACTGAATATATACCTTAATTCAATCTTCTTCACTTGTGGTCATTTTACATTAAAATAGTGGCATCCGTAGCCATCAAATCCTAGATCCGCCTCTGACCAGAGGTCTCGGGTTTCGAGCCCTAAGTATGAAAAAATCTTTGGTAGGAGCCTTTCCCCCCAATGGGGCCCTATGCAGCGCGAGTCCAAATATAGTCAGACTCCACTGCGAATATCGAACAGCGAGTTAGAAAAAAAAAAAAATCTTATTTTCACCAAAAAACTTTAGTGTTATCTTCACTTAGCGTCATCTTCACATATTCTCTTAACCAGTCAAATTCTCTTTTTATTCCAAATTGAATTCTCATTGTTTACTAGATTATGCCGAATGAAGTATTTACTTTCTAAAAAACTTCTACACGTTTAGTATCCACAAACAAATGAGCCTTTTCTTCTCAAGTTAAGACATTTAATTCGAAATAAAGAGGGAACAAAATATTTTTCAATTATTTGTGGTGATATGCCCTTAAGAAATTGCTTCAAGAGCCCGTTTGGACATAAGAAATTTTTTATTTTTTTCAAAAAAATTTCACTTTTTTTTGAGGACATAAAATTTTTAATTTTCACTTGAAGATGAATTTTAAAATTTTTCGAAAATTTAAAAAACTTCAAACAACTGTTTTTCAAATATTTTTACTCTAATCACTCAGAAAACTTCAAAAATAATTTAAAATTATATTCATGTCCAAACACAATCCTAATTTTCAAATACCATTTTCACTTGAAATTTTCTTTTACTTTTTTTTTTTGAAATTTTATAATTTTTATGTCCAAACGCCCACTTAGTTTAAAAATCAAGATGTACATTGCCACAGAGGAGCTATAAACAAGGTGATATCACACTTTAAAGGGGTCATTTGGTACGATGGATAAGCAAAAATAATTAAGAGAAAAAGATTTAGTATCGTCTAATATCTTGTTTGGTTACTAATCATGGTATCCCAAGATAAAAAATAATATCGAGATAACTTATACCCGCCAGAGGGTATAATAATAATTTTAGAATAAAATAGTAAAATTGATAATCTTAGAATTGATACAAACATATCAAATAATCAATAAAATATAAAACCGGAATAATAAAATTAAGCATATATAATTATAGTATAATTAATCACAACATAACTAAGTGTAGTATAATTTGTCTTTAAACCAAACGGCCCATTCAGGCACAGTTGAAGAAAGAGAGGCCAAGAAATATTTAAGAAAAGGAAAAATAAAGATCAAGAAAACAATGGTCCTTTGATGTATATATTCTAATATTTCTTACAACAGAGTCTGCAATTCAGAGTCCTTGTTCAGAATCTAAGGGCAGATGCTCCAAATAATAGTTTGACTAGTACTGTGCTAATGCTTGTGATAAAGGTGATTCTTTCATTAGTTTATTAATAAAAATATATTTTGTTCATGTCCTACTAAGCGCAGCCTCTATTAATTTAATTATGTGATTAGTGCCGTGACATCTGTAAAGCAGCCATGCTGAGATGATTAGTCTTTATTTTAACTTATTATGACTGACCAACCTAGAGAAATTTTATAATGGGTGAACCACAATTATATGATAAGTTGTTTAGTTGTGTGAGAATTCTTATTAATTGACAAGTGCACATATTCTCGGGCTCACAATCTCGATTAATATTATAACACTTCTTACTTATCTCTTACCTACCTACCACCACCACCCCCTCAATTCATTTTTATTTATCCATTTTGTCCTTCACTTACATTCAACTTATCGAGTTCTTTACGTTTAGCATTCTTGATGTGTGTATGCGTTCTCTTTGTGTGGTTTCAACTATATCTTGTTTTTTCAAATAATTTGTACATTAATCTCTTTAATTTTTTGCAAAATATTAATGAATATTTAATTTTTACAAGTGAAATTTCTACTCTTATGAGTTTAAAATAACAATGTGCTTATTATAAATTAAAATTCAGTATAATATACTGAGATCTTTTGCACAACTTTTCTGTCTTCTCCTTCATCTTTTCTTTTGATCCAGTCTAGTCCTTTGACACTTAATCCACCTTAAAGGTCTCCCCTCCAAAATCACTTCTCCCCGGCGAACTTATAACATTTCGAGGAGTTTACATATAGAGTTTTGAACTTCATTACATTGTGTTAGACTTTCACTTGTAAAAGTTTGACGTGAAGGGTATTTTTGAATTTTAACTAAGAGTATTTCTGTCTAAATTTTATCTTCGCATTAAAAAAATGACTATTTTTCACTTACTTTACACACTAAATATTTTTCAATCAAAGAACTGAAAAATGATAAATTCGTATTATTTTTACAAATTGTTTATAGTGTTAGTGTATAAGTTAGATTCTTTTTCTTATTAGTGGTCCGTGCAGCTATTAGGGTGACAAACTAAGCCCAGGCCCGGTCCAACCTCACACCAAGAGCGAACGCCCAATCTAGTCCAGTTAGGAAACTCGGGGCCTTAATCAGCCATTCTTTTGGGTCAAAATAACAAAGGCTAACCAGTTTTTGGATTGGTAATTGAAACATAATCAGTGTTTGTAAAGTTATTAAAATATAGTCACTATTTTGCTGCAATACGGAAAGTTCCAGTATAATATACTGGAGATTGGAGCACCTGTGCATGAACTTCCAGCATATTATGTTGGAACTCCAGCACACGGAAAGTTCCACCATAATATACTGGAGATTAGAGCACCTGCATATGACCTTCCAGCATATTATGTTGGAACTCCAACACACGAAAAGTTCCAGCATAATATACTGGAGATTGGAGCACTCGTGTATGGACTTCCAGCATATTATGTTGGAACTCCGGCACATTATGAAATTCCAGCATGTTATATTGGAAGTTCACATGTAAAAAATTCGAACACAAGCATATTATGCCGGAATATTTTTCGAATTTTGAAAGGTGTTTTTGTTCAAATTTATCTTTTACATGAAAAGTGGCTAAAATTAAATTAATTTTGAAACCGTGACTATTATTCAATTACGACTTGTAAATCAGCTATTTTTGAATTTCGCCTTTATTTTGAGTCCAAAAATAGTTCAGAAATGAAACATTTTAAAATTGATTAGGTTTAGTTTGAGCTGCTATTCGTTATTTACTCAATTTCAATAGTAAATTAGAATATCCTAAATGAAATTACTATATAACGTTTAGTGTTTGGCTCAAAATTTTGAATAAAAGTTTACAAATATTTAAGAGTCATTGGAGTTCATGCAGGGGCGAAGTCATATTAGTTCAAAGGTAGTCAACTAATCACTCTTTGTCGAAAAATAATATTACGTATAAGGTAAAATACTGTTTGTTATTGATTAAAAATAGACTTTGAGCACCCTTGCATTAGTGGAGGAGCCACCTTATAGGAAGAGGTGTCAAATGACACCCTTTCGTGGGAAAAATACATTGTGTAGCTAGGTAAAAAAAAAAAAAATTATATGTAAATATACTATGTATTGACTCCCCTTAATTTCCTGATATGTTTACTTTTATATATTTTGACATCCTTAAAATTTTTTTTGGCTCCGCCACTATTTTACATAGCTCACTGGTAATGGATATTCAAATTATTGAATTTCCTGACTTCGCCACTGAGTTCACGAATCAGTCTTTTGAACGATACTTCATGTGTGTAAGAATTTCTAGGTCTTTTTTTAAAGTAACTTATAACACAAGTACTTCGTTCATATTTTCAGTGGAACACCTACTAGAAAATCCAATATACTTTTGTATACAATGCCTTCAGGACGATCCAGGAGCTAAACAAAAAGGAAATATATCAAAACAGATTAATGTTTTTTTAATACTATTTAAAAAAAAAAAAGGGAGTCTGGTGCACAAAGTGTCTTGCATTCACACAAAACTCGGGGAAAGAATGCTCCCTAAGGAGTCGTTTGGTTGGGAAACAAGTTATCTTAGGATTAGTTATCTCAAGATTGTTAAATAACACTAAAATAAACTAATTCAGGATTAGTTATATCTCATCTTATCCCAATTAAATGTAAAATAAATTCATCTCAAATTAAATTTCAAAATTAATTATTCCTTATCCCTCGTACCAAACAAGTAAGGAATATTAATGTATACAACTAACTACAAACATTGCTGGTTGCTTCCATCATATTCTCTACTACTTTAGCTTTTTTCTCCTTTTGCAACTCGTTCTCATTCATCTAATGTTCCATCTCGGTCAAGAATGTTTGACAATCAACATGCATGTTATCTTATAAAGAACGAATTTCTACAGACACTTCTTCAGCATTTAATGTCTCCTTTTATCCATTCTCTTTTTGTCTTCGCCTGCGGTAAGAGTGGGAAGAGTGCGAGGTGGTAAGGTCAAGAACGTTTGACAATCACATGTTATTTTATAAAGAACGAATTTCTACATAGACTTCTGAAAGTAGCTAATGCGAGCCAAACATTTGGAAACAATTTTAGGCGCATAAAATATTTACACTAAATTATAACAATTTATAGAAACTAAATAGTTAGTAGTAAGAATACATATTAATTAATTTTAATGCAGTATTAGAAGTATGCATAAACGATACATGATTTGATGTAAAATTAAGTGTAAAGTAATTTTTTTTTTTCCGGGAGGAGTTGCTGGAGGCACAAGCCGTTTGGTGCGCCTCAAGTTTTGGCGCAATTTTGCTCGAGGAAGCACGCATGTGAAGATGTAGATATGCATGCAAGCTAAGCTACCTGCCACAAAACTCACTTTTCTTTCCCTTCTTTTATTTGTCAAAAGTTTCATTACTAAACGAAGTTCAGTGTTTGACAAGTCGGAGGGGTAAGAGGGGGCATTTTACTTAACATGGAGCGACACATAAGCAGCTAAACATGAGGCGTAAACTAAGCCCTATAGATTTTTATATTTTTTAATTTATAAATTAATAAAATAACAAAATAATCACAAAAATATATAAAGTTCATTAAAATCTTAAAGTTACTTAAGATAAAAATCAACCATAACGTCTTATATTTTAAACGATTAAAACATCACGATATTTTAAAACTATTACAAATTACATGGTTTACCTCTCTAAATTTAATAATCAATAAACTCCATCAATAATGTAAATTAAAATATTACTCCTTATGCTTAAATATAAATTAAAATGGCTTTAATAGCAAAACAATAAAAGTTTTATAATTTTGAGAGACATAGAACTAAAATATGAATACTTACAGTAAGTGAAGACGTAAATTTTAGCTACTCAAATGATACTCACTTTCCGATATTCTCAATTAGTAAATATGCAATACGACGACTCATTATTTCGAGCTATTTTCAATCTTCATATTTCTATTAATGAATAAAACTTTAATCATTCATTTGTTAAAGAAGTTTGAGTGTCAAAAATGCTAATTAGGGAATTTGATGCATGATTTTTGCTAGAACTATTAGACGAACCCGAGCAAAGAGCATTAAGCGTGTTTTGGGTGCACAGTCGGACGCTTGAAGCGCAAATCTCATAAAACTAAGCTCCACACATGAACCTCAAAGCATTTTAATAGTGCGCCTTCCCGAGGTGAACCTCGAGACGAGTAATAAAGCCTTTTAAAACAGGTCGAATTTCGTTTTCTTCTGTGTTTTCTTCCTTTTCCTTTTTGACGTAAACACTGTTCTTTTCTTCTTTTTTCCGAAAAGAAAGTTTTGAAAAATAATTTTGGACATCTTCTTTTAGAGAACACGTTTTCAGAGGAAACTCGTGTCAACTACTCAATTTTGTGTAAACCTAACTTTGGATTGTTTGCTTTATCGAACATATGTACGTTGTTTTGATATCGGAACAGCAGAATCTGTTTTAAGAAAAATATAATTATTGCTCTTCTATGGGGTGAAATTGTTTAATAACAAATGGTCGAATGGTGAGGTGACTAGTGAAATCAAAGGCAGGTAAAAGGTGAGTCAATAAATAACTGGTATTGGATGCAGAGTATGTAATCGGTATCGGATGGATCCCGAAGGAAGCATAGCTTATAATACAAATTTAAAAGTCTGACATCGGATAGTATTTAATGAGCAGTCGTTACAAAGAATATTTGCATTCAAAGCCAGACGTTATGCACTCATCAACGACGTTTTTATTCTCGTTCAAGAGGAGCTTGATTTTAGGATCTTGTCTCCCTAAGTAGAGCTATAAATAGCAGGATTAACAACCATTGTAGGACATGAAATATTCTGCACTCAAAAAGCTGTAATTTATTCTCTCATTACACGGAACTCAAATACTTGAAATATTTTTGCTCTTGTCATCGGAAGGGCTAAGCCCTTAGTCAGGCTTGTTATCTTCTTTAATTTCATTCGTTTAATCTAATTTTTGTTCTTACTTAATTATTGCTTTTGGATCAAATCAGTTCGCTTGTCTATAAATCACGTTATAAAATTCAACTGCACTGTTTTACCGGTAAAAGTTTGGCGCTCGCCATGGGGCATAGACAGCTGCGTAATTGCTTTGGCCCATTCATTTGTTAATACTAAAGTTTTGACTCCTTTCTTAGTAAAAATCAAATATGATAGCTAATGATGTCAACAACTGCTTACAACGTTGGAGCACACGATGAATGAGAATGATTGTCCTAGCGTGATGACTCGATCAGCGAGTCCTGCAACGAAGGGGATGATAAAACTCCGGTTCATGAAGGCCAGTACCCTCGGCATGTGGCGGGCCCAACTTCTAATGACGCGGAAGATGAACACGTTGTTGAAACGGTCAAACTCTTGAGAGAACATCAAAGAGCAATCATGGATCACCTCTCAAGGTAAGATCGGGTGATGACAAAGTTAAAACAAGCACAGTCAAGTGCTTCCAATAACACAAACAGAAGGGCCTCGATTCCTCCCAGTGTTCCCACAAATCAAATGGCTCAAAGAACCGATAACAACACCCCAAGGGACGAAGTCGATTTCGGCGAAGCTGAAGGGACCGATAGTGGATCGGGGAACAATAACTTGAATGATCCTTTCAAAACCGAGCTCATGAAATTCATGAGAGAGATGAATGAACGAATGGATAAGAATGCGAAGGAGTTTCATGCTTGGATGGATCAGATTTCGGGTGCGTCGCTGGTGTTAAAGGGTCCATATTAAAAAATTATACACAATTGTTGTTTAAACCAAATGCGGCACCAGAGTTGTTCTCAGAGAGGTTCAACATGCCATATATACCATAATGGGACGTCGGATCCGCAGGAACACATCACGACCTAAACCACGTTAGTGAAAAGAAACAACTTGGCTTAGCACGAGATCGAGTCAGTTTTATTGAAGAAGTTTGGCGTAACCCTCACGAAGAGGACCTTGATATGGTATTCCCTCTTACCAGAACATTCAATTGATTCTTTTGAAATGCTTACAGATTTGTTCATCAAAGCACATGTTGGAACAAGAAAGATCCAGGCCAAAAAGGCAGATATATTCAGAATTTCGCAAGGAGAATTCGAGTTATTGCGAGAATTTGTAATCTGGTTCCAGAAGGAAAGAATGTCGCTACCAACGCTTCCAAATGAGTAGGCAGTAGAGGCATTCACGACGGGTCTAAATCCATTATGTTCTTATGCCTCTGAAAACTGAAGGTGAGCTTGCTCGAATTCCAGGCAATCACATGGGTAGATGTCCATAATCTCTACGAGCCGAAGATAAGGATATAAGATGATCAGCTTGGTTCTTCAGTGTCATCCAAGGGACAGAGTCGCGATAAAAGTCAGGATAAGTTTAAAAATGACTTTGATGCAGATCGAAGGTCTTCTAGGGGACATTTTCTACCATACAAGAGGACCGATGGGCATAGCAGTAAACGGTTCCAGTCATCGGTAGGTTCGCTTCCGACAGGAGGACGGATCACGGTCGGAATAACAGATCATTACAAGAGAAAGAAGCGCTAGGGTCCCGAGATCCTACATATCATAGGTTGTCAGATTACAACATTAACATAAGCCTAGTAGAATTGGTGCAACGATGATGAGTATTAAAGAGGTGCGATTTTCGAAACTAATCCGATCGGATCCTAGCCAAAGGTATCCTAACTTGTGGTGTGAGCTCCATGGGACTCACGGCCATAGAACTGGGACTGTTGACATCTTCGCGAGGAGGTGGCGACGTTGTCAATGAATGACCATCTTAGAGAGTTTCTAAGTAACAACGCCAAAAATAATTATGGCCAAAGCTGGGATAATGCGGAGCCACCAAAGACAACAAGTAGGGTCACCACGGATGACTATGAACATGATCTTCGAAGAAAACGTGGTCAATGGGGTAACTTTTTCAGCAGCAAAGAAAACGAAGATATTGGTGACTCACGGCATGAGGGTCCGGGAAGTCATGGAAGATGACTTCACCTTCATGGAGGGGAACGCTAACAGACTTTTTCTGTCACACAACGATGCTTTGGTAATCTCATTTGATAGTTTAGATTTTAAAATTGATCGTGCTTTGATTGATTCAGGAAGTTCAGCCAACACCATACAATGGAGAGTATAGGAGCAAGCAAAATTAACCCGGAACATCAATCCACCGACAAAGCTTTTATCTGGCTTCAATCTCATGAGTGTGACGACCCGAGGAGAAATTTTACTGCCCACGCACGCCGAAGGAGTAACGAAGACCACTTTGTTCTAAGTGGTTCGAAGTGGTAGATGGCGATATGGGTTATAACGTGATCCTCGAAAAGTCATGGATACACAAGATGAAGGCTGTTCCCTCGACCTATCAACAGTTATTGAAATTTTTGATGCCAGAAGGGATCAAGCAGATAAGAGGAGACCAACCGGCGGCAAAGGAAATGAACGTTGTAACCATTTCCAGTAGCAAAACCAGCAAATAGCAATTACAGGAACGATACCTTCTCCCATCTAAATCGAAGATGATAAATATGGGGACTCATCGAAATTATATCAGGTATCGAGATCTTTTCAGGTACCGGAGGAGACGGATGCGACCAAATCGACTGCAGAAGAGCTCGAACAAGTGGCTTTGTTCGAGGAATTTTCGAAAAGAAATTTTCATTTGGGAACAGGGTTAAGTCCCGAACTCAGGTTAGAACTTATAAATTTTCTTAAAACTAAAATTGACTACTTTGCATGGTCGTACTCAGATATGACAGGTATTCCATTGGAGGTAGCATCCACAAACTAAGTCTGGATCCAAACTTCCCACCAGTAAGGAAAAAGAAACGCCCCATAACAGAGGTCAGAAACAAGTTTTTTAAAGAATGGGTAACCCGACTACTCAATATTGGTTCAATCCGAGAGGTAAGTATCCGGATTGGATAGCTAACGTAGTAGTAATGCCTAAGAAGAATAACGAATTCAGGATGTGTGTAAACTATAAAGGATTTAATAAGGCGTGCCCCAAAACTCTTTCACATTACCAAACATTGATCAAATGATTGATGATACGACTGGGTATAAGTTGATGAGTTTTTTATGCTTATCCCAGGTATAATCATATTAGGATGAACACAAATGATCAAGAAAAAACGTCTATCATCACGAACTTTGGCACATATTATTATAATGTGATGCCATTTGGGCTTAAAAACGCCGGAACCACTTATTAGAGGCTTGTTAATAAGATGTTCGAAAAACAGATAGGTAAAATGATGGAAGTGTATATTGATGATACGTTAATTAAGTCTTTAAATGTAGGGGATCATCTGAAACATCTCCAAGAAACTTTCGACATTCTTAGGAAGTATAATATGAAACTCAACCCGAAGAAGTGTGCCTCCAGGGGTTGGCTCCAAAAATTTTTTGGGGTTTCTAGTCTCGCAAAGAGGGATCGAGGAAAATCCTAACAAACTCAAAGCCATCAAGGACATCCCCGTCCAGCTAACAAGTGTAAAGGAAATATAGAGGTTGATCGGTAGGAAGCTCTAAGCAGGTTCATCTCAAGGTCCTCGGAAAAATGCCACCACTTTTTTTCACTTTTAAAAAAGAAAAACGACTTCGTATGAACTTCGGAATGCCAACATGCGCTGAAGTACCTAAAAAGGTACCTGTCTAGCCCTCCGTTGTTATCAAAACTGGGGGAAGGTGAACAATTATTAATCTATTTAGCGGTCTCGAAAGTAGCGTAAGTGCTGTTTTGGTTCGAGAAGAAGAAGGTATGCAATATCCTGTTTATTACGTTAGTAAAATATCATAAGGAGTAGAGACACGTTATCCGCACCTTGAAAAGCTGGCCTTAGCTCTGGTAGTTGCCCTTAGGCCTTACTTTCAGTGTCACCCAATAGCTGTTGTGACAACATTTCCCTTAAGGGATGTCCTTCATAAGCCCGAGCTATCAGGCCGTTTGGATAAATGAGTAGTCGAAGTTAGCGAGTGTGACATTGAATATAAACCGAGGACTGCAATTAAGTCACAAGTTTTAGCCGATTTCATGGCTGATTTCAGTCCGGGATTAATGCCTTTAGCTGCTCAGGAAGCAATTTGGTATCGGGAACAACATTGGGAGTTTGGACCTTATTTACGGATGGAGCCTCCAACACAAAAGGGTCCAGTCTTGGGGTAGTTCTAATCACGCCCTGGGGGGAGACCCTAAGACATGCCATTAGAACTGTATTGTTAACCAACAATGAAGCCGAGTATGAAGATTTGGTTGTAGGACTTAACCTAGCTCGGGGACTAGGTTCCGAGGTCATCGAGATAAAATGTGAATCCCAGATGGTGGTAAACCAAGTGTATGGGATTTTAGACATAAAGGAGGAGCGCGTGCAACAGTACTTGAATAAGGTTCAAGCATTAATTGCACGATTCAGAGAATGGTTAATTGTCCACATTCTGAGGGAGGAAAATGTGGAAGCATACGTATTGACTAACTTGGAGTCATCCAAGGAGATGAAAGGATTTGCTTTCGGTACGGTCGTCCAATTGCTGCATTCGGTGTTGGATGTGTACGATTGCGAAGTAAATTCAACCAACTTAATTTCTGGAGGAACGAGTTCATTGAATATCTCAGCAATGGTAGATTGCCCGAAGACCCAAAGGCATCCCGAGCACTATAGACAAAAGCAACTCGCTACTGTCTTGTTGACGGACAGTTATATAGGAGATCATTCCAAGGACCACTAGCTCGATGTCTAGGCTCCTCGGAGGCAGCCTACGTGATGAGTGAAGTCCATGAAGGGGTCCACAGAAACCATTCTAGTACGAACTCGTTGGTCCTTAAGTTAGTTAGGGCTGACTATTATTGGCCCCGGATAGAACATGTTGCAAAAACATTCGTTCAAAAGTGCGACAAATTTCAATGTTATGCACAGTTAGTGCATCAACCAGCAGAACTTTTGCATTTGGTGGTGTCCCCGTGGCCATTCATGAAGTGAGGAATGGCCATAGTTGGTATTTTATCACCGGGCCCAGGGAAGGTAAAGTTACTTTTAGTTTTAATTGATTATTTCAGTAAATGGGTTGGAGCAGGTCCTTACCAAAAGATCGGGGAACATGAGGGGTTGACTTCATATTGGACCACATAATCTACCGATTTGGAATACCGAAGGAGATTGTTTGTGACAACGGGCCGCAATTCGTAGGTTCAAGGGTCACAAAGTTCTTGGAAGGGTTGAAGATCAAACAAATTACTTCTTCACCGCACCACACAAGTGCTAACGAGCAGGCAAAGTCAACTAACCAGGTCATTATTCAAAACCTTAAAAAAAGTTAGAAGATGCTACGGGAAAGTGGCCGGATGAGCTACCGGGTATTTTATGGGCATAGCAGACCACGACGAAGTTGAGCATGGGTGAAACATTCTCTTCGCTCGTATACGACGCGGAGGCTCTGATACCAGTGGAAGTGGGGGAGCCGACCTTGAGGTTTTCCTAAGCGAGTGAAGAAACAAATAATGAAGCGCTGCTGGTGAAGCTAGACTTGCTTGACGAACACCGAGATCTGGCATATGAGGATGGTAGCACAAAGGCAAATGATGGAAAGGTATTACAATCGCAAGGCAAACCTGCAATATTTCAAAGTTAGAGATCTAGTTCTAAGGAAACTTACTCAAAGAAATCGAGAATTCAACGTCAGGAAGCTGGGTCCAACATGGGAAGGACCTTACCAGGTTTCAGCTATAACTGGTAAAGGCTCATACGAATTGAAAAATCAAGCGGAGGCAAATCACTGAACAGTTGGAACGTGACTCACCTCAAAAGGTACTTTTTCTTTGACCTTGCTGGTACTAAAAGTATGTGCTGTACTCTTTTTTCCTTCGACTAGTTTTTGTCCCAATCGGGTTTTTTCCGGCAAGGTTTTTAACAAGGCGGCAACGTAAAGCATACTACGAAGGTAAGATCACTAAAGTTCTTCCACCGATGGGATCGACCACCATGAGATCATGTGGTAAATAGCTTGTGGATGGTTAAATAATCTTTGGTTCGATGGTGAACGCCTCCCAAAACTCAAACAGATTATTTAACCGTTCGTAGGTTGTCTCCACCGATGAAGCAACAGTATAACGTATAAAACGAAGGAAAAGACCTTCGATGAATGCAAGAATTCCAGTGTTCGAATTCTTATAAATAACATTCGAACATTGGGGGGATGTAATATATGTTATGGCCCCAAGAGTGCTACACAGACCGGGGACTGTTAGAACCTGGATCAATGTCTTATCAGGACCGGTGACTACATGATCAGTCCCATAGAAATAAGTCGTACAATTTAACCACATGTATTGGCAAATTTATTTACTTAAGAAAATAAATGTTTGTGTAAATATACTTTTAAAGATAGAAGGAATAAATCAAAGTCCTTTTATTATTATCTTATTTCTTGTCTAAATAATAAGTTAATTTATTTTATCATTTGAGAGTTAACAAAAATTTCAAATGCTTGTGCCGTAATGAACAAGAAGCGTCCTTTTCAAGAGAGCCACCTCTTATGAAACCCCATAGTAAAGGGTAGATTCTGGAAGTGTTTATGCCGAAATCAAAAGCTATCAGATGCAAAGATATTCCTGAAGCTTTATCAATTACATATAAAAATAATATTTTTGCACAACACTTATGCAAAAAGTTCTTTTATTTATTAAAGTTCCAAATCTAGTAAAAGGTTTTGGCATAACTACAAAAATAAAAGAAAAAAATTATACATTATCCTTGGTGGAAGAAGGCTGTTTTGTTGCCGGTTCGGGGCCTTCATCCTCTTTGGTCTCCCCTTAGGTCATTGATATTGGCAATCATCAATATTCGAAATGCATTCTTTGGCCTCCTCCAAAGTCTTCCTCTTCATATGATACATGGCATAGGTTTTTTCGAAGACAAGGGAGTCATCTTGGTTCTGGAGTTTTTCTCGGAGATTGTCAACTTTGGTCTGGAGCTCTTCATTTTCAGCTTTCATTGCCCTGAGTGTGGAATCAAGCTCAACATTGGTATTTGAGTGAAGCTGGTTTTTCTCTATGACTCTCTTAAACCTCTCTTCCATTTTGGCCCTCCTCTCCTCGGCAGCAGCGACCTCGTCGGTTTTGGCACGTAAACCAGCCTCCAAGTTGTTAACTTGTTCCATGAAGACAGACCTAAGCTCGGCGGCAGCAGTCACAATATCGTGAAGCTCGGCCCATTTAGCCTTCTCTTCCTTAAGGTTCACGTGTAGCTGGGCGGCTTCTTGACTATGAGCCATCCTGTCTTGCTCGGACTGTTACAGTCGAGCCTCGAGCTCATCCATTTGAGCGACTTTGACCTCAAGCACTAGGAGGCTCTTAGCAAGCTGATTCCTCTCAGCAAGCTAATTCCTCTTAGCCAAAAGTTATTCTCGTTCTGAAGCAAGCTCTTGCTTGTCCAGAATCAACCTCTACAGACCTCAGAGGCAAAAAAGTTGGCCTGAAGAAGGAATAAAACCAAGGTTATTACTTCAAAACATAAATTGAAAGAATGAGGAAAAAAGTGAGATTGTTACTTATGCTGAGCAATACATGTTGTTATTTGTGAGGCATTCCCTCGAAAGGGAGTCCATCTTCTTCCAGTCTTTTGCTGAAGCCAGCAACTTCAGGTATTAACAAGCTCCACCGACTTAGAGAGAATATGGTACCCCTTTGAAACCGAAAGATTGGTGCTTCGCGTTCCACGTGGATCTTGGGAAAATGCCGAGTAATTATTTCCTAAGTTTCCATGGTGGGAAGATCGTGGAGGGGTGGCATTCCTTGTTTGTTTGGCTGATGCCAGTAGAGGAGAAGCAGTCGGTGCTGGTGGAGAAGGGACATATGGTGTCGATGAATAGGAAGTTGTTGGTGTAGATGGCGAAGAGGCAGTTGGACGGAGGGGGCAGTAGTTGTAGCCGACTCAGCAGTCGGTAATAGAGAAAGGCCGGGGCCGAACTCCTCAGACCGGGAGCATCGTCAGGGATAGGAAAACTAGAATTAGCATTTCAACGAAACCCATCTCCCCCGGAGCGCTTGAACTTCCTCTGACGATGGATTTTGGAGCTACCTCGGCTGAGCATCCGATTGAGCTGATGAAGATTTTTTTCCCCTTTAAAGGAAAGCCTCTTTATCATTGGCATCCTCTTCCCAACTGAAGAGGAATGTATACTCTTCGGTTTCTTATTTTTGGGCTAGGGACTCCGAGAGGAGACTCCCTCGCCGGAGGCTCGAGCAGATCCACGAGCCCTACTCCGGTTAAGGGCTTTCTGCAGTACCCGCTCTGCTTCCTTGGGGTCATCGAGAGCATCGACGTCGGGGCACACGACAGAACCCCGCGAAAGCCTATACAAGCAAAAAGATGGTTAGTTCATAAACTGTTTCACACAAATAAGATTGAAAGAAAGAGGAGTTTTTCTCACCATGGTTCTTGGATCTCCACCTGTATTTGGGAGCCATTTCCTTTCATCGACGGGATTCTGGAGCTGTAATATCTAGAATTTTCTGAAACCATCGGTACAGACCGTGAACCCGTGATGATTCCCAGTGAGAAGCTGAAAAGAAGGGAGTAAAAAATCAACAAAGAAAGAAATTATCTTTTTACAAAGAAAGGAAATGAACACCCCAAGACTTAAGGAAAAGATTCTAGGATTTGGGGAAAGATGGAGTTGTGATTGGGATGATGTCGCTGGTAGCAATAACAACGAACCCCTCTATTTATCAATGGTCATTATCATCATCCACGAGTGAGAAGAGCGTGGTGGCTACGCTTGTTGAAGTTTAACACTCCCCCACGAAATTTTTTGGGGGAGTAAAGATTCATCTCATGTGCAAGAGTTAGGGTTTTCCCGATATCGATGCACAGCTGAAGAAGACAGGATACCGTACGCCATATGGATGGTCCTACTTATGACAAGAAGACCTGGTACCGGTGGCAAAATTCCAGAATTATTGGGTCAAGTCCTTCACTCGACCCCAAGGAGAAGGGACCCAAAATAAAGGGATATGTATAGACATACATAAACCCCACTTTGGAGTAGGTAACTCGTTTTACCCCATATAGAGCGAAGATTTCAACATTGGAGCTGTTACAGTCCTCCTTCACGACGGGGATGCTAGAAGGACGAATGGAGGAGGGGTACCTATGAACAGGCCAAAACCTACCACTTGTGGAATTTGCAGGTGCTTTTTGCTCCTGGAGATCAAATGTGGTGCTAAGATAAAGAGGTATGATGGTGTTTATGGTTGGAGGTTTGGACTTGAAGTCAACCTCTTTGGTTTTGTTTTTATTTGGGCCTCCACCAAAGAGAAGACCAGTATTTCCAAAGGTAGCAGTGTAAGAAGGCATGGTGGCAAAAGATTAGTAAAGAAGTTCTTACTGAGAAAGTTGAATGTTGTAGAAAAGCTCTAAGGAAATTCAGAGAAGGAGAAAGAGTTGTGATAGTAGTGAAAGTGAAGAAGTAAAAATGATGAGTAGTAGAGAAGTTATAGACGCCAAAAATCGTGATCATGATTACCTCAAAAATCGGAGAAAATATTTGCTGAATCACAGAGCAACACGTGTTCGGGGTATTAAATGCGAGAAGACATGCGTCCCTTCAAGTGTTAGATGCTGTTCATGATCTTTTCTGCCAAGAAAAGAATCCTCATCTACTTCCCGGTAACATCGAGTTTTGTCACCGGAAAGAAGAGGGACTATCTATATGGGGTGAAATTGGTTGATAACAGGTGGTCGAGTGGTGAGGTGACACGTGGAACCAAAGACAGGCAAGAGGTGAGTCAACAAATAACTGGCACCGGGTGCGGAGTATGTAACTAGTACCAGATGGATCCCGAAGGAAGCATAGCCGATAATAGAGATTCAAACGTTGACATCGGATAACATTTAATGAGCAGCCGTTACATAGTATATCTGCATTCAAAGCTAGTCGTTATGCACCCATTAATAACGTTTTTATTCTCATTCAAGAGGAGCTTGATTTTAGAATCTTGTCTCCCTAAGTAAAGTAATAAATAACAGAATTAACAAACGTTGTAGGACATGAAACATTTTGCACTCAAAATACTGCACTCAAAATACTGTAATCTATTCTCTCATTATACGAAACTCAAATACTTGAAATATTTTTGCTCTTGTCATCGGAAGGACTAAGTCCTTAGTCAGGCTTGTTATCTTCTTTAATTTTATTCATTAATCTAATTTTCGTTCTTACTTATTTATTATTTTTTGATCAAATCAGTTCGCTTGTCTATAAACCACGCTATAAAATTCAACTATTCCATTTTATCGGTAAACAATTCTCAGTTTCAGTCAACTTCTCTAAAAGCTTTCAAATGCAGACGGGCCTATAGAAATCTAAATCATGATATGAACATTACTGCGAGTGAAAACTGACTTTTTTGTCCATTCTGTTAGTAATTTTTTAGAATCGTCGAACTTAATCTTTGACATTTGTCCCCGAATCCCAACGCATATGATGATTTGAACACGAATAGTAATGGGAAAACTACAGCTGTAATTAGGAGATGTTATTCTACATGGGGCCTAACATCCATATCAATGTGTGAACATATAAGTTCTTGATAGCAATAATTTATCAAATGAATATTCTTCCATATGAGATTCCTCCATGAAGTCGTTCAATCAAAGAATATGATTATATGAGGTGATGGGCTTAATTATATGTTGATTCTCTCGTTCCCTTAATTATTGAAACTTCACAATAAAAGTTGGACTTCAAACATTCACCGCTAATCGTAAGAGTAATATTGCACATGCACAATTTAGACATTTGAAGATTGCATGCCTTACCCACATAAAGGTAGTCATCAGGTTCTGCAAGATTGGTGCATTGACCTAAAGTGTAGGGACACCTTTTGTCTGAATATTAAAACTCTCTAGAAATAATTTGGTGAAATTATATTCGTACCAAATATTTATATCAAATCATTTTAATTTATAACAGTTTGCCCGTGAAACGGTACAATTAAATTTTATGTGATTTATAGACAAGTGAACTAATTTGATCTTGATATAATGCAATAATTGAAGAAATATATAATACTTAGGCTTGAAATATAGATGAAACAACAGAGATGACAGTTCCTGGAACAAGGTTTCATAGCAATGATGAGATCAAAAAGTAAGAAAGTAAGATTATATTAAGCTTTGTATAGATTGTAGTGCAAGTTTAGCCAGAAAATTCATATCCCTTACAATGATAACTAAGCTCACTATTTATAGCTATGTCTAGGGAAGGAAGTCCTAGGATCGTGTTCTCCTTTAATGTCAAATATGAGGGTCGTTGATGAAGATGTAACGCTGAACATAAATGCCAAATTCTCTGTAGCGGACCGTCACTCTTAATGCTACAGAATATTCCCTATTAAATGCTACCAGGCGTAGAGTATTTAACAAACCTTTATGAACGTTATCTTTTCCGGTGATAAGCGGAATGGCTGCGTTCAGTCTTCGACCATCCCCTTCTTGGGTTTCACGTGTCTTCCCTTTAGATGACCACATGTCATATCATATTTCACTCTATGTAGATAGTCCCCCTGCTTTCCGGTGACATAACTTTGTGTTACCGGAAAGTTAGTAGAAATACCTTTTAGGCGAGAATTACTATAACTCCCTCTGAAGATTTTTGACAGTTGATTAGACGCACGTCTCTCCGCATTTAATACCCCGAACACGCGTCATCCCATGATTCAGCACCAGCTTTTGCCGATAATCGACGTAATCATGGCCATAAATTTAGCCACCAAAATTTTACTTAACATTCTTTTCCTTTGCGTTTCATAATTTCTCGAGCTTCTGATTTGCATCTTTGTTTTCCATCCTTTCTCTAATTTTCTTCAAACACAAAACCTTTTTCTTCTTCTTCTTCTTCTTCAGTGGCTTCTAACGGTGGGTTCCATCATCCCAAGAAGAATTAGTACCACAAAGGACTTTGAAGAGAAATTCCCTACTACTAACCCTCGTACATGGTTTGTTAGTAGGTACCCTTCTTCCATTCGTCCTTCCAGTATTCGCTACCAGGTGTGTTTGGCATAGGTAAGTCCTTCAGTTGCAGGACGATCGCCTGCCTTCGACGTTTGTGCCAAGAAACTGGAGAGGAGCTAACCTTAGCTCATATGATAAATCTCTATTCTCTCAAAATATTTCGTGGTGGAATGATAAACCTCTATAAGCAAGGCTACTATGCTTTGCTGTCTAGCATGGATGATGACAACGACTGTGGGTGGATGGAATGGTTCGTTGCAGTCGCCACCAATGATAACATCCCGACAACAGCTTCATCCTTTCCGGCCGCTTGGAACCGCACTCGTAAGCTCTTTGTTTAGTATTTATTTTTACTAGATATTCTTTTATGGTCGTACCAACTCTTCGCCCTTCGCATGTTTCAGCAACTAGATGGATCCCACCGGTGGTGGAAGGTTTGGACCGGTGGGTTCAAAAGATCTTGGATGTCACAACGCCCGAAACTCGTTTGTGGAAAGAAATGTCCCTTAAATACGGGTGGAAGGCCAAAAATTATGGTAATTTTAATTTATCTTGCTTACATTTTTGTTTGTATATGGAGAACTTGGTTAAACCATTCTGACTTGTTCACGAAATTAGGTCTACATGCAGGCTCTATTGTTATCCCCAAGGAGGACATTTTGGCTGATCCTGCTGTGCAGTGAGGCTGCTTCAGGAAGCACTTACTCGAACAGGTATCTCCGGGCTTGTTTCGGGCGCAAATATTTCTTTATAGAATCCTAGACCGGAGGATAAGCAACCAAAGAGAAGACGTTCCTTTGCGACCGGAGAAAAGAATAAGAGGGCAAAGACTGATGCCCCCGAGTCATCTCCAGTGGCGATGACGACTGATCCTCTTTCTGGGCCGTCATAGACATTGTGATGATTGATGATGATGAAAAAGCTAGTAATGAGGGAGCTTCTCTATATAGAAGGCAATGATCCTCATCACCTCAATAGGATGCTTGACCTGTTGAGATAGTTACACCAACTAAAGACGATGTCTCGACACTTTGGGGAGAATTTGATTTGGTAGAAAATGCCAACTCCCGTTTTCGGGCCCCAATTGCTGTAATCGGTGCTGCAGGGCTGAGTACTGGGTCCTCGTCATCTTTGATTGGCGAGAATCAAATTGCCAGCACTGCATTTGATGCAGCTGCTCCTCACTATTCAACTCCATCAGCTTCATCTCCACCATCACCAACACCAGCAACTGCTACATCACTTCTATCGTCATCCACTCTTCCACCAATAGTTGCGACATCACCTCCATCGGCCGCTCCTGACAATGAAGAAGGTGTTCCTCTTCCACAGTCCCCAGTTCATGGGAATTTGGGGCAAAATTGTGCTGCCCCTTTTGAAGATCCACAATGGAGGAGGAACGTTATTCTTTTGGTCTCTACCGGATGTAACTTGCTATCCCCACCAGTGGATCTTGCTAGTTATCTGAAGCCTTTGGCTTCAGAAAAATAATGGAAAAAGATTCAGGCACTCTCGGGAGAGTGCTTGTTGAATAATGACATACATAACGCTGCAACAGTATGTTCTTTCTTCCTTCATTACTTCTTCTACTTTTGTATGAATGTATTCTAGGTTTTACTTGTTCTTGTTTTATAAGCCAACGTTCTTGCTTCTGAGAGCCTTCAAAGGTTGATTCGTGATACGGAAGGACTTACTTTGAACGGAATCAGCTTTTGGTGGAACGGGACCAAACTGTTCTCCGTCTTTCGGAACTAGAAAGCAAATCTATTGAGGCCGTTATTTTGGAGGTTCGTTTGCAGCAAAACGAGAAAGAAATGGTAACTCTTAGCCAAGAAATTGGCCCGCTGAGGGTTAGATTTGATGAAGCCACAGCCAAATGGGCTGAAGTCCAGGACGCCGTTCTTGCTGCAACCGATCGTAAGGCTGCCTTTGCTGAAGGAATGATTAATTTAGAGGCAGCCTTGAACTCCAAAATCAAAGAGCTTGCTGCTGCGGGGGAGAAACACGCCCATCTAGAAGAGAATTACAAGAAAACTATCGAGCATAATTGGCTCTTTAGTTCAACTGTCCGCAACCTTGACGTCAGCCTCAAATCTGCTCGGTCCGCCCGAGAAAGCCTTTTTGCCAAGGTTACCCAACTCAAAGAAGAACTTATGCATCGAGCGGCTTCCCTCGTTGTTGAAAAAACTTATGCCATGTACAACATGAGGAGAAAAAACTTAGAGGAGGCCAAAGCTGGATCATCGACTTTGATGCCGAAATTGCTAAGGCCTGAGAACTTGAGTTGGCTGCTAAAATGGACTCTTAACACACTCTAATGCTCCTGGTTCTTTTGGTTTCGTTTCCGAGCTTTCGGGAAATGAAGAGGGATTGGAAGGAGATGATACTAAATACCAAACTAGGGAAAACGTTGAGCCATCGGGGGACCTACCTACTTCTCCTGGGAATGCGGACACTTCTCTTCCTCTTGGTTCCGGAGGCGCTGCA
This sequence comes from Nicotiana obtusifolia, assembly GCA_002018475.1. NCBI lineage: Eukaryota > Viridiplantae > Streptophyta > Magnoliopsida > Solanales > Solanaceae > Nicotiana > Nicotiana obtusifolia. Next base: position 38,733 of record MCJB01006025.1, on the reverse strand, counting down.
TTTTACCTTTTCTTTTCTTTTTCCCATTTTGAACTTTTACCATTTTGTCACGTTCTTGTAAATAAAGATATATTTTTGCTCAAGTATCATTTGAATATTGCTTTACATTTGCTCAAGAATTTTGCGCACGTTTTTCTGTTTGCACTTCACTATGTGTAGTCTCGAATGTGTTTAGGACTTTGGTTCCAAGCATTATCCCTTTTACGTGAGAGTTTCTATAAGTATTTGCGCATTTTTACTTTTGCGTCCTTTTCATATGTGGCTTCGGGTGTATTTTTCCCCGATGGCATCTTTGATTCCGGGCATAAATTCTTCCGGAACCAACCCTTTAACGTGAGGGTTTTTATAGGTCCCTCTTATGTCTACGGTGCTCTTGAAGAGGACGTCTCCTGTTGATTACAGTACTAACATTTGAAGTACTTGTTTAACTTTCAAATGACAAAGTTTATTCATCGTTCAAACAAGAAATAAGATAAAAACAAATGGATTTTATTTTATTCCTTCTATTTTCAAAAAATACTTAAGCATTTGCTATGCTGAAAAGAAATTGCCATAACTTGTGGCTATCTTGTACAACTTGTTTCTACGGGGCTGGCTGTGCATTCTCTGATCCCGATGATGCATTTTTTTTCCAGATTATCGTTCCCCGGATGACGTGGCAGTCATTGTTGCCGTATCCTCATATCATTCTCCCCCCCCCCCC
>MCJB01006025.1:0-38010 GCA_002018475.1 Nicotiana obtusifolia | reverse complement strand
CCCCCCCAAGTGTTTGAATGCGAAGAGTGCGAATTGGAACACTGGAAGTCTTGTATCTTTGAAGATTCCACTAATGAATTGCTAGATAATCCTCAACTTGGTAATACAACTTTACTTCCCCTCAGGAATTTATGCTATCGAGCGAAGGAATATCTAACAACCCTCTAGTGGTTTATGCTCGTGAAAGGTTGGGTAACCTTTGTTCGGTAGCAAACCTAACTTCCCAGTGGGAATTTGCTATCGAACCAAAGATTATCTAACCGTCTCCGAGTGTAAGCTTGCTTGTTTGCCTTGTTATCAAAGGTCTTATTGCTGCTATTTTTGTAGTATGCTTTCTTTTGTTGCCTCATTAAAAACCTTGTCAGAAAAACCCAATTGGGGAAAAAATTGAACGAAGGAAAAAAGAGTGCAGCACATACTTTCCGCTTGAATAATGTTCATCAGCAATAATATCTTTTGAGGTGTACCACATTCCAGTTGCCAGGAAACTTGTGTCCATTCTGGTTCTTCAACTCGTATAAACCTTTCCCAATAATAGCTGAAATTCGGTAGGAACCTTCCCATGTTGGACCTAGCTTCCCCGCGTTTAGCTCCCGGGTAGTTTGGGTTACTCTCCTCAGAACCAAGTTTCATACTTTGAAATAACGGAAGTTGGCTCTTTGATTATAATATCGCTCCATTCTCTGCTTTTGAGCCACCATTCTTACATGCGCCTAGTCCCGGCGTTTCTCAAGCAATTCCAAGTTGATTAACATCGTTTCGTTGTTCGATTCTTAATCTGCCCGAAAATATCTCAAAGTGGGTTCACCTACTTCCACCAGATTAGGGCTTCAACACTGTATACAAGGGTAAAAGGAGTCTCTCCTGTACTCGATTTGGCCGTTGTTCGGTAGGCCCATAGAACTCCGGACAATTCTTCGGGCCATTTTCCTTTTGCTGCTTCCAACCTTTTCTTGAGGTTTTAAATAATCACTTTGTTTGTTGACTCCCGCCTGACCGTTTGCGCTTGGATGATAAGAAAAAGATGTAATCCTCTTTATCTTTGAGGAATTTTATAACTTTTGCACCGATAAACTGTGACCCATTGTCGCATGCTATCTCTTTTGGTATTCCGAACCTGCAAATTATATTCTTCTACAAGAAATCGACTATTTCGCATTCTCCGATCTTCTGATAAGAACCTGCCTCCACCTATTTAGAAAAACAGTCAGTCAAAATTAAAAAAAACCTTACCTTTTGGGGAGCCGGTGGCAGTGGTCCAACGATATCCATCCCCTATTTCATCAACGACCATAGGGACAGAACCGAATGTAAGGATTTTGTCGGTTGGTGTACTAGTGGTGCGTAGCGCTGGCACTTATCACATTTTCGTACGAAGATTTTGGCGTAGTCGCATATCCCTTGCTGGACTTCTCTCATGACATAGTTAACTTCCGACGCTCCTAAGCACCGGGTCAGCGGGCCTTGGAAGGATTTTCTATACAATTGGCCTCTCTTGAAGCTATAACAAGCAACTTTGGCACGTAATGCCCGTGATGCTTTGGGGTCTTCGGACAACTTCCGGTGATCGAGATAGTTGATTATTTCATTTCTCCAGTCCCAGACCAGACTAGTCGAATTTACCTCATAATAACCATCAGTATCCAGGGCTAAGTTCATCAGTTGTACTACTGTCCCGGATTTCGATCCCTTTATTTCTGTCGATGATCCTAAGTTTGCTAATGCTTCCGTTTCTGTGTTATCCTCCCTCGGGATATGAGTAATTGACCACTCCCGAAATCGTGTCAAAAGAGCCTAGACCTTTATCACGTATTGTTGCATACGTTCTTCTTTGGTATTAAAGATCCTGTAGACCTGATTTGCCACCAGCTGCGAGTCACATTTAATTTCAATAACCTCATAATCAAGTCCCTGGGCCAATTCGAGCCCTACAATCAAAGCTTCATACTTTGCTTCATTGTTAGTTAAAGGGATCGTTCTGATGGTTTGCCTTAAGGTTTCCCCCGAAGGCGTGATTAAGACTATTTCGAGTCCTGACCTATTTACGTTGGAAGCTTCATCTATAAATAAGGTCCAAACCCCCGATGTCGATTCCGACACCATTACTGCCTCCATGGTTGCCAGAGGCAGTAGTCCCGGACTGAATTCGGCCACGAACTCAGCCAAGACTTGTGACTTAATTGCGATCCTTGGTTTATATTCTATGTTGAACTCACTCATTTCGACGGCCCATTTGGCTAATCTGCCCAAGAGCTCGGGTTTATGGAGGATGTTCTGCAAAGGGAAAGTAGTCACCACAGTTATCGGGTGGCATTGGAAGTAGGGCCTCAGCTTTCGAGCGGCGATTACGAGAGCTAAGGCCAATTTTTTCAAATGTGGGTAGCGAGTTTCTGCTCCCGTTAAAATTTTCCTAACGTAATAAATGGAAAATTGCATACCTTCATCCTCCCGGACTAAAACCGTACTTACCACAACTTCTGAAACCGCGAGGTAGACTAGCAATGTTTCACCTTCTTTTGGTTTTGAGAGCAATAGAGGGCTCGATAAGTACTTCTTCAGATCCCTCAGATCCTACTGGCACTCTGGTGTCCATTCGAAATTATTTTTCTTTTTGAGTAGTGTGAAGAAGTGATGACATTTTTCCGGGAAATGAACCTACTCAAAGCTGCTAATCTTCCTGTGAGCCTTTGGACTTCCTTTAAGTTCAATTGATCTGGGATATCCTCTATGGCCTTGACTTTCTTGGGGTTTACCTCAATCCCTCTTTGTAAGACCAGAAATTTCAGAAACTTACCAGAACTGACCCCGAACGCGCACTTCTCGGGATCAAGTTTCATATTATGCTTCCTCAGGATGTCGAATGTTTCTTGCAAACGCTTAAGATGGTCACCTGCATTCAAAGACTTAACGAGTATATCATCTATATAAACTTCCATAGGCTTTCCTATTTGCTTTTCAAACATTTTATTTACGAGCCGTTGATAAGTGGCTCGGGCGTTTTTCAACCTGAAGGGCATTACACTGTAACAATATGTACCGAAATTCGTTATAAACAAAGTTTTTTCCTGATCTTTCAGGTTCATCTTGATCTGATTGTACCGGAGTAAGCATCGAGGAAACTTATCAATTCGTGCCCGGCCGTGGCGTCAATCATTTGATCGATATGTGGCAGTGGGTTCGGGCACTCCTTATTAAGGTCTTTATAGTCTACACACATGCGAAATTTATTGTTCTTCTTAGGAACTACTACTACATTAGCTAGCTGGTCCAGATATCTTACCTCTCAGACTGAACTGATTTTAAGCAAGCGGATTACCTCTTCTTTGACGAATTTATTCCTGGCCTCGGCAATAGGGCATTTCTTCTGTCTTACCGGAGGTATGTTGGGATCCAAACTCAGCTTGTGCACGGCTATTTCCGTTGGGAAACTTGTCATATCCTCGTCCGACCATGCAAAACAATCAGCATTAAATTTAAGGAATTCAATAAAACCAGACCTGAGCTCCGGGTGCAGTCCTGTCCCCAAATGGAATTTTCTTTCTAGGAATTCCTCAATCAATGCAACTTGCTCCAGTTCCTCCGCTGTGGACTTTGTTGCATCCATCTCTTCTGGAACTTGGAAATATCTTTGCACCTGATATTGTTCTGACGACTCTACTTCCGGGCTAACTCCTTCTAGCTTGAGGGTAGGTGCCGGTTCCGGTAATTGCTATATCGGGCGTTCCTTCCCTTTGCTACTGGAAAATGAGATTGCATTTATCTCCCTTGCTGCCGGTTGATCACCTCTTATTTGCTTGATTCCTTTGGGCATTGGAAACTTCACCAATTGGTGATACGTTGAGGGTACAACTTTCATCTCGTGTAACCATGGCCTTCCTAGGATGATGTTGTATCCATGTCACCATTTACTACTTCGAAGAGAGTTTGTTTCATTACTCCTTCAGCATCCGTGAGCAGCAAAATCTATCCCCAGGTCATCACGCTCGCAAGGTTGAATCCAGCGAGGAGATTTGTTGCCGGAATAATGCTTCCGGTGAGTTTAGCTTGCTCCAATACTCTCCATTGTATGATTTTAGCCGAACTTCCTGGATCTACTAGAACGCGTTTAATCTTAAAATCTAACACATTTAAAGAAATTACTAGTGCGTCGTTATGTGTTAACAGCAATCCGTCTGGGTCTTCCTTCGTGAAAGTGATATCGTCTTCCCGGAGTCTTTTACTATGAGTTATTGATACTTTCATCTTCTTCGCTGCTGAAAAAGTGACCTCGTTAATCTCACTCCCCCCGAAGATCATATTGATCATTTGACGTGAGGGTTCTTCTCCTGCTTTCGAAGGTTCCGCGTTGTCTCTGGTATGACCATAATTGTTCTTAGCTAGGTCACTCATGAATTCTCTGAGGTGAACATTCTTTAACAGTGTAGCCACTTCTTCCCGGAAGTGCCGGCAGTCCCCTGTCCGGTGACCATTCGTCCCATTGTACTCGCACCATAAGTTAGGATCTCTCTGGCTAGAATCGGATCTCATAGGTCTCAAGAATCGTGCTTCTTTAGTGTTTCTCATGGATGACACCAACTCCACTATACTGACGTTGAAGTTATATTCCGATAACTTGCGATAAGAAGGATCCCAAGACCCCGACATATCTTTATCCATGAGTGATCTATTGTTTCGACCACGACCGCTCCCTCTGTCAATGATGAACTTGTTTGCTGCTTGGAAGTTTTTGCCACGGCCTTCGGTCCGCTCGTAGTCATCCTTTGATTTCTGTCTACTCTTCTCCCGTCCTTTGGCCGATGATGTGAAACCGACCTAGTCATCTTCGATCCTTATCTTTGATTCGTACTGGTTGTGGACATCTGCCCAAGTTGTTGCTTGAAACACAAGCAAGTTCTCCTTCAACTTTCGGGATGCGTCTGAGCTTCTCATATTCAATCCTTTGGTGAATGCTTCAGCTGCTCATTCGTCTGGGACAGCCGGGAGCAACATTCTTTCTTTCTGAAATCGGGTAACGAACTCTTGTAATAATTCTGATTCTCCCTGTGCGATCCTGAATATGTCGGCCTTCCGGGCTTTTACTTTTCCGGCCCTGGCATGAGCCTTAATGAAAGAATCCGCGAGCATCTCAAAGGAATCTATGGAATGCTCGGGTAATAATGAATACGACGTTAGAGCTCCCCTAATGAGAGTTTCGCCAAATTTCTTTAGCAACACCGATTCAATTTCGTGAGGAGCTAAATCATTTCCTTTTATCGCCATTGTGTAGGTGGTAATATGCTCCCATGGGACTGAAGTTCCCTCATACTTTGGCACTTCAGGCATTTTGAACCGCTTTGGGATTAGTTCTGGTGCCGCACTCGGCTTATATGACAATTGAGTATACTTCTTCGAGTCTGGGCCTTTCAATATTGGTGACGCGCCCGGGATTTGGTCCATGTGGGAGGTTACTTCCCTTATAAACCATAAAAGTTCATTTTTGAACGGGTCGTTCTCGTTGTTGAGACCGGATCTACTCCATCCGGCCCTGTCGGAGCCAACTTCGCCCCTGGAAGTGTTGTTGTCGACTCTCTGCTTTGTTTGGTTTGCGGGAACACCGGGAGGAATTGGATCTCGTCTGCTTGCATTATTTGAAGCCCCCGATAGTGCCTGGTTCAGTTTCGTCATAACCTGATCCATCCGCGTGAGATGGCCTAGTATGATTACTTGTTGCTCTTGCAAGATCCTCACCCCATCCACGAAATGCTCTTCATCAGCATCATCGGAAGTTGTATCCCGAACCTGTCAAGGGTACTGCCTGTCATGCACCGGTGTGGCGTCATTCTCCCATTGCGGGTGTCACTGATTGAATCCTGAGGCTGATCCCCTCGAATTTTAGGATTGTTCTTGTTGTTAACAGTGTTATCTGTCATTTTTTATGATTTTTTTTCTAAGACAAAATAATCAATCGCGTTAGTAAAAAAGGCAAGGGTCAATTTAATTGCACGACTGTCTAGGCCCCATGGTGGGCGCCAAACTCTTTACCCGTAAAACTGTACAGTTGAATTTATACATGGTTTCTAGACAAGTGAACTAATTTAATCCTAAAATAATGCAATAATTAAAGAATGTACAATACTTAGCCTTGAAATATAGATGAAGCTACAGAGATGATAGTTCTGGAAACAAGGTTTCTGGGCACAACAATGATGAGATCAAAAAGAAAGAAAGTAAGATTATATTAAGCTTTGTATAGCATGTAATATCATTTTAGTCAGAAAATTCGTGTCCCTTACAATGATAACTGAGCTCACTATTTATAGCTATGTCTAGGGAAGGAGGTCCTAGGATCGTGTCTTCCTTTAATGTCAATTATAAGGGTCATTGATGAAGACGTAACAGTGAACATAAATGCCAAATTCTCTATAACGGACCGTCGCTATTAATGCTGCAGAATATTCCCTATTAAATGCTACTGGACGCAGAGCATTTAACACACCTTTATGAACGTTATCATCTCTGGTGTCAAGCGGAATGGCTACGTTCGGTCTTCGGTCATCTCTGTCTTGAGTTCCACGTGTTCTCCCTTTAAACGACCACGTGTCATATCATATTTCACCCTATACAACAATAATTCTTGAGGTAAGAATGTGTATTACTTAACAATGGTCTAGTGATAAGAATATGTATATACGAAGCATATTATATATTCATTGCATTTGTGCAAATACAAGTGCATAGTTAATTTTTCCGTTTGGTTTATGTTATGTCACTTGAGTTAGCTTACTTACTCATTTCAATTTATGTCAATCTATTTGGTTTAATTGGCATTAGTTTAAGAAAAAAATAATTTTTTTAAAAATTTATGATCTTAAATATGTTATAATATTTGTAGTGCTTATGACCATTTTGAAACTTATGATCTCAAACACATGCCATATGTGGATATAAAAGTTTTTCATTACATGTAAACTCAAATATCTAATTCAAGTTGTTTCAACATTTAAAAATCAGAAGCTTGTTCTTTTTGTAATGCCTAAAAAAGGATCACATAAATGGAAACGCAATGTTGAAGGGAGCATATCGTTCCTACCAATCCCAATTGACTTTGCTACAAAAAAATCAATTGCCAAACGTAGTATCCATTAATTACTTTTTAAATCAATCAGGTAATATTGAATTTTGTGTCCATGAAGGAGCTAATGACGTTAATTACTCCATTTGTACATTTTGTATGTCACTTATTCTTTTTTTATTTTTTCTCCGAAAAAAATAATCATAATATATTTAAGACTATAATTTTAAAATCCAATTTTTTTTTCGTGTTAAATCAAATAAATTCATATAAAATAAAATAAAGGAATTATGTATTTATGTTGTTGGTAAGTAGCAAAAAAGGGGATTAAAAGTGGACGAATTTGTAACTGTAGTTCTTTTTTCTTATTTTCTTTTGTCATTATTTCTCCCCTGAACCAATTTATATATCTATATTATTATAAAAGTAAGAATACAATGTCGATTTACAAAAATAACCTCATAATATTAAGCGTAATAACTCATAATAAAAGGACATAACCGGAATTTTAGATATTAGTCTTATAATCCTATTAGTTTTAGGACATAATACTACACATTAGGAATCCTACATGATTACCTTTAGGAATCCTATTAGTATAATTACTTTCGGGATGCCTAATTTATATAAATTAAACAAGTAAATATCTTTAGTCATATAATCCTATTACTTTTAGGATATACTTCTTAAAAATTTCTATTACTAATTTAATTTTAAAACGTATTATAATGTTCTATTACTAATTTAATTTGAGAATGTATTATATTGTGCAAATTCATTTCGAAAAAGGAGAGCCTATATCTATATTATTATAAAAGCATGAATAAAATATTAGATTACAAAAATAACCTTTTAATATTAAGCATAATAACTCACAAAAAAGAAGAAGAAGACATAATCCGAATTTTAGACATTAGCCTTGTAATCCTATTAATTTTTATGACATAATACTACATGTTAAGAATCCTACATGATTACCTTTAGGAATTCATTAGTATAATTATTTTTTGGATAGATATATAATACTACATGTTAGCACATAAACCTAATACCTTTAGGAACATGTTAGATTTTCTATTAGTATAATTACTTTCGGGATATGGACATATTTTGTAATCCATATTACTTTTATGATATACTTCTTTAAATATTCCTATTACTAATTTAATTTGAAAACGTATTATATTGTAGAAATCCATTTAGAAATAGGAGAGCCTATATATTATCATTAAAGCAGGAATATAATATTGATAAACTAAAATAGCCCTAAAATATTAAACAGAAGAACTCATAGGGAAAGGACATACTGTAATAACTTATTTTTTTGGACTACAATAACTTCTATGTTAATCTTTTTAATATTTAAGATTTTAAAATTAATACAATCTTATCTATTGAATTCTTATTAAAAATTTGTAGGAAGGTTTAATAAAATTAATTTTATAAGAACCCTCCATATTGGTAATACCTTACCATTCTATAATATTCAATACCAAAAAAAAAAGTAATGCTAAATGGAGTGCATAAAGCGTTGAAATTGAGAAAAAATTCCTTACGATAATATATTATTATATTATTTGAACTGCTTTCCTACTAAATAATATTTTTTATTATTTATTTTCGTGTAATATAGAAAAAATACCCAATTATTAAAGAACAACTAAGAATTTTTTTAAAGAATATAAATGTGTGAGAAAAGAAAGAAAAGGATTGCTAAGAGCCAATACCACTAATGATTTTGCAAACATAAAGATCTAAAACTGGAATGTCAAATCGATCTTTTTATTCTTAAAAAAAAATTATGGTGGATAAAATTATAATTACAGTTAAATATTCAGACATGAGGTGAACTCATATTACGAATCTAAATCAACAGAAAATAACTTATATTTTATGTTAAAATCAAATAATTAAATCTTTAAATTAATTATTTAGCAAGAAAATCCAATTAAATTATTTTTTAAAGTCATCATATGTGTAAAATTATTTTTCAAGTTAAAAAAAAATAATCTTAAGGTACATAAATTTATTCCATAAAAGAGTGTTAGAGAATAAAAAAAAATAGATCACAAAGTAAAAAAAATTAGTATAATATTAAGAAGGCCATACAAGTATTTGAGTAAGCTCAATCAAAGCTAAATCCTAAACTTTCAAGACTATATTATAAAAAATCGACTCTGGTGTAACGAGATTATCCTTTCTATATGCCTTCAGGGGAATCAAAATAATATTCCTATGTCATGCATTACTTGCAAATGTTAGATCAAGAGGCATGACATTGTTAGCAATAAGAACAAGTGGTGTACCAACAACGATTTTATTATGAGATCATGCAACTCATTTTAGATTTGATATACATCTTCAAATAACTGAAATGATCATTACAAATATATTAAAGCAGAGCAATAGTGCTAAATTATAAGGAAAGCAAAAATGATAATATGAGATGAAGCGCTTTTGGCTAAGCGTCAAACGATCGAAACAATTGCTCAGAGTTTTATGGATGTATTGGATATCGATAAACTGTTTGGTGGAAAAGTAATAGTTTGGGAGATGATTTCTGTCAGGTACTATCAGTAGTTCCAATATTGACCAAAGCAGAAACTGTAAAAGCTAGCTTGCCAAAATTATATTTATTACCTCAAATGAAAAATATTCAAATGACAAGAAATATAAAAGTAAGAACAAATCAAACATTCAGTAACTTCTTGCTTCGTGTCGGAAACGAAGAAGAGCATCCAATAAAAGATGATTTTGTTCTTCTAGAACACTCGGTTATCAACCCCAATGGTAGTAGTAGCGCATTTAATAAGGAAAATATTTGTTTTATTAGATTAAAATGCAGTCTGTGCAAATTACATAATAGAAATTAAAGAGCTATCTTAGCTAGCAGAAATGAGTATGTTGATCAACTAAATAAAAGGTTGATTGCTATGTTTTATGGTAAAAACAAAATATTTTTCAGTTTTGACTCAGCAGAAGATGATACCAATAATTACTACCAAGAAGAATACTTAAATATTTTAATACCAAATGGCCTTCTACTGTACATGTTTGTTGTCAAGTTCATTATTTCTTACGTATGTTAGTGTCACCATATATATATAATAGATTAAGTTAAAATTGATCTTCCATTGCATATAGGTTAATTTTGAAAAAAAATATGCCCGTCGTGCTACTGAAAACTTAAACCCGCTAAATAGCTTATGTAATAGTACATATATGGTATATAGAAGTTTTGACAATAACATCATACATGCAGAACTTATGATACCGGTCAATGTGTTTCTAAGTATGTGCTTATCCCTGAATTCAACTTTCGTCTTTCTAAACTAAAGAATATCCTTTTAAATTTGTGTGAAAATAATTTTCAGTATGTTTATGTTTAGTAGATATAATAAATAAAGCATATGAATAAACATCCTAAATATTGGACTGTATTTACCACAATATGTTTTCTTACACGAATACTTATATGTTGCACTTTCAAGAGAGATATTAATATCGACAACAAGAGTTCTGGTTATGGCAGAGTAACCAAAGCACTAGAAAGAAACATATACAAAAAAACATTGTCTATAAAGAAGTGTTTGGAAATATACCATCACATTAAATACCTTTAAACTACAATACATAATTATCTACTTAACATGACTAAAATTGATCATTTATGTAAGTTTTGATGATGTCCTTTCGTTGAATTTACGTATTATGCTAATGTAAATAATATTTTTCGGTACTTAGATGATTGTTGTAGTATTATATATAAAATTTCTCTCTCGAATTTTGTTGTTCCTTCATATAAATAAATATTTAAATAATTATGTGACATTATTAACGTGCAAGGCACGTTTATAGATACTAGTTAATATAAAAGAGGGAATATGAATGTCTATGTGACACCTCTCTTAAGCTTGGAAAGACATTTATTTTTTTTGTCAATTTTTTGCTTTTTTCTCTCAGTTATCTATTTTAAACATCTATTTTTTCATTATGTGTAACCGTTCCAACACTTAAGACATACATTCGGTTACAATTTGCAATTATACTAGATTAAACTTGAATTCTCTTTCAATTTTTGCACAAATTTCAGTTATAATTCCATAATCCATTTAATTTTGTTTTCCTATTCAAATTCCATACATAAATTTTCAGTTATAAAATAAGTTATCATCTTACCGAATCTTCTTTTTACCCTTGACCCATCTTCCTTTTTTTGCTCATTTCCTTTTAAATCCTTTACTAACCAAGTCTTTCTTTCAAATTTCTTCTTCGGCCATGGTGACTAGCCATATATTATTGACAATGTCATTTTCATCTCTCTTTGTTATCCATTTTAGCTTATAGTTCCGCTTTCTTATGCCAGATTGAGGCGTGAATAATAACCTGTATCACTAAAAAGGAAAACGTTTTTTAAAGTTCTTCAACAATCCATTTTTCCTTTGAGGTTATAATTTTCTTTATGAAATTGAAATTTATATTACTGATTTTAGTGCTTTAATTTACTAATTTTGAAGTTTTCATTATCTTTGATAGTTGTCTTACTTTTGGGATATATATATATATATATATATATATATATATATGAAATATAGTGATGGAGAAATACTCTATGAGAATTTGATTATAATTTGCTTTGTTTTTGGAGCTAGATCATACAATATATTTCATTGGTATTTTAATTTATTCACGGCAATTGTGCCCGTCTCCATGAATAATTTATCGATATTTTAGTTTTTTCATGATGTTTTGGTCAGTTATTGTTGAGTTTATTTATATTCATCTTTTAATTCCATGTTCTAATGTTTTTTACCAGAACGCCAAGCAACTTTCTTGAAACCCCTTTATGGATAAGGTATGAAGATTTGTGCATTTTTCTTGCCCTATTTCTAAAATTAAACTTTTTTCTTTTTTGAAAATTCTCTGTGCTATAAATTCTTTATCTATTTTATATCAACTAAATGTAAAAAATGAATTATCTTACCACGCGAAGCGCGGATCGGATCATATAACTAGTTGATTATATTCTGAGGTATGTACTATATGAACCTTGAGAGACAGTGGCAATACAAGAAATGAAAGCTCAAATAAATTGACTAGTTTACTAAAATATTGTCATTTTTCAACGAAAGGGTACATTCACATCCAAGTCAAAATCTCCGGGAACCAGTATGAAACTGAATATGAAAAATTTAGTGGAGTTCTGACTACTGCTACTAAATATTAATATGTGGTCCACATTTGAGCAGAGCAAAATAGGTTTTTCGCGCCCAGTATTTACATTATATTGAGTAACTTAATTTTAGGAGTCATAAATTGAAGTAGGTAGGATTTATAAATATCTGATTTTTTTAATACACATAATTATAGAAGATTATAAAGATTATTCAAATAATATAATCTAAGTCAAAATGGGCACATGAATGAATTATCTTTCATACTATTTTTTTTTAATCATATTCTTACCCTTTTAATTTGTTGTGGTAGTTATGGGGCTATTCAGTGGGAAAGGAAGGAGAGGTGAACATTTAGCTCAACTACTATAAATTGGCACCATTAGCAAACCTAACGTACGAAAATCTCTTGTTGACGTCTTGAAAATTCTCAAACATGGGTGTCCATATCATGAGAATAAAAATAGCTCTCATGAGCTTATTTTTACTTGAAACTGGTTTAGTTTTTGGGGATATAGGCACTGCAACATCTTACAATCCTCCTTATACACGTAAGTCTTTTTAACTTCTAACATAATTATGAGCTCCGGTGCAAGTTTTTACCCTAACACAGAATAAGGTGACATAAAGGTGTGAGATTAAATTTATATCATTTTTGATTGACGGTATAAATATTAGAATAAATTGGCATCGGAGTTCATAATTATAGGATATCTCACTTTATCCTTACCGTCGGTATAAATACTAGAATAAATTAGTTCAGGGATTAATCCGCGACAAACGACCCCTAAAGTAATTGGTGGGATGAATCCCTCTCTTTCCAAACCTTCCGGGCAAATACATGGAATAGTTTTTATATATTCATACGATTTCTCTGTTCTCGGAAGTATCTTCTTTCGTTAGTATTATCAATCAGAAACTATTATGTTCATTATTCTTCATATCTAAGTCCGTTGGATAAAATGCATCAAGTTTCGAATTCAAGAGCCCTTACTAGTAGGGTCATAAAATTATACTGTGTAGCTAAATATTCTTTTTCATATATATATTTTATATGTTAGGAATCCTCTTGAGTTCTTCATGTATTTACTTCTTTACATTTTAACTTTTCTTAGTGAAAATCATGGCCCCTGCTTACGCCCTTTCTTCTTTGCAGCTACAAGATGCAATGGAAATAGAGGAGATCAATTTCCGGCAGGGAATTTGTTTGTAGCAGTAAGTGAAGGGTTGTGGGATAATGGGGCGGCGTGTGGGCGGCGTTACAGATTGAGATGCCTGAGTGGAAGTGGCCGTCGGCCGTGCAAGGGCGGCACGATTGACGTTAGGGTGGTGGATTACTGCCGCAAAAGGCCATGCCCTTCCACCATTGCCTTGTCCAGTGATGCTTTCTCTGAAATCTCTCGTTCTCCTACTGCTAAAATCAATATAGAATACATCCAGTATGTTCTCAGTATCTCATTATATAATCATTTTGTCTATTGTGCATTGTTTGATTTTTTGATCTTTTTTCTGAACATGGTCATGGTTGGTTTGTAGGATTTAGTACGAAGAATTACAGCGGCTATTTTTTCCCAGACTTATCATTGACAAGATTTTGCAGTTAGTTTTCAACAAACTGATGTATAGAAGAGAGGCTAAAAAGGTGGACAAGTGGAGTTGTAATGGAAAAATCATGTGTAGTAGTTGGTAATGGTTGAAGATAGGAGTGTGAAATTTGATACTTAATTCTTCCATTATGTATTAATTTTCACCTTTATTGTTTCATACTTTTTTTTATAGAAAGAAGTGGGATTCTTTTGTGTATTTTTCGACATTGTCCTTTGCCGAAGTGTAAAATGTTCATATCTTGTACGACTTAGTCCCATTCCGATTTACATGATACTATCTTCATTTTTGAACGTTCTCTCTCTATACATATAATAAATAAAAATCAGAGGCAAGTTCATATTGCTTTTAGTAATAATATACGTGGTTGGAAGGGAGCATGGGTTCACGTGCACCATGCTCCACCATATAGATCTGCCGGTACATGTTAACAGATCAATTTTGATAGAAATTATAATGCAAAGTCAAAGATTCTTTGTAGGTCCCTTTTTTCTCTTATTTCTTTGTCTTACGTGAAAGACAAAAGTCTCGTATGGAGTAGGAAGAGTGCTTCTTTTCTACTTATAAATTGAATTACCCTTTAGTGAGCTAGTAAAAAGGAGTGGTCGTGCGAAAATAGGTGTGAAGTTAATCCAAAAAAATTGAATTAAAATGTCAGCACTATAGAGCAAGTCATGATGTAATTTAGAATTTTCCCTGGATGAAACACTTCACAGGTTTGGGCTCCAATTGCTCCTGCTGCAGGATTGCAAAGGAGGAAACTTTTGACCATGTTTTTGCCTATAGTGAGCTGGCTACCAGAATCTTGAGAACAATTGCAGGTCCTTTAGGGATAATATATACTCACACTATGAGACACATGCTTATCCCTTGGAATAAACTGGCTCTTAATGCTGTACACAGATTGCTTTGTCAAATCACTCCTAGCATTGTATGCTTGAAGATACTAGGTGTGCTTGAAGATACTTCGGCTGCTAGAATTTGTCACAGATTCTTTTTCCAGACAAAGATATCCGATCCATTGGTAAAAAGTTCAGCAGAATGGAGAATCATTCGGATTGGAATATGGTGTGCAGCAAATGTAAGAAAGGAGAAATCCTTTCAAGTAATCAGAAGGTAGTATGTTTTCCCCATGCTATGGTTTAATTTTTTTCTACAGTTGGATAGACTAGATTTGCCGGAGGTAAGGTTTTATGTCCCCTCATTAATTATAGTGCTAATCTTAATAAACAAATAAGATAGAAGTTTATGCCAAACCCTCCGCAACCATAGGAGACGAAAGAATGGGCGAATGGATTGAATAATAAAAGAAACCAGCTATATATGTTCGACCACTTCAGAATCAGCACCATTCGAGGCGGATGCAGTATAGTCTCGATAGGTTAAACTCAATCTAGTATTTTAGACGGAACATAATTATATATGTGAAATTTTTTTTAGTATAATTTTAATATACTTCCTATTCTTTAACTCATAATTGCAGAACTTACGAATTTAGTGATGAGAACATAAATAGTAAACTCTTCAAATTTAAATCTTGAACTCAATACTGAACTCCATAAATCTGAATTAAGGCCAGATGGTACTGTAGACTTGCCTCTGTACTTGCAAGACGACAAAAATGATGATTTTCGTGAATCAAAGTTTCATTAGTAGTGTGGCTTAATGCTTGAGTCCAAGAAGTGAGTTTTAATTAGGATAAAACATATGTAAATTATCCTAAGCATCATTATCATTATATTTACGCACGCATATATGCTTCACTTAGCAGCCATCAACATACAATGGATGTTCATTAATCTCGATTCTTATCGAGCAGCCACAAAAATACAAAGTCACCAACTCGTGGAGAGTATTTTATATGTCAACTTCTTGTAGTCTTCATCCGAAAAAGGAATTAGAAAAACCATCATTTACCTATAGAAAAAAGAATTGGGACATTATTTTATAATTACTTTTAAATATCATCAAAAAGTTCACTTTTTTCAGTGGGTGCACTAGAGCGCCTCCATCATTTTCCTTGAGGATCCAAAACTCGATCGATGTGGGTGGATAAATGTGGTTACATCAGTTTCAACTAATGCTAAAAGGTAGTTCTATTTCAAAAGAAAGATACATCGAAATAAATAGAAGATCTATGTCACTCACATGATATCATCTCCACATGTAAAGCCTCAAAAGGACTATTATATAAAGACTTATATCTTACTTTTTCTTTTTTGGGAAATTAAGAGATGGAATCAAGATTTAAAATTTATGATTTAGAATTTTAGTCATTTTAAGTTATTAGGTTTTAAATTAATAATTTATATATATTTAATAAATTTTTAAAAATAAATATAAAATTTGAATTAAAATTATTAGATTCGACCGAACTTGTCCCTGCTTGGAATAACAGGGACTTAAATGTAGTGGAAGAAGAAAAGGAGGAAAGATTGATGGAAACCTAAATGTTGTTTGGACCAAACGTTCGAGAACTTAGAAGTGCTTGTTAATGATACTATGTCGTCAATCAGATAAAATATGGACATACTTCTCATAATGCATTCAGGGATAAATTGGATTAACAAGATATATAAAAGTATATACACATCTGATCAATATAAAAGATTCTGCCTCTTTTACGATCAAATTTTATTTAGTTCGCTTATCACGTTTAAACAAAGCTTGGATAGATTAATTTACAACTGAGGAAAAAAAAGGAGGAGCTACCACTTTCTGTTCTAATGTGATAAACATTAGCCAATGTATTAAGAAAGGAAGATCTCAAATGTGGTCATTACGAATGAGGACAAAGAAATTCTCCACCATGCGAGTTTGATAACACAAATAACCTACATCAGATATCCACCTATTACTAAACGAATTCATGCATATTAAGTCTGTCATGTTTCTTAAATTTTTACTTTATTTTTTTGAAATATCATGCGAAACCTTAAGGTAATATGAATAAAGTAGCCTAGAACATTATAAACGTCTTTCTAAATTCTTACGCAACCAATGAATGACAAGTTCATTTCTATTAACACTTTTATACTCACTAGATAACCAACAAATTTTAGGAACATAAAAGTTTAAACTATTCCAAAATTTTATGGGTTTACCTTATATACATTCAAATATATAACTTTTACACTTGAAATATAAGTGGAACTAATAATGTTGAAATAAGATGTAATTTATTAAAATATGTTAAATTAAGATTTTGTACCTTATAGGTTAACTCCAAATTTATTGCCTCATTTGTGTGGGTGATTGAATATGGAACAAGAAAGTGACACATACAAAGCGTCCGTCTTGCTACATTTAACACATGTTCTTATCCTGAGACGACATCACAAAAACGTCTTCTTATTGACTGACTGCTTTGCTCACCTATTAAAAAAAAAGAAATTACTCCCAGAGAGAGAGAGAGAGTCGTCATATTTATTTCCTTAAATTAAGAAACGTGATAGAGTTTACTACTACAATTATATATTTTAAGCCTCAACTAGTGTACCACTTTCTTGAAAAGATAAGAGAATATATATGGAAAAGGGCTAAATATATCCCTCTATCTTGATATATTGTTTATATTTATCCTTCGTTATATTATCGGGTCAAATTTATTTTCATTGTTAGTAAAATTTTCAAATTTATCATCTAACCTAACAAAAGCCCCAAATCCCTTCTAATCAGTCATCTCCTTCGTGTGATCCATATTATAGAAATGGGAGTGTGAAGATATATTATAATTATTCCCCTTGTCTTTGATTATGCTCAAGCCATTAATGAAAGGCAGAATTCACAGTTTATGGGTATGTCTCCAATGGAATGAGGATGAGTGAAATACCGATAATTTGAAAGAGATTTATTTGATTCTTCCGGTGGTCGAAATGCATTTGCTTATGAAGTTGTTACTAATATATACTATTTTTTATGAACTACAGGCATAATAACAAGGCCGTAGGTATCCATGTAAATGCATTCCCTTTCGAATTTGGATTTAGCATGGCATTTGATGCAAATTTTGCTTGTGCAAGTACTTCTGAATGAAATTTGTGACATATGATTCTTTAGTATTGTCGGAGAAATTCTAAATTAAATGATTGTTTAAATTTATGTCCATCTTCAGAACATCCTTTTAAAGGAATATTTACTAGTGTTCTCATGCCTGGAGGTGGCGAGTTTCTTAAGTCTTCCCGCTCTAAATAATCAAGTGAAACAAGAAATCAACTTGTCAAGGATATTTTCTTCTCTGTTAGAGCACAAGTAGGGATAAGTAATTTGTGACAAAAAATTATAGTAAATAAAAGGAATTTGAGATTTTAGGACTTTCCATTAGATTAGAGGATAAATTTAACAACTTTACTAACGATAAAGATAGATTTAACCCGATATAACGGAAAATAAATATTAACAATACATAAAAGTAAAGGAGTACATTATATATACTTAGTCTTGACTCTTTTGTTCTTATCAATCAACTATAAATAGTTTGCAGTATACCAAACAAGACACACTAAACACTTCATATGTTGTTTTTGTACTCTAGCGACAACCAAATGAACATGGGTCGATTTGTCATATGTGTTATTTTCCTAAGTTTATTTTGGATTAATGAAGTCAGCTTAGTCCTTGGAGATATTGGCACTGCTACTTCTTATAATCCCCCTTATATTCGTGAGTAATCAATCCTTTTTTTTTAATTTCTTTCTTTTTCCCTCCCTTGTTATGCATGGGGCTGATTTAATTGTAACATGCACTAAGCATTTTTTTCTATTCCATTTTTACAACGGCGTAGCCACTAAGTGTGGCGGCAATCGGGCGGATCAGTTCCCGTCGGGGAATTTGTTCGTGGCCGTGAGCGAAGGGCTGTGGGACAACGGAGCCGCCTGCGGCCGCCGTTACAGGCTGAGATGCTTGAGTGGAAACAATAGGCCATGCAAAGAAGGAACTATTGACGTAAGAGTTGTGGACTACTGCACCAAAAGGCCATGTCCTTCTACTATTGTTTTGTCCAGTGATGCCTTTGCTGAAATCTCCCATTCTCAAAATGCCAAAATCAACATTGAATATGTCCAGTACTTCTTCTTTCACCCTTCCTTTTCTTTTTGGATTTTAACATTATATAGCAACTTTTCTATTTCATCTTTTTTAATTTTTGTTATTTATCTTTTCAGGATTTGACGAGAAACAATTTAAGTGAAGCTTAGGAATATGAAATTGTCTTCCTACAAAAGAAGCTATGATATATTAGTACTAGTTCAACAATATCTCAACTTCTTTTTAGCAGTTAAAAGGAGATAATTGAGATATCTTTGATGTATTTTAAATACCTTTTTGAGCAAACATATTGGTGCCCCCAGATACAAAAGTGATAGTATATAACATCAAGTATCATTACTAAAGACATTTGTTATTTTCAAATTATTTATTCAAGCAATTTTTAAATTGTTGTTCGTAACTAATTATTCATAAACAATTAATTAAGACACAAACTAATTGGAGGACAGAAATATAATTGTAAGTGCAAGCATATCAGTCTGTCTTTGCAATCCCACGTGCAACAAAGTGAAGTATCTATCTTAAAATTTTGGTCCGGGTAAATTTAAGATTGCTTGCACAGTTGCACCGAAAAATCCCCTCTGCCATCCTAAAAAACAATAAAACACAACCACAACGACTATATCTTAATCCTAATTGTTCAATTTGAACCCGTTGCTTTTCCTTTTTCGACGACTTGGGGTTTCTAACACTAAAAGTTCTCTATTTCAACTTATATACACATCTCTAAGCAAACTAAAGAAACTCCTGGCAAACACAAACTGAAGAAACGAAAACATTTGTGGGGAAAATCTAATAGTAAAGTGTAATGGTCTTTCAAGCTCTTTAAACTAGACATGACCAAGTACACTAACCAAGCAAGTCTAAATCTGCAAGAGAGTAGTGAACTGAATGCTCATTTTGGAAACTGAGAAATTTAAATGGTTTAATCATCTTTAAGCATGAAATATGAATGTCTGCTCATCAAGATGAGATAACTTGAAATGCCCCTGGTGATCATATCCCTTGGTGCACGATTACACTGGTAGCCACCGAGTAAGTTCTAGTCCTGAATAATCTGCGGACAATTCTATATAAGGCCACAATAGCAAAAACATCAACTGTATGGAAAAAACAGCAAGAATTTTAAGTTGCGGATTCATTGTGCGCAACATATAGCCCTAGAGAAAATCGGTTGCTACAACTTTTAGAGAGTTACCAATTTATGCAGCATTCCAACACAAAACAAACATATGGGAAGTATAGATGACTCAACAAAACAAGTCTGTAATTGATAAGTTAAGGGATTATGGTTTTGATGATTTGTCAAACTTTGTTGAGGAACCAGATAGGAGCCTGATGCATTTAGTTCCTTTACACCTGTTATGATATGATTTGTTGACTGGCCAAACGTCCTTGAGAAACCAGATAGGGAAACAGATAGGATCAGTCCCTCAGATGTCGTATAGTCAACTCTACAGTTGCTAAAGCTGTTTCACCGTACCGACTGGCAGCAATGCAGCGGCACAGCCGTTGCTGCTAGAGGCCAAACCAAAAGGTGTAATGACATTATCGTTTCACACATGCTCTCTCATATATAAATAACATTATAGAAGAGTTGACCTAACACTTGATAATCTGAAAAACCTATCATCTTAAATGCCAGCTGCCACTGTTTCCTCTAGGTGCACTCAAGAACAAAGCTGCTACAAACCAAGGACCAGATTCCAACAGTAAAGATGTCTTGATTCCTTATGTTTTTTGAGTCTTTATTCTTTTG
Source organism: Nicotiana obtusifolia (assembly GCA_002018475.1). NCBI lineage: Eukaryota > Viridiplantae > Streptophyta > Magnoliopsida > Solanales > Solanaceae > Nicotiana > Nicotiana obtusifolia. The sequence goes on along the minus strand of MCJB01006025.1, from coordinate 17,375 downwards.
TTCTTTACTTGTAAACTTACACGACTTTCTAGAAGTATTTTATAGGACATAATTTAACCATTATTATTTTGGTTGTTTAAGTAGAGTTAGTAAGAGTGTTGCTTTATAATAGAGTTATTTTAAAGGGCTTACAATAGAGTTATTGTAAGGGATGAGGGATTAATAATTTAATTCCTAAATTGCAATAAGTTGTAGTCTGAAGTTTGCTCGGCTTAGTGGAGTTGAAATCCTATTGGGGTAGTTCGTGATTTTTAATCCCTTGAGCAGGAAGTTTTTCATGTAAATATTGTATGTTTTTTACTTACTACTTGTTTACTGTGGGAACTGATAGAAATTTTGGTTCTCTATATTGTTTGGTGGACCTTTAGATTTTATCAATTGGTATCAGAGTGGGTTCTTTCTAAAAGGTTAACACCTAGAAAGGATCTTCATCATGGCTACTCCATCAAACCTCGAGAAAGGACAATCGACCACAAGACCTCCAAGATTCAATGGCAAGTACTATGGATGGTGGAAAACGAGAACATATGACTTCATAATTGAGGACTCTGATGTTACAACCCGTAAAATTCGTACATTTAAAATACACTGTGAAATAGTTTACATATGAGGACCCAAGAACCCGAAAAATAGTTTAAAGTTAAGAAAAAGAACAAAGGTGTCGCATAGTTAGATATGCGAACCACAAAGCACAAATGCGGACCGCATATCTAGCACCAAGATCGCAAAGTGAGACAGATTTCTGGGCTGAAATTGTGTCAAATATGCGTCCCGTATGCGGACCGCATAATACAAATGCGGACCGCAAATGTGACACCTTCCATCGCAGAGTGGAATAGAGTTCTGGGCTGAATCCGTGTCTGAAATGCGACCAGAATGCTATCGCATTGTTGAAAATGCGAACCGCAAATCTGGCCCTTCTGCGTCGCATAATGCAACAGAATTCTAGGTTGAGATTTGCGACCAGAATGCGAACCGCATGTCCTGTTTGCGGCGAGTATGCGATCGCAGACCTGAAATTTATCAGGCACATGTGCCACTTATTGCCAGGCCTATAAAAAAGGGACCCAAACGCGTCCTTTCTTCATATTTTCTGAATCCAAACGTAGTAGAAGGCCCCAAAACGACCCCTCTCAAAGCCCCCACACCAACACAACCCATTTCCTCTCTCCCAAACTCTAAATTGAAGAAGGAAAGCAAGAAATTGAAGAACTAAGAGGGAACCCTAGCTGAGTTTTCCCCCTCTTACGAACCCACATTGAGGGCAAGACCTAGAAACTGAGGAATCGAAGAAGAGGGTTAAATAATTCACATGCAAGGTAATTTACTACTCCTTTTCATGCAATTTTCCCTTGGACACTCATGATATGTAGTTGCATGCTTGTAAAGACCCACGTGAGGGTGAATAGAAACCATAAAATCAAGATAAGCGTAGTTAAACGGAATGGGTCATGATTATGATGGGTCGTAAATGAGTTGCATGTGTTATAAATATATTTGATGAGGTTTAGGGGAGGAAGAGTGTAGAGAAGCACTATATGAAATTAGGAGATTGTGGTTAATGATAGCTATGACGCGTAGTGAGTAACGATTGAACTGTTCTCTAATTGTAGACTAAGGAATTGTAGCAAATTGCGTAGCTTGAGAACTGGCGCAGTAAGTACCAGGTATGTAAGACCATACCGTTCTTTCTTTTGCACGACTCCTATTGAATACAATGCTATGAACGAGCCCCAAAAGAATACTCTATTCCTAGAAGTTAGGATTACTTGTAATGTTTCCCTCTAAGGAAGAATTGCTCTTGTTGTTATGATATTAATGTTGATGGTATTCCGTGAGTATTATAAGGTTCATGTTAAAGAGACCTTCTTAATTACATGTAGAAAAAGAGGGTAATAATCGTATGTCACTAAAAAGGGTTTGAAACACGTTTTATGATTAGCATGCAATGTATTATAATGTGTAAATTAATTGTTATGACCGCGCCTAATGAAGGCCGGGTATGTTATGACCGCGCCTAGTACGACCGGGTAAGATATGCTATGATATGATAATGATGAGCTCACAGAGGCATATGATGATGATGAGCCCACAGAGGCATATGATGATGATGAGCCCACAGAGGCGTATGATGATGATGATGCCCATGGAGGCGTAAGTAATTGTATGAGGTAACGATTATGTGAACGTATTTGGTAACAATAAATGTATATGAAAATGGCAAGCCCACAGAGGCGTGAATATAAGGCGAAGATAATGATAATAAACATGTATGCGATAATGTTATAAGAGTTATGTGTATAGACATGAGCACTACGAATAGGTCATGGTTAGCTGCCCTCAGAGGCAATTCACTTATTACAGGTTACATGTTTCTATCCTGATGCTTATACTATCATTCTTATATTATGTTTTCCTGTCTTACATACTCAGTACAATATCCGTACTGACGTCCTTTATTGTGGACGCTGCATGCCGTGCTGCAGGTCCAAATAGACTGATAGACGGAGCTCCTCCACAGCACTAGGCTATCCGGATTCAGCAGATATTAGCAAGATTCATCTTTCGGACTTGCTACAGCCTTGGTATGCACCTTGTGTAGATATATTGGGCATGTCCGGGCCCTGTTCCGACATAGGTTGCTTAATGTATGTTCTTGTAGAGGCTCATAGACAAATGTTAATGTATGTATAGACCAGTGTTGGGTTGACTCATATACGGTTGTATTGCCTCGTCGGCATATGTATTATGTTGTATAGTTTTACACTGTAACCCCGTTGGCACACTATGTATTACAAGTATGTTTATGTCATGGTATGACGTTTCCGCCCAATGTGATGTTGTTCAAAACTGCATGCGTATGACATGCTTTGTAGATAACAAAGAAAGTAAGATAGCAGATATGAGGGGTACACCGGCGCTCTGCAAGCAGGGTCCGGTGCCATGTCGTGGCCCTCCGGTTGGGTCGTGACAGAAATTGGTATCAGAGCAGGTTGTGTCCTAGGGATTGTCTATGAGCCGTGTCTAGTTGAGTCTTGATTATGGGTGTGTTGCGCGCCACATTTCATAATCGGAAGGCTACTTGGCATTTAGGAATTTTACCCTCTTTCTAAATCTAGATCGTGCGTAGAGCTGAGTTGTAAGCATTCATTCTAACATTCATCTTGTTTACCTACAGTGATGCCTTCGGCCGGGAAGCAAACAAATAGTAGACGACTTGATGCAAATGCCGGAAAGGGGACCAACCAGGTGCCCCAAGCTGTAGAAGGCCAAAGTGAGACGCCTTCTCGGACATCATCTACTCCTCCTCCCCCAGAAGATATTAGAAGCCGCCCAACATCCCCAGTCCCTTCTTCTGGTGCTACAGACCAAGACCTGAGGACTGTGGTACAGTTGTTGACTAGCCTAGTAGCTTCTCAAGCTCGGAGGCAGAATACTGGTGCTACTGAGAGACCGGTTAGTACGAGGGTCCGTGACTTCATCAATTTGGACCCTCCAGTGTTTACCGGGTCTGATCATAAGGAGGACCCGTAGGATTTCATTGATCAAATACACCGCACACTGCGGGTTATGCATGCCAGTGACACAAAGGCAGTAGAACTAGCTTCTTATCGACTACGGAACCTAGCAATCTTCTGGTATGATAGTTGGGAGAGATCCAGGGGTCCAAATGCTCCCCCACCCGTATGGAATGAATTCTCTGAGGCGTTTCTTCGCCACTACCTGCCAGTTGAGGTACGTTGAGCTAAGGCCGATAAGTTCTTGAACCTTGAGCAAGGAAATATGAATGTACGAGAGTACAGTATGCAATTTGACTCTCTGGCAAGGTATGCTCCCCACATGTACGAGAGTACAGTATGCAATGGATTGGGACCGCATTTGATAAATGAATGCACGACGGCCTCCTTGATAGAGGGCATGGACATCTCCCGTATTCAGGCCTATGCCCAGACTATAGAGGATCGTAAATGCCAACAAAGAGCGGACAGAGAACAGGAGAGGACCCAGCATTAGAGAACAAGGATTGTAGGGTATTCTGGGGATTCCAGAAGTAGTGTGAGGCCCCATTCTTCGAGGAGTTCGGCACCACCTGTGCCTAGTGCCCCTCGACAGTTTCAGAGCTCGTGGGCATCAGGCTCGCCGTATCACAGGGCTACTAGTCAGATGCGACCCCAATGCCTCGTTGTGAGCAGTGCGATAGGACCCACTTTGGACCGTGCCGTCGGGGTTCGGATATATGTTATTATTGCGGACAGCCCGGTCACATAATGCGGGACTTTCCTTACAGAAGGGATGGTGGTATGACTCAGCAAACTGGATCTGCGGCTAGTTCTTCTTTATCTATTCGACCTCCAGCACGGGGTCCCCAGCAGCCAGCGGTTCGTGGCAGAGGTAGCGGTACAATACCGGGCCCAAGCGGTATTCAAAATCGGATATACGCTCTAGCAGGTCGACATGATCTTGAGTCATCTCCGGATGTTGTCACAAGTATATTAACAGTGCTTTCTTATGATGTATATGCATTGATTGATCCCGGGTCCATATTATCTTATGTTACACCCCTTGTGGCTGATAAGTTTGATATCGAACCTGAATCAATAAGCAGACCCTTTGTGATATCTACTCCAATAGGAGATTCTATGATTGCTAGAAGAGTATATAGAGGTTGCGCTGTGACGATTTGTAGTCGCCAAACCTCGGCTGATTTAATTGAGTTGGAAATGGTTGATTTTGATGTGATAATGGGAATGGATTAGTTGGCATCATGCTATGCTAGTTTTGATTGTCATACGAAGATGGTTAGATTTCAATTTCCTGGCAAACCCGTCCTTGAATGGAAGGGAAACGTTGCTACGCCGAGAGGTAGGTTTATTTCCTACCTTAAGGCGAGAAAGATGATCTCCAAAGGTTGTATCTACCATCTTGTTTGCGTTATGGATGCGGAGGCGTAGTCGCCTACTCTACCATCAATTCCAGTAGCCAGTGAATTTCCGGATGTCTTTCCGGATGAACTCCCAGGTCTTTCTCCTGAAAGGGAGATTGAGTTTGGCATCGATGTGTTGCCTGATGCTCACCCAATTTCTATCCCTCCATATAGGATGGACCCAGCAGAATTACGAGAGTTGAAAATACAGCTGAAGGACTTGTTGGATAAAGGCTTCATTAGGCCTAGCACTTCACCTTAGGGTGCGCCAGTCTTGTTCGTACGAATAAAAGATGGATCGTTACGGATGTGTATCGATTATCGTCAGTTGAATAAGGTCACCATAAAGAACAAATATCCACTTTCAAGAATTGATGACCTGTTTGACCAACTCCAGGGAGTCAAATATTTCTCCAAGATTGACCTACGTTCCGGATATTTTCAGTTGAGGGTCAAGGAGAAAGATATTCCAAAAACAACCTTTCGAACGAGATATGGGCATTTCGAGTTCTTAGTAATGTCATTTGGGCTAACGAATGCCCCGGCTGCTTTCATGGATCTCATGAACACTATTTTCAGGCCTTATCTTGACGTGTTCGTGGTGGTATTCATTGATGATATCCTGGTGTATTCCCGTTCAGAGGCAGAACATATAGGTCACCTGCGGATAGTATTGCAGACCCTTCGGGATCACAGGTTATATGCAAAGCTCGCCAAATGTGAGTTTTGGCTGAATTCGGTGGCATTCTTAGGCCATGTGATATCTGATAAAGGTATTAGTGTCGATACTCAAAAGATTGACGCGGTCAAGAATTGGCCAAGACCTACTACGCCATCAGAAATCTGTAGCTTCTTGGGACTAGCAGGGTATTATAGGCAGTTTGTAGAAGGATTTTCCTCTATATCTGCACCACTAACTAAGCTGACCCAGAAAGCTACCAAATTCCAATGGTCGAATGTTTGTGAGCGAAGCTTTCAGGAACTAAAGGATCGATTAACATCCGCTCCAGTTCCTGCTCTTCTCGACCGGACTGAAGGTTATGTGGCATATTGTGATGCCTCCGGCATAGGTTTGGGATGTGTCTTGATGCAGCATGGGAAGGTAATTGCTTATGCTTCGAGACAATTGAAGAAGCATGAAAAGAACTACCCAACCCATGATTTGGAATTGGCTGTAGTAGTATATGCTTTGAAGATGTGGCGACACTATCTATATGGTGTCCATGTCGACATCTACATGGACCATAAAATTCTACAATACATCTTCAGTCAAAAAGAGTTAAATTTGAGACAACGACGTTGGCTAGAATTACTGAAGGACTACGACGTCGAAATATTGTATCATTCGGGCAAAGCCAATGTTGTGGCCGACGCCCTCAGTTGTAAGTCAATGGGAAGTTTAGCACACGTTGAAGCAGGTAAACAGAGTTTAACTAAAGAGCTTCATCAGCTAGCTAGTATGAGAATCAAATTGTTAAACTCCGAGGATGGAGATGTTGTTGTATATAATACATCCGAATCATCTCTCGTGGCCGAGGTAAAAGCACGGCAATACGAAGATTCCACCTTGTTGCGATTGAAAGAGGGAATTCAACAGGGTAAGATTTCCGCTTTTGAGATTGCAGGAGATGGAACATTGAGATGCCAAGGCCAATTGTGTGTGCCTAATGTAGCAGGGTTGCGAGAGAAGATTATGAGGGAGTTTCACCAATCCCGATATTCCATCCACCCCGGTTCAACTAAGATGTACCGTGATTTCAGAGAGCAGTATTGGTGGGATGGCATGAAGAGGTCCATTGCGAAATTTGTAGCCCAGTGTCGCAATTGCCAACAGGTAAAGGTAGAACATCAGAAACCGGGTGGACTGCTCCAGAACATGGAGATTCCAACCTGGAAATGGGAGGTGATTAACATGGACTTCATTGTTGGATTACCTCGCTCCAGTCGTAAGTTTGCCTCCATCTGGGTGATAGTGGATCGACTTACCAAATGTGCTCATTTTTTGCCAGTTAAGACCACCTACACAGCTGAAGATTATGCAAAGCTGTACATCAAGGAAATTGTTAGACTTCATGGGGTGACGATGTCCATTATATCGGAAAGAGGAGCCCAATTCACAGCTAAATTTTGGAAGTCTTTTCAGAAAGGTTTCGGGACACAAGTAAGTCTCAGCACAGCTTTTCATCCGCAAACTGACGGACAGGCTGAACGAACCATTCAGACACTGGAAGATATGCTAAGAGCACGTGTCTTGGATTTCAAGGGTAGCTGGGATGACCATCTTCCACATATAGAGTTTGCCTACAATAACAGCTACTATTCCGGCATTGAGGTGGCCCCATATGAGGCACTGTATGGGAGAAGGTGTAGATCACCAGTTGGGTGGTTCAAAATTGGTGAAACTGGATTATATGGGCCAAATCTGATTCATCAAGATATTGAGAAAGTGAAGGTGACACAGGAACGATTAAAGGCGGCACAAAGCAGGCAAAAGTCCTATTCTGACGTCCGACGTCGTGATCTAGAGTTTGAAGTTGATGATTGGGTTTTCCTGAGAGTCTCGCCAATGAAGGGTGTTATACACTTCGGAAAGAAAGGTAAATTGAGCCCGAGGTACATCGGTCCGTACAAAGTCCTTCGACGAATTGGACATGTTGCCTATGAGTTAGAACTACCATCCGAAATGGAATTTATCCATCCGGTATTCCACGTGTCCATGTTGAGGAAATGTATCGGAGACCCTTCTCGGGTCGTCCCCATCCAAGACATACAGATTGCAGAGGATCTAACCTACGAAGAGGTACCAGTGGCCATATTGGACCGACAAATCCACAAGCTAAGGACAAAAGATGTAGCCTCCGTTAAAGTGTTATGGAGGAACAGGAACGTGGAAGAAATGACATGGGAAGCAGAAGAAGGGATGAAAGCTAAATATTCGTACCTGTTCCACAATGTAAATAATGATGACGCCGAAGAAACACGGAACGCATGGAAAGGAGAGGCGCCCATACGAGGTAAATAGGAATTTGAGATACTCTTCATTATTACCTTTCATTTAATGCTGGGATTCACTGGCTTCCGTAGATCCCTACATTCGGGGACAAATGTTCCTAAGGGGGGGAGAGTGTTGCAACCCGTAAATTCGTACATTTAAAATACACTGTGAAATAGTTTACATATGAGGACCCAAGAACCCGAAAAGTAGCTTAAAGTTAAGAAAAAGAACAAAGGTTTCGCATAGTTAGATATGCGAACCGCAAAGCACAAATGCGGACCGCATATCCAGCACCAAGATCGCAAAGTGAGACAGGTTTCTGGGCTGAAATTGTGTCAAATATGCGTCCTGTATGCGGACTGCATAATACAAATGCGGACCGCAAATGTGACACCTTCCATCGCAGAGTGGAACAGAGTTCTGGGCTGAATCCGTGTCTAAAATGCGACCAGAATGCGATCGCATTGTTGAAAATGCGAACCGCAAATCTGGCCCTTCTGCGTCGCATAATGCAACAGAATTCTGGGTTGAGATTTGCGACCAGAATGCGAACAGCATGTCCTGTTTGCGGCGAGTATGCGATCGCAGACCTGAAATTTTTCAGGCACGTATGCCACTTATTGCCAGGCCTATAAAAGGGACCCAAACCCGTCCCTTCTTCATTTTTCTGAATCCAAACATAGTAGAAGGCCCCAAAATGACCCCTCTCAAAGCCCCCACACCAACACAACCCATTTCCTCTCTCCCAAACTCTAAATTGAAGAAGGAAAGCAAGAAATTGAAGAACTAAGAGGGAACCCTAGCTGAGTTTTCCCCCTCTTACAAACCCACATTGAGGGCAAGACCTAGAGACGGAGGAATCGAAGAAGAGGGTTAAATAATTCACATGCAAGGTAAGTTACTACTCTCTTTCATGCAATTTTCCCTTGGACACTCATGATATGTAGTTGCATGCTTGTAAAGACCTACGGGAGGGTGACTAGAAACCATAAAATCAAGATAAGTGTAGTTAAACGGAATGAGTCATGATTATTATAGGTCGTAAATGAGTTGCATGTGTTATAAATATGTTTGATGAGGTTTAGGGGAGGAAGAGTGTAGAGAAGCACCATATGAAATTAGGAGATTGTGGTTAATGATAGCTATGACGCTTAGTGAGTAACGATTGAACTGTTCTCTAATTGTAGACTAAGGAATTGTAGCAAATTGCCTAGCTTGAGAACTGGCGCAGTAAGTACCAGGTATGTAAGAACATACCGTTCTCTCTTTTGCACGACTCCTATTGAATACAATGCTGTGAACGAGCCCCAAAAGAATACTCTATTCCTAGAAGTTAGGATTACTTGTATTGTTTCCCTCTAAGGAAGAATTGCTCTTGTTGTTATGATATTAATGTTGATGGTATTCCGTGAGTATTGTAAGGTTCATGTTAAAGAGACCTTCTTAATTACATGTAGAAAAAGAGGGTAATAATCGTATGTCACTAAAAAGGGTTTGAAACACATTTTATGATGAGCATGCAATGTATTATAATGTGTAAATTAATTGTTATGACCGCGCCTAATGAAGGCGGGGTATGTTATGACCGCGCCTAGTATGGCCGGGTAAGATATGCTATGATATGATAGTGATGAGCCCACAGAGGCATATGATGATGATGAGCCCACAGAGGCATATGATGATGATGAACCCACAGAGGCGTATGATGATGATGAGCCCATGGAGGCGTAAGTAACATTATGAGGTAACGATTATGTGAACGTATTCGGTAACAATAAATGTATATGAAAATGGCAAGCCCACAGAGGCGTGAATATAAGGCGAAGATAATGATAATAAACATGTATGCGATAATGTTATAAGAGTTATGTGTATTGACATGAGCACTACGAATAGGTCATGGTTAGCTGCCCTCAGAGGCAATTCACTTATTACAGGTTACATGTTTCTATCTTGATGCTTATACTATCGTTCTTATATTATGTTTTCCTGTCTTACATACTTAGTACAATATCCGTACTGACGTCCTTTATTGTGGACGCTGCATGTCGTGCTGCAGGTCCGAATAGATTGATAGACGGAGCTCCCCCACAGCAGTAGGCTATTCGGATTCAGCAGATATTACCAAGATTCATCTTTCGGACTTGCTACAGCCGTGGTATGCACCTTGTGTAGATATGTTGGGCATGTCGGGGCCCTGTTCCGACATAGGTTGCTTAATGTATGTTCTTGTAGAGGCTCATAGACAAATGTTAATGTATGTACAGACCAGTGTTGGGTTGACTCATGTACGGTTGTATTGCCTCATCGGCATATGTATTATGCTGTATAGTTTTACACTGTAACCCCGTTGGCACACTATGTATACAAGTATGTTTATGTCATGGTATGACGTTTCCGCCCAATGTGATATTGTTCAAAACTGCATGCGTATGACAGGCTTTGTAGATAAAAAAGAAAGTAAGATAGCAGATATGAGGGGTACGTCGGCGCTCTACAAGCAGGGTCCGGTGCCATGTCGTGGCCCTCCGATTGGGTCGTGACATCTGAGCGGTGGGATATGATTTGTGTTGGTCCTTTTGTTCCCATGAAAGTTGTTAGAGAGGGAACAAGAACTATTCCAAAGACGAGAAAGGAATATAATGATGCTGATAGAAAGATTGTTGAAAGGAACTTCAAGGCAAAAAATATTCTTGTTTGTGGTATTGGACCAGATGAATATAATCGCGTCTCAGCATATGAGTTTGGGAAGCTCTCAAAACTGTCCATGAGGAAACTACTCAGGTTAAGCAGTCCAAAATAGATATTCTTACCATTGAGTATGAGCATTTCACAATGAAGGAGGATGAGTTCATTAAAGATACGCACACACGCGTCACCTCCATTATTAATGAGCTATATTCTCTTGTAGAATTCATCCTAACAAACAAGCTGATCCGAAAGATACTCAAACAAGCTGATCCGAAATATACTGAAGAAATTTGGTGATGTAGAACAAGAGAGGGATGATATGGTGGTTGTAATTGCATATATGAAGGAACAAGGGGAAAAAATAACTAGAGATAATACCTTGTTAAAAATCAAATGGAACAATGGATGAACACATCAAAAGGATTCTTGTAAAGCTAAAATTCAGTTTTGCAGAAAAATAAACTTTTTGTTGAAAAGAGGCCTACTTTCTAGGAACTTGGTTTCCTAAAAATAAAATATGTGTTGCATGCATGGGCGAAAAGGAGTTTGATTCACCCATTCCATCATTATAAGGGACCCAAGTTGGCGGGTTCCTACGTCTAATCAGTGATTTTATATGCAGGCTGGAGTGAGAGGAAGCAGTCAAAAATGGTACAGGGACAATGGACATATATGACTGTAATAATGGATGATTTCCTCTCACTCAAGGCCTTCCAAGGTGGGAGTGTGTCCTTTGGAAACGACAAAAAGGGCTATATTTGTGGTGTTAGCAAAATTTCAAAACACTCTCCCATGCATTTGAAAATGTGTACTATGTGAATGGTTTGAAATATAGCATGTTGAGCGTGTCCCAAATTTGCGACAAAGGAAATGAAGTGAAGTTCATGTCAAAACCTTGTACTATCACCAATCTCAAAACTGGTGAAGTGGTATTAATAGCAAAAAGGTTCAAGAACATCTATGTTGCAGATTTTGACTCACTGAATGGTGGTGATCTCACATGCCTAAATGTCATTGATGATGATGCTGAGTTGTGGCACAGATGACTGGGATACGCAAGCTTTTCTTTGCTGAAAAAGTTAATCAAGAAGGACGTGGTTCGTGGGCTGCCCAAGTCAAAGTTCAAGAATCACAAGGTGTGTGATGCTTGTGCAAAAGGGAAGCATGTCAGGTCCTCGTTTAAACCAAAGAAGGAGGTAAGTACATCAAGACCACTGGAGTTTTTTCATATGATCTTTATGGATCTATGAGGATACCTAGCAAAGGAGGAAAGAAGTACATCTTTGTGACTGTGGACGAGTATTCTAGATTCACATGGACATTGTTTTTAAGGACCAAAGATGAAACCTTTTGTTACGCCCCGCTCAGCGGGCCCGTGACACGGGCACCGAACCCTACTTGCAGAGTGCCGGCGAACCCTTCATCTGACTTCCCTTACTACTTATAAGGTGTGTCATATTCACATGGGTGGCAAGCGATAACATGACCACGCTAACAGTAATAACAATAACCTTCCATGATACCGTACTATATCATAGGCATGCATTTATACACAACATGGCCAACTGGGCTACAATACTAAACTATACAACATGGTACATACGTTTGCCGACAAGGCAATTCAACTATACCTAGTCCAACACTTGTCTATACATACACTGACATTTGTCTATTGAGCCTCTATGGAAACATACAAAATTACAACCTACGTCGGAACAGGGCCCCAACATGCCCAAAATGTCTACACAAGTGCATACCAAAATGTAGCAAGCCCGAAGGATGAGTCTTGCTAGTGTCCGCGTACTGAATAGCCTACTGTGGTGGATGAGCTCCCTCTGTCAGTCTATCTGGTCCTACAGCACGACATGCAGCGTCCACATAGAATGGACGTCAGTACGAATAATGTACCGAGTATGTAAGACAGGAAATATAAAAGAAGAACAGTGGGAAACATAGTACAAGATACGTACAACTTGTATCATCTGAAAGCCTCTAAGGCAATTAGCCATAACATGACTGCTATGCATATGCATGTATTTACGTCCGTACACAATAGGTGCCATTGCCCGGCCGATCTTAGTGCGGCTCGGTGTACATATAATTACATGATAATACCATTGCCCGGTCAATCGTATCGCGACTCGGTGTACATATATTTACAATAGGGCTCTTTCGTAGCATTGTATTCGATAGGAGTCGTGCAAGAGAAAGAACGGTATAGTCTTACATACCTGGTGCTTATTGCGTCGGCTCTCAGGCTACGCAATTTGCCGCAATTCCTTAATCTACAATTAAAGAATAGCTTAATGGTTACTTACTATGCTTGATAACTATTATTACCCAAAATTTCCCCAAATTTCATGTAGTGATTCTCTATACTTTCCTTCCCCTAAACTTCGTTAAGGGTATGTACAGCACATGCAACCTATTTATAACCCACAACACTCAAGGCCCATTTGCTTAACTTTACTTATTTGACTCTACAGCTCCTATTCATACTCTTTTAAGTTCTCACAAGCATGCAACCCATCCATCATGCATGTTTAAGGGAAAACCACATGAAAGGGAGTAGTAACTTACCTTGCATGTAATTTATTCGACCTTCTTCTCCTGTTCCTCAATTTCTAGGTCTTTGCCTTCAATGTGGGTTTGTAGAAGGAGCGGGGAGTCAGCTATTGTCCCTCTATGTTCTTCAATTCCTTTGTTTACTTCCGTCAACCTTCAACCGAGGGTTTGGAAGAAGGGAATTTGGTGGCTTTGATGCTAGGGCTTGAGAGAAGTCTTTGGGGCTTTTCACTCTTGCTGGGAATCAGAAAAAATGAGGAAGGGACGGGTTTGGGTCCCTTTTATAGGTCTAGGTGTAAGAATTCACGGACCTGAATGCGGTTCGCATTTTGATCGCATACCCGTCGCAGACAGGTATGCGGTTCGCATTTTGATCGCAGATCTTACCTCAAAAATCTGTTGCATTATGCGATGCAGGAGGGCCAGAAATGCGGTTCGCATTTCTAAAATGCGATCGCATTTCTGGTCGCATTTTGGACATTGGTTTGGCCCAGTGTTCTGCCTCATTCTGCGATGGGGGTGTCGATTCTGCGGTTCGCATTTACCAAATGCGATCGCATTTTAGGTCGCATTTTTGACAAGCTCTCATCCCAGGGTTCTGTTCCATTCTGTGATGGAACCTGTCAATTCTGCAGTCGCATATGTGTTATGCGGTCCGCATTTTGACACTTTTGTTCTTTTCTTAACTTTAAGCCATTTTCCAGGTTCTTGGGTCCTTTTACGTAACTACCCCATTAGCATAATTAAATGTACGTATTTTACGGGTTGTAACATTCTTCCCCCCTTAGGAACATTCGTCCCCGAATGTGTGGATCTAGAAATGGTAATATTACCGGGGGAGGGGTTTTAGCTTTCAAAGGTTTCGTCCGGACGCCACAATCCCAGCATTAAATAAAAGGTAATTATGAGCTTCCGATTTACCTCAGGAAAACGTTTCTCCCTCCTATGCGTTTTGTGCCTCCTTGGCGTCACCATTAGCATCTGCCTCCGGGAATAGATGCGGGTATTTAGTTTTCATTTTCTCCTCTGCTTCCCATGTCATTTCTTCTACGTTCCTGTTTCTCCACAACACCTTGACCGAAGCCACATCTTTTGTTCTTAGCTTGCGAACCTGTCGGTCCAATATAGCCACGGGTGTTTCTTCGTAGGTCAGATCCTCTGTGATCTATATGTCTTGGACAGGGACGACCCGAGAAGGGTCTCCGATGCATTTCCTTAACATGGACACATGGAATACCGGGTGGACGAATTCCATTTCGGGTGGTAGTTCCAATTTATAGGCAGCTTTTTCGATCCGGCGAAGAACTTGATATGGACCGATGTATCTCGGGCTTAATTTACCCTTTTTCCCAAAACGCATGACACCCTTCATGGGTGAGACCTTTAGGAACACCCAGTCACCAACTTGAAATTCCAAGTCACGACGCCGGACGTCGGAGTAGGACTTTTGCCTGCTTTGTGCAGTCTTCAATCGTCCCTGTATTATTCTCACCTTTTCAACGGCTTGATGGACCAAGTCCGGGCCGTACAATTCCGTTTCACCCACTTCGAACCACCCAATCGGCGACCTACACTTCCTCCCACACAGTGCCTCATATGGGGCCATCTTTATACTGGAGTGATAGCTGTTATTATAGGCAACTTCTATGAGGGGTAGATGGTCGTCCCAACTACCTTGGAAATCTAGAACACATGCCCGCAACATATCTTCCAGTGTTTGAATGGTACGCTCAGCCTGCCCATCAATCTGTGGATGGAAAGCTGTGCTGAGATTTACCTGCGTACCCAAACCTTTCTGAAAAGATTTCCAGAAGTTAGCTGTGAATTGGGCTCCTCTGTCTGATATAATGGACATTGGTACCTCATGGAGCCTAACAATCTCCTTGATGTACAACCTTGCATAATCCTCGGCCGTGTAGGTTGTCCTAACTGGTAGGAAGTGAGCACTCTTGGTAAGCCGATCCACTATTACCCAGATGGAGTCGAACTTACGATTGGAACGAGGTAATCCAACGATGAAATCCATGTTAATCACCTCCCATTTCCAAGTCGGAATTTCTATATCCTGTAGCAATCCACCAGGTTTTTGATGCTCTGTTTTCACCTGTTGGCAATTAGGACAATGAGCTACGAATTCCGCAATTGACTTCTTCATTCCATTCCACCAATACTGTTCTTTGGTATCATGATACATTTTGGTGGAGCCAGGATGGACGGAATATCTAGAATGGTGAATTTCCTTCATGATCCTTTCTTGCAATTCCGCTACATTAGGTACACACAGCCGGCCTTGACATCTCAAGGTCCCATTTCCTGCGATCTCAAAATTTGAGATTCTACCTTGCTGGATGTCTTCTCTCAATTGCCTCAAGGTGGGATCTTCATATTACCGGGCTTTTACCTCGGCCACGAGAGATGATTCAGAGGTGTTGTGTACAACCACACCTCCATCTTCAGAGTCTAGCAATTTGACTCTCATGCTAGCTAACTGATGAAGTTCCTTGGTTAAACTCCGTTTGCTTGCCTCAACGTGTGCCAAACCTCCCATTGACTTATGACTGAGGGCGTCTGCCACCACATTGGCCTTGCCCTGATGATACAATATTTCAACGTCGTAGTCTTTTAACAATTCGAGCCAACATCGTTGCCTCAAATTCAACTCCCTTTGACTGAAGATGTATTGCAAACTTTTGTGGTCTGTGTAGATGTCGACATGGACACCATAAAGATAGTGTCGCCATGTCTTTAAGGCATATATCACCGCAGCCAATTCTAGTTCATGGGTCGGGTAATTCTTCTCATGCTTCTTCAACTGCCTCGAAGCATAAGCAATTACCTTCCCATGCTGCATCAACACACATCCAAACCTATGCTAGAGGCATCGCAGTATACAACATAGCCTTCAGTGCCTTCGGGAAGAGTAAGAACGGGAGCTGATGTTAATCGGTCTTTCAGTTCTTGAAAGCTCCGATCACAACTATCTGTCCATTGGAACTTGGTGGCTTTCTGGGTCAGCTTAGTCAACGGTGCGGATATAGAAGAGAATCCTTCTACAAACCGCCTATAATATCCTTCCAATCCCAAGAAGCTACGGACTTCTGATGGTGTAGTGGGCCTTGGCCAATTCTTAACTGCGTCGATCTTTTGAGTATCGACACTAATACCCTCGTCGGATATCACATGGCCCAAGAATGCCACTGAGTTAAGCCAAAACTCACATTTGGTGAGCTTTGCATATAGCCTGTGGTCCCGAAGAGTCTGCAATGCTATTCGCAAGTGACCCACATGCTCTGCTTCTGAGCGGGAATACACCAAAATATCATCAATGAATACCACCACGAACACGTCAAGATAAGGCCTGAATACAGTGTTCATGAGGTCAATGAAAGCAGCCGGGGCATTTGTTAGCCCGAATGACATTACTAGAAATTCAAAATGGCCATATCTAGTTCGGAAGGCTGTTTTCGGAATGTCTTTCTCCTTGACCCTTAACTGAAAATATCCGGAACGCAAGTCAATTTTAGAGAAATATTTGGCTCCCTGGAGCTGGTCGAATAGGTCATCAATCATGGAAAGTGGATATTTGTTCTTTATGATGACCTTATTCAACTGACGATAATCAATACACATGCGTAATGATCCGTCTTTCTTCCGTACAAATAAGACTAGCGCACCCCAAGGTGAAGTGCTAGGCCTAATGAAGCCTTTATCCAGCAAGTCCTTCAACTGTGCTTTCAACTCTCTCAATTCTGCTGGGGCCATTCTATATGGAGGAATAGAGATTGGATGAGTATCAGGCAACACATCGATGCCAAACTCGATTTCCCTTTCAGGAGGAAGACCTGGAAGTTCATCTGGAAAGACATCCGGAAATTCATTGACCACCGGGATAGTCTGTAAGATGGGCGACTCCGCCTCTGCGCTCCTGACGCGAACAAGGTGATAGATACAACCTTTAGAGATCATCTTGCTTGCCTTGAGGTAGGAAATAAACCTACCTTTTGGCGTAGCAACGTTGCCCTTCCATTCAAGGACAGGTTCATTAGGAAATTGAAATTTAACCACTTTGGTGTGACAATCGACACTGGCATAACACGATGCCAACCAGTCCATTCCCATTATCACATCAAAATCAAGCATTTCTAACTCGATTAGATCTGCCGAGGTTTGACGGTTGCAAATCGTCACAGTGCAACCCTT
>MCJB01006019.1:0-10559 GCA_002018475.1 Nicotiana obtusifolia | reverse complement strand
TTTTCTTTGGATCTTTAGGTATTTTACAATTTTTAGTTATGGTCTTTTATTTTTATAATTTTTTACGTAATATCTTTTTCTAGGCCTTTTATACTTGTATTTTGTTCTATAAGGTGTTTTCTTATATTTTCGTTTTTTCTTTTTATAATATTTATCTGTACATCCAAATTGAGGTGCTACTTTTGTTTTACAACATGCTAAATTTTTCATTAATATTTTTTCCATTTTCATATTTTCTTTATGTTTTTCACACAAATCTATAAACCATTTTTGTACAAATTTTATTCTAGCTCCTAGGGTATCTGCTAATCCTGCATCATTCTAATCTGTTATAATTTTTGAACTAAAAGGTTCTGGTAGTTTAGTATAGTATAGGTTTCTTATTTCTTTACTTTCATCTATCGTATATGTTCCTTTGTAGTAATATTCTCTAAATGCACATGTATATTCATCTAAATAACACATATTACATATAGTTAATTTATTCATTAAATTTCTATACATTTTCTTGTCTTTCTGCTGTTCTTCTATTTCTGTCGGCATACTACTAAATTCATTCCTTATTGCTATTTCATATTTATATAATATTTCTATTGGCGAAGTTATAATTTCATTATTATATTTTTTATTACTTTGTAATATGTTTTTACCTTCATCTGTCATATTTTGCATCCATATTTTTACTGTTCCTAGTAGGGTTCTTTCTATGTATTCTGGTGCATCTTTTATTGTTATTTTATTATCTATTAACTGTTTTGCTATGTATCCACTCCAAAATTGTATTGTTTTATTTATATCTTCTACGCAATCTAGGTCTAAGAAATTATATTGTTCTATTGATTGTTTAGGTATCCATTTTTTTATATAATTGTTTATCCCATGAAGGTTGTTTATTCCATAGAGCTTTGTTTGTCCTATAATTTTCATAATTATTATAAACAGTTTATTTTTCTGATGTTCCTGATGTAGAAGGTTTATCTTCTAAATCTCCAGTATTTATTTCTAGTTCTATATTTTTTATAAGTTCTGTGTATGTTTCACTTATTTCTGAATCATGGTCTTCTATTGTATTTTCTGGATCTATGTCATTTACTTCTTCTATTCTTACTTCTTGGTTTTCCAACTATATTTGTTTTTTAAATTTTTCTATTTCTTCTGCTAACTTTCTTTCTTGTTCTTCTTTTTTTCTTTTTGCTTTTTCTTTTATTTTTTCTTCATATATTTGTTTTAACATTGCTAATTCTTTTGCTAATTCTATTATTCTGGTGTTTTTTATTTCTTCTATTTGTTCAATTTCTTTTTTCGTTTGTTTTCTAATATTTTCAATTTCTTTGTTCCTATCAATTTCTTCATTTTCTTTTGCTAATCTTATCATTGCTGTTAAACTATCTTCTATGTTTGTTGATTCTTTTTCTGGCATTAAGTATAATTGATCTCCTATTTTCTTATATCTTCTACCTAAATTAGAGTGTATTATAATTAATTCTACTCCTTCTTGGCTTCTATATGTATTTTCACTTACTGCATATTCTTCCTTATTCATTTTATATTTATCTCAGAATTGACAAGTATATCTGTTAATATTTTCCTTATTTACTAACAGATAATGGTTGAAATTATTTTTATGTTCATTAAACTGTTTAAGAGCATCTTTCTTATACTTTTTTCTTATTGAACAATTTCTTTTTGTTAGCTATCCATTTAATTATTTTTCTTTTATATTCTAAAAGATTCCATCTATGATTATTATGAAAACTTAATGTTCTAAACGAAGGATGTTTTTTCATCATATATCTTTATTCATATACATAAGTATCTTTTACAATATCTTGTAATAAATAGCTCTGATACCAATTTTCCGGGTGTCAAACCAAACAACAACACCAAGAACTCATAATGCCTATAACGAGTCTTGAAAGCTGTCCTAGGGATGTTGAAAGCCCTAATCTTCAACTGGTGATAAACCAATCTCAAATCAATCTCCGAGAACACCCTGGCTCCCTGAAGCTGATCAAACAAATCATCAATGCAAGACAATATGTACTTATTCTTGATAGTTACCTTGTTTAACTACTTATAATAAATGCACATCCTCATATAACCATCATTCTTCTACACAAATAGCACCGATACAACCCATGGTGAAAAACTTGGCCTCATAAATCTCTTATCCGACAACTCCTGCAAACTGCTCCTTCAGCTTTTTCAATTGAGCCGGAGTCATGCGATACGGTGGAATAGATATAGGTTGAGTGCTCGACCCCAAATCAATACCAAAATCAATATCCCTATTGGGTTGCATGCCCGATAGATCTAAAGGAAATAAATCTGGAATCTCCCTTACTACTAAGGCTGAATCAACAGTAGGAGTATCAGCACTAACATCTATCAGAAAGGCCCGATATGCCAAACACAACCATCCGTTGAGCCTTCAAAAAAGAAAATCACCTTACTAGGGGTATGACCAAGAGAACCCATCCATTCCAAACTTGGAAAGCCTGGCATAGCCAATGTCACAATCTTAGAATGACGATAAAGAATAATGTGGTACAGAGATAGCAAGTCCATACACAAAAATCATTTCAAAATTCACCATATTCAACAACAGAAATTCAACCCTAGTCTTATAACCCTCAATAGTAACCATGCAAGACCAATATACATGATCCACCACAGTAGAATCACCAACAGGTGTAGACACATGAACATGAATATCAAAGAACCATGAGGCATATCCAAATAAGGAGTAAAATATGATGCACATAAAAATAAGTAGACCTTGGATCTAGCAACACAAAAGCATTTTTATGACACACTGAAACCATACATGTATTAAATGCATCTGAGGCCACCGCCTCGAGTCTACCCAAAAAAGCATAATAATGATCCTGAACACCATTGGTCGATGACCACCACCAAGCATCCACTTCTAGGGTGACGTCTAACGGCATGTACTCCCCTTCTAGTTGCGTGAGTCGGAGCAACTAGTCTGGAAACCACTAGCTGTGAAACCTGTGGAGCTGCGCCCCTAAAAAGCATGGCGCAATTCCTCATCATGTGGAAAAGCTTTCCACACTCATAACAACCTCCTGTTGGTTGAGGCTGCTGAACATAAACCTGCCTCTGATGTCCAGAATAAACACTAGAAGAACCCTGAATAGACGGAGCACGGTAGAGCACCGAAAGATTATGGAACCATAGTGACGAAAGATGGATGAGCCATTGATCCATGGGCTACATACTGTGTGGAAGGAGCTGGCCTACCATGATGGTCTGTACCAAATTGACCCCTACTTCTAGATGAGGCACCACCGAAGCTACCAAAACGACAAGGTCTCTTATCTCTCCCTATAGCTTTTCGCCCTTAGCTACTAATATGCTAAATATTTTGAGCTATCTCCATGGCTTGGTGGAAAGTAGTCCCAATTTGTGACACATGAGCCATAGAAATCCTGATGCCATAATTCAAACCCTCCATAAACTACCTCACTCTCTTAGCCTCGCTAGGGATCAAAATAGCAGCATGATGAAATAACTCTATCAATTTTCCCTCATACTCAGTCACAATCATGCGATCTTGCTGAAGATTCTCAAACTAACCTCTCAACTCATCCCTCCTAGTGTGTGCGATGTACCTCTCAAGGAACAATCATGAGAACTAAGCTCAAATAAGAGGAGGTGAACCTGCTAGCCTTGCGCAGCTTATAGGTCTACCACCATGTTTACCCTTAAAATTGGATAACAATTAAATTTGTTCGTAGTACTAAGGATCCGTAAACCAAATTGATACTGAATAATAATGCGATAAAAGTAATTGTAATGTAAAAAAGTGATGAAACCGTCGATTATGATGAGCAGAATGAGAGAATATAAATCCTTCGTAGCAGTGACAATAATTGTATTAAGTAGCTGAAGAGGAAGAGTTTTTCTTGATAAAAATCAGATGATCCCAAGTATGAACGAAATATGCTTCTTATAGGCTAAAATCAGAATCCTAAACAAGGTAAATAACTGATTACAAGGTAAATCCCCTAAAGTCCGGGGTAGGATCTCCCCAAATCGCGCTGTAACGGCTATGACGGTTGAGATAACTACTCCTGGCGAAATATCCGGTAACTGGCGAGATGTGCGGTTCGAAGCCGGTCTTCGATCCTTTAGTATCGGTCGGTCATGTCGATTCTTACCGTCCCGGTCGCTCCGGCTATCGAGCTTGACCTCTTGTTTTCGGACCGAATTAACTCGGCCTTGTACTGCCTCCGTTACGACTTCCTTTAGTTGGGTCTGGCCCGTTTGCACTTGATTATAACCGACCCGAATTCATGTAAAAGCATTTTACCCAATACAGATAGTCCCCTCGTTTATTAGAGAGTAAGGATAATAAACGATATGAATCCATGTTCCCAGATTCCTCGAAGCCTGCGGCCGATATAATCATTGGTTAAGGCATGTGGACAACACCATATTGCAACTTGTCTTTGAAGGCAACTAGGGCGTGACGATACCCTCATGACGTCCGCATAATGCCAAAATAAGCAATCATCACAAGTCCTATCCTAGGTTATTGTGCACGCTGCAGGCAATTAATGCGTGCATTTAATGCTTGGTCGCCTCGTGCTTGGTGCCGCCGTCTTTGGTGGAGTATAAATAACCTTTTTACCTGCGGATTAACCTTTTCACCTTCACTGTCATTAAAGGAATCACTTCTTCTACTTTCTCTTTAATTTCATCCTTCAGATAATTCACCAACCTTTGAATCCTTTGTTAGTGCTTGCCTCTATTACTTCAATGGCAAAAACCTCAAAATCAGTACCTCCAAAGCAAAACTCACCCGCTGAGGCGGCCCATGCTGATCAGCCTTCTTCGGAACCGCCGTTGAAGGCTTTTATCCCTGTAGGGTGTCCCACCAGCTCCGATTTTAAGGTCGAAAAGGCCTCGTCGGTACCTGGTCGGGGCGAACCCGTGTNTTATGCGGACGTCATGA
This sequence comes from Nicotiana obtusifolia, assembly GCA_002018475.1. Classification (NCBI taxonomy): domain Eukaryota; kingdom Viridiplantae; phylum Streptophyta; class Magnoliopsida; order Solanales; family Solanaceae; genus Nicotiana; species Nicotiana obtusifolia. The sequence goes on along the minus strand of MCJB01006019.1, from coordinate 5,578 downwards.
CGGTATCGTCACGCCCTAGTTGCCTTCAAAAACAAGTTGTAATATGGTGTTGTCCACATGCCTTAACCAATGATTATATCAGCTCCATCACCCTCAAACACCTTGGTAGGGTGAAGGCGGAATGCCACTGGGAGGATAAGGAAGTGATGGTTCCTTCTCCTAGCGAAGCCACTACCACGCACGTCGAGGGATACCTCAGCGTGTACACCTACCCTTTCATGATAGGGCCTATAGATCCGATAATAGTGGAATTCTGTAGGATGTTCGAAGTTACTTTAGGTCAAATCCACCCGTCAATGTGGCGGATTGTATATCTTTTCCGATTTTTTGTAGATAAGGTCGAGGGTGATCATCCTTTTACCCTCGACCATATACTTCGTTTGTATAGTCCCGAATGTTTCGAGGGGGATTGATTAAACTAGCTCGTCGAGCCAGTAAAGCTCCCTTTTCGAGCATTGACGAGGATAGAGATCGGGGGTGGATGAGCAGGTTTGTCCGAATTAGGACCTCCGATCTGATTCCTGCTGATTGCATGCCCTTTCCCGAGAAATGGAATATGGATCGTAAGTATTTTTTCACTTATTTCCCTTTTGTTATTGTTTCTCCATGTATGACTAAAAAAACTTTATTATGCAGCCGTCCCCCAAACTCCGGCCGCGGTCGAAGATTTAATGGGATGGGTTGCAAAGATAGTGGCCCAACGAACCTATTCCGAACGGGCTTGGCGAGAAATTTCAAAAGGATTGTGGGAGGCCAAAAATCATGGTAAGCCCCCTTAGTTGGCGCTTCTTAAAATAAGTCGAAAACAACATCCAACTCGGGCGACACAATTTGCAGGTCTATCCAAGGATGCCGAACTGAGATCGGCAGCTAGTGGCGGAACAATCCTTTGTCCCCTCCCGACACCGGCCTCGGAAACAAAGGACAAAAGAGAGCCTCCTCCGGTGTCGGCCTTGGAAGCAAAGGACAAAATAAAGGGGGGTCCCAACCGGACCGAGCCCACGAAGAAAAGGGGAAGGACAAAAATGTTGGCTCGCAAAGCCACCTTCACCGTTGTCTCCACGAGTGAAAGTTCGGAGGAGGAGGATTCCAAACTTAAGCGCCGCAAACCTACTCGGAAAGTCCCCGAGTCGGTAGCGGATGATGCCGATGCATCCCAAGGTGATGCGGGGCAAAAGGTCAGAGATACAGCTGAATCCCCGGCCCCAATGCAGGAGCCTTCCGTTCTTCCCGAACTGGCTCATTCACCCTCCTTCTCTGAAACTTCGCTAAAGGAAACTGGACGTGCTTGGGCACAGGCGCCGGGTGGAATACCGGCCATGGAAGGGACCTTCGAAACATATTTTGACGAGGTGCCATCGTCCGATACTTTCTGCCTTGACATCCCCAGGAAGAGTCCCCAGGCCGTATCGAGCAAGATGTCGGTTAGTGATAATCTGGTTGATAAATTTCCTGCTCCGAGCCTGAACCCTGAACGAAAAAGGGTAATAACTTTCTCCGTCCCTAAGGATGCCGGGGTGTTGGGGTCCCCGGTAGGCATAGCAAGTTATCTTCACCACCTGGCGACGGAGGAAGACCGGGCTACCATGGGTGCTATGGACTGGGCATGCCTTTACAATGAAGCCCAACAAGCACTGATCAAGGTACGCATTCTTTCTTGCATCAATTTATATTCTGGCTCTGAATCTTACTAACATTCCCTGGTTTCTTTGAATGTAGTCTTCGGTGCTTTATCACGGAATGTTCCTTCGTGTCAAGGATGGAGTGGACCTGGAATCGGATAGACGTCGAAAGCTTGAGGATAAGATGTCGGAAACCCGGGCTGAGCTGAACTCTTTGAAGAAAGAGTACGCCTCCTGTGTCGACCGATTAGAAGCTATGAGTAGACAATCAGAACGGCTACAAGCCGAATATAATGAGTCCAAGGCCGAATTGCATCAATGGAAATTACAAGCGGAGCGGCTAAGTGCAGAGAAGTCGGCTCTCCAGGAGCGGATCGAGGCTTTGCGAAAAGATAACGAACTTCAATGCCTCGAGATCCAAACGCTCGGCCTTGACTGGGAGACCCTTTCTACTCGGCTTCAGGAGGCAGAGGCTAAGATTGCTAAAACCAAATCCACGGCCGATGATCTGATAGCCCAATACAGGGCCGATGCTGATGCGGCTAACCAGCAATCAAGGAAACTAGTAGAATATGCTAAGTGTCAAGCTCGCCTCGCCGTCCTCCTGGAACTTCAAAATCGCGGCCTCGACTTATCTTCCGACGTAGCCGAGGCACCCAAGGCAGAGGATGAGTCGAGGAGGAAAACATTTCCTGAGGAGTTCGAGGACGGCTCCGATTGACGTCATTTTTTTTTCTTCCTTTTGCTCCACTTATGTAATCAACTTCCTTGTACGATTTCGAACACATATATATATACGAATTCATCTTTATTTCTTCATTTTTTAAGTTTCATTTTTGTGTAGCCTTGGCGTAGAGTTGTAATCGATCGACACATCATTAACTTAACTTCGATCTAAAATATAGAAAATGGTTTAAGTTATGGCTTTGTTTAAACCGATAGTCGATTCGGCTTTAGCCTCGTTAATGTTATCGATTGCCCTTAAATTTATAAGGGTCGGGGTCATGCCTTAGTAGGATTTTGACCTTTGTAAGCTCGGCTTCATATTTCAGCCCGAATTTTTATTTTTTCATTCGAACTTCCGATCATGCGTTAAGTTTCGAATGTATTTCGGCCTTAGCCGTGATTTAGCTCGATCGATCTAGGATTCTCATCTCATTCGATTCGGCTTTAATCGTAATTTGTTTTAACCAAGTAGGGAGTTTTCATATGGCCCGGCTTTAGTCGTATCCAAATTCGACCAAGTAAGAATTTACGTATGGTCTAGCTTTAGCTATAACTCAATTTGAGCTTATCGGCCTCAATTCCGTACGGTTTGGCCTTAGCCGTAATTTAATTCGACCTCATTGGTCTGTGTTAAAGCTTTGCTAGCATTGAAAGGGCCTTAGCCCATTTTACCGATTCCGGATTTTGCCATATCAGGTCTTAATTCCTTCGGTTCTATCATGCTTTGAATGTTTGCGAAATGACCACAAGAAGAAACCTTTTAGGTTTTGCAAAGTAGGGTAGACATCAAATGGCATTTGCTATTATTTGAGCAATAATACATTTCACCGGTCGGAGGCGAGCTAGACCGTTCTACTAGGGTACGGCTCCTTCGGCCGTTTGACCCTTACATCGATTCCTAGCGGTCTTTATCCTAGCCCCTCGATACCGACTCTGTAAAAAATGAAAATCTTTTAGATTGAACATAGTAGCACGACATGTATGCTGCCTCGTTAAAAACCTTGCCGAAAAACCCAAATTGGGACAAAAACGGTCGAAGGGAAAAAGAGTGCAGCGCGTGCTTTCAGCTTTCTTGTCTAGTGATCTTTCACCCGAAATTGACTTGTCCTGCATAAGTTAGTATTAAAGAAATGTAAAGTAGGAAAGAAAAAGAAAAAATGTTACCTCAGCAGTAGTATTTCTTTAGGTGGCTCACATTCCAATTATTCGGCAGCTCTTTACCATCCAAGGTCCCCAACTTGTAAGATCCTTTTCCGGTCACTTTCAGCACAGCGTAGGGACCTCCCAGTTCGGTCCCAGTTTTCCCTCGTTAGGGTATCGAGTATTGAGGGTGATTCTTCTAAGTACCAAGTCCCCTGCGTTGAAATGTCTGAGTCGAGTTCTCCGATTATAGTATCTTTCGATCCTCTGTTTTTGGGCCGCCATCCGTATCAAGGCGGCCTCCCTTCTTTCATCTAAAAGTTCCAAGCTAGTGTTTATAGCTTCTTGGTTTGAACTCTTGGTTTCATATTGAAAACGAACGCTCGGCTCGCCTACTTCAACCGGGATCAATGCTTCAGCTCCATAGACCAAAGAGAAAGGCGTAGCACCGGTACTCGTTCTCTCGGTTGTCCGATAAGCCCACAATATCTCGGGCAGCATTTCTCTCCATTTCCCCTTGGCATCGACTAGCTTTTTCCTTAGATTCTGAAGTATGGTCTTATTGGTCGATTCCGCCTGACCGTTGCCACTAGGATGGTAAGGAGTTGATAGTATCCTTTTGATTTTGTTATCTTCGAAGAATTTGGTTATTTTGCTGCCGACGAATTGCTTTCCATTGTCGCATACGATCTCGGAGGGCATCCCGAATCGGCAGATGACATGATCCCATAGGAAGTCTATCACTTCTTTTTCTCTAACCTTCTCATAAGCCTGCGCTTCAACCCACTTAGAGAAATAGTCAGTAACAAAAAGGATAAACTGAGCCTTACCTGGAGCCCGAGGGAAGCGGGCCTACAATGTCCATGCCCCATTTCATGAACGGCCATGGCGACAGGACCGAATGTAGTGTTTCGGCGGGCTGATGGATGATCGGCGCGTATCTTTGGCACTTGTTGCATTTGCGCACGAACTCTTTTGCGTCTTTCTCCATGTCGACCCAGTAATACCCGACCCAGATTACTTTTCGAACTAACGACTCCGAGCCCGAATGATTGCCGTACGATCCTTCATGTACTTCCCTTAGGATGTATTCCGTGTCTTCGGGACCAAGGCATATGGCTAAAGGCCCTCCAAAAGTTCTCCTGTATAGGGTTCCGTCTTTTGTTAAGCAGAACCGGGCGGCTCTTGTACGTAGTGCCCTCGACTCTTTGGGATTTTGCGGGACTTTGCCCGATCTGAGGTAATCTATGTATTTGTTCCTCCAATCCCATGTTAGGCTAGTAGAGTTGACTTCGGCGTGACCTTCCTCGACCACCGATCTCATCAACTGCACCACTTTTTCGGAATCTACCTCTTCGTCGTCGTCTAGTTGTATCCCAAGTTTGCAAGAGCGTCGGCCTCGCTATTCTGATCTCGAGGGATATGCTGCAAAGTCCATTCTTTAAACCCGTGTAAAGTAACTTGGAGTTTGTCCACATACCTTTGCATGCGACCTTCTCTGACTTCGAAAGTTTTGTTTATTTGGTTGACCACGAGGAGGGAGTCGCACTTAGCTTCAATTACCTCCGCCCCAAGACTTTTCGCCAATTCTAATCCTGCAATCATAGCCTCATACTCAGCTTCATTGTTAGTCAGCTTCACAGTTTTGATAGACTGTCTTATCGTGTTCCCGGTCGGAGGTTTTAGCACGATCCCTAAACCTGACCCTTTCGAGTTCGAGGCCCCGTCCGTGAACAGAGTCCATACTCCCAAGGGAGTCCCCGATTCAGTCAAAAGTTCCTTTTCGACTTGGGGAATAAGAGACGGTGTGAAGTCAGCGATAAAGTCGGCTAAGACTTGAGACTTTATCGAAGTCCGAGGTCGATATTGTATATCGTACTCGCTGATCTCGATGGCCCACTTGGCCAGCCGGCCCGACAATTCGGGCTTGTGCATGACATTCCTGAGTGGGTAAGCGGTCACTACACAGATCGGGTGGCTTTGGAAATACGGTTTCAGTTTTCTGGAAGCACTTAACAGAGCTAGTGCTAATTTTTCTAGGTGCGGGTACCTCGTCTCTGCTTCCCCTAATGTTCTACTGACATAGTAGA
>MCJB01006014.1:94550-105552 GCA_002018475.1 Nicotiana obtusifolia | reverse complement strand
AAAATTAAGATTTGAAAGCCAATCCGATGTCGGAATTTGATAATTTTTGTATGGGTGAACTCGTGGGGAGACAAGGAACCCGTTGATGTGAAAATTTCTGAATTTCGACATGTGGGCCCGGGGCTCGGGTTTTGCTAATTTCGGGATTTCTTGGTATTTTTGATTGTTTTTGCTTGGGCTTTGTTCCCTCAACATATTGTGATGTATTTGTTATGAATTTGGATAGATTCGACGCACGTGAAGGCCAATTTGAAGGGCAAAGGCGTCGTGGGCTAAGGATTTAGCCGGTTTGAGGTGAGTAATATTTGTAAATGATGTCCTGAGGGTTCGAAACCCCGGATTGCACCTCTTAATACTATAATGAGGTGAGGTACATGCTCGGTGATGAGCATGGGTTATTTATGAATGGGGATTGGGACTTAGTCCATCCCGGTTAATCATTTTACTATATAATTGTTTGAAATTGATTTGATATCAAAATGATTGGGCTTTTAGCCGTATTTTGGGCTTCGTGCCGATTGTGTAAACCCATATCGGGTTATTTGAAATGTTTGAATCATTATCAAACTTGATTTTGGAAAACTAAATGATGTTTTCAAATGATTTTTAAATGGATCGGGTGGCACGCCGCCACGAGATATGATATATATATGGGGTTACGGTTGGTAACAATGACAACCGATATCCGATGATAACACAGTTGGTAACAATGACAACTGTAGGATCCGGTGGCATACCGCCACGGGTTATGAAATAAATATATAGCGCTTGGGCCGCTAAAGCCCCTTCCGGAAGTCTGAACCACCCACAGTGAGCGCAGGATACCCATCATAATGGCCCAGTTGGTAACAATGACAACTGTAGGTCACGGTTGGTAACAATGACAACCGGTAATGATAAATAATACAGTTGGTAACAATGACAACTGTAGGTTACAGTTGGTAACAATGACAACTGATAACCGGAGATGGGTAGATAATACAGTTGGTAACAATGACAACTGTAGGTTACGGTTGGTAACAATGACAACCGGTAACCAAAGATAACACAGTTGGTAACAATGACAACTGTAGGTTACAGTTGGTAACAATGACAACTGGTAACCGGAGTTTGATGAGAAATACAGTTGGTAACAATGACAACTGGTAACCGGATTTTGAAAAGGTTTTACTGTTTTAAATGATGTTAAGCCCGAGAGGCATGTATTTTAATGGCATTGAGCCCGAGGGGCGGTTTTAAAGTGTTTTCTGTTACTTCCCTTTATTCATTTGAAAGATGAACATGTTTCACCCTCGTTGAAGGGAGTTTCTACTTGACTTTACACTTGGTAATCTTTGAAAAGATGTTTTTATTGTGCATTATGTGTTTCTTACTCTCAGTTTTTATTTACTTCTATTACTCACTGAGTTGGAAGTACTCACTTTACTCCCTGCACCTTGGGTGCAGATTCAGGCGTTAGCGGTCCTACTCAGGGGTATTGATTATTACTATTGGACCGGAGCTTCAAAGATTACGAGGTAGCTGCCTGCGTCCGCAGTTCCGTAACTCTTCCCTTTTGTTGATTTTGCTTCCCTCATACAATTGTATTTAAGAATATGAAATAGTTATATTATTACTAGGACTTCTCTAGTGGCTCATGACTTTGTGACACCCCGATCTGAGGGCTGTAGTCGGGATGGTATATTTATATGTATATATATATGTTCCCGACTCATTTTATTATTGACATGTTCTTGTTGTCAAATTACGTCATTTAATTGATTGAACGCAAATGGGAATGGTTTGGCTTGCCTTGTCCCCACGAGAGGCGCCATCACGACCGGGTTGGGATTTTGGGTCGTGACATAAATTGACTTGAATATTCTGAAGCGGTGTCAAGAAAGAAAACGATGAATGCATATACCTTAAGGTCAAAGAATCATAAGTTATCGGTGCTATACTGCCCGATAATGCTTTAATCGGAAAGCATTGATTTGTACAAACAAGTGTGGACCGTCACAAACTTTGGCATTCTCTACTTTAATGAGTGTAATAATAAAGTAGATATATGTTTGACAAAAACGCCAAACAACTTTTGAACCTGTGATGGGGACGATAGAGGAGTACTGATGTTTCTATGCTCATCGCAAATATCTTATGTTTTCATAAAGTAGAGGTAAGTATAACATCCGTTCGAATTTGGTGCACAATGGAACCAGATAAAGGAATAATTTTATTCTCAGTGAAATCATAATATCTTTTCAAGAGAAAATATCTTAACAAGTTAAGTCAATTATATAAGGGCTTTTCACTATCTACCACTAAAAATAGCTCTCAAATTGAAAGGAGATAAGAGTGGAATCCTATCAATTTAAAAGGCAGTTCTTTTGATTGGGTCCCTAGATTAATGTGGTTGATCTTTAATGTGGCTGAAGGATCAAACATCCTTTTCACTTTCACGTTGCTTCGTCCTAAGTTGTATTAGTAGTAATATTCTTCATGTCGTGTCGTACTTTTTAGTATTCTTTTAAAGTTGCCCTTGAAAATTATAGCGGCGACAGAAACTGCTGCTGCAAATTAACATTGAGTCCATCAATTCAATGGAACAATTCAAAGTGTCAACTCCTCGTGATAATGCCAAATCCAAAGAGGAGATAAAAATGAGGATGATGAAATGTCCAGGAAAGTCCATATGCACTTGTCGGCAATTTTAACCCATTTGATATGGGAGTTAAATTTTTAATAGGAAAATATTGATAAATTGAATTCAATTTTGAACTGCATTAGAATTGGAAAGTCCATAAAAAGAATTAACCACGGCCATCGGCCGAACTAATATTTTTATACATGCATATTAGATCTTCGACACAATATACATCATTATGCGTTGAGGGCTATTAGTGAAGATTGCAAATATTCATTATAGAAAGCGAACTAGGCCAACTTACACATATCTAAAATGGAGGCAAAACGACATGTGCCGATTTTTAGCAAACTTGAAGACAAATTGCTGATCTGGAATATATGTTTCTTATACATACAGATTTAAGTCACGTAGTTTATAAAAGATTTTAACAATTTTTTTCTAATACTTCCCATTATACCAAAAGAAAAAGTAGGTATGTCGCGGAATGATGAGAGACTTAATTGCCATGACGTGTCTGTTGCTGTAACTAATGTATTCAGGTGATGTGCTGGTGGTCCATCCTTATTTTTCTTTCTGGTAAAAAGACCATCTTTCCTTATCCCACACCTAAACAGTGAGATATCAATGAACTCATATGTCATCAATCAACTTTACCCTTCTCTTTTTCCACAACATTTTCCAATTTCTCTATCGAGATCATATGTTTCCATGTACATACAAAATTTAAAATTTTATAGCATCATATATCACAAAGAAAAGTTAATGTAGCAAGGAGAATATTCACACTCATCATCAAATTATCTCTTCTTCGAAATTATTTTCTTTTGAGATCCTATTTCTTTATCTACTGGGTATTAGAACTCGCACGCTGCACAAATTAAATATTATCAAATAATATTAGTTATATTAGAGTATGATTTGATTTATGTGAGCACGTTAGATTATGCGTTTTAACTAAATCATAATTATTGTCTTTATCTATTTCAATAATAAAAGTTCAATATAAATAAATTAGATGAATCATATAATTATAATAACTTTTGAATGTTACTCAAATATCATAATTATATAGGTTGTGTGACAAATAATATGAAAATATAGTATGATCCAAAACGAACAAGAATACGTTATAATTAAGGGATTTTTACCTTCATGTACTACATAGAGTTTTAATTTAGTAATTTTCTTTCATGTTGCACAATTGGTGTTCTGATTGAAATTATTAATCAATAAATTTTGAAGGTGTTTAATTTTCCACCATTGACAACCATTAAAAAGCTTCAAAGCTTTGAATTCGAATTTGAGTTTTCAAAAACTATTATTTGTTTTGGATTTGGTGGTATTGCAAACGATTGTGAATATTATTTGGAGCTTATATCTCAAATTTGAGGGTGTTTTGTGAAGATTAAACTTGATTTTTGCTGAATTCTAAACTGAAACTCGAAGAAGAAGAATAGGAAGAAAACATGTCATACAATAGTTACGAAATTGTATTAAAATTGTATGCAAATTGTATTTAAATTATATTATTTTATAGTTTTATAGTTTTTTATTGAGTGTTGTATGAAAGTTGAAAAATAGTTGTATTTAAGTTATCAATACTATCTTTTTTACATAAAGTTGTTGATATATATCAAAATTGCATTAAGAGAGAAAGTTCTGATTAGAATTTCAAAGAGCAATAAGAATACACCACATACAAAAATATTGTATAAAACTTGTACGAAAATTATATTTTAGTTGTATGATATTGTAGATATATTTAACTGGGTTAAAATGATGTATGAAAATTATAAATAAGTTGTATATTGAATCTTCATTGATTACAGTTTAACTGACATTGAAATCAACATATCTCCCGAAGCTATTCCAGTGACTGCTGTGTTAAAGCATAATCGTAAGTGTTGCCATTGAAATTCAATTGTTGAAACAATTTCAAGCTTGACAAAATAATTAATTATAAAAATCTGGTATATATTCATAGCTGATTAGTCACGCTTCACATTCACCTACAGTCGGTGTTTTCTATAAGAATTCTGTTTTTGAATTTGTTATAAGGGAGTAAACATATAGCGAGGAGTTCCCAGGGATCAAATTTGTAAAGATCAACTTCAACAGTAATATTTCTTTTTGAGGTAATGAAACGGCGAAATCTTCATGTGTGGGGAGAAAACAGAAGAAGGTGGAAGTTGAGGCTGTTGGTGTGAGCCGCTGATGAATCTGTACTCTACATTAACTTAGAATAATGGATCAATTTCCTTTTATTTTATTTGACAAGAGCCAATTGCTGGATTACAATAATAATAATATAATACTCATAAATAATAACAAGAAGAAGAGTACAAAGTTGTTGAATTGGTACGAAAATTCTACTTTCATTTCTCCATTCATATCACATGCTTCCATCTTTTAAGAACACCAGCTGAGTCGGCTCACCTAGTCTGAATCGGATCTAGTGCTTAATTAGCAAAATGGGTATTTGTAGTTCGTGTGAATCTACATCTGTTGCTACAGCAAAATTGATATTACAAGACGGAAGATTACAAGAGTTTCCGTACCCAGTTAAAGCTTCATACTTATTACAAAAAGATCCAACAATATTCATATGTAACTCCGACGAAATGGAATTTGGGGACGTGGTTTCAGCCATAAGTGCCGACGAGGAGCTTCAACCGGGTCAACTTTACTTTGCGTTGCCTTTGAGCAATCTGAAACGTAGGCTTCAGGCTGAGGATATGGCTGCATTAGCCGTCAAGGCTAGTTCTGCATTGAATAATTGTGGCGGTGAAAAATACGGCTGTCGGCGTAAAGCTTCAGATTTCTTATCGGAAAAGTGTAAAGGTGGAGATAATAATAATGGCTCTGATGCGGCGGATTTGAGAAGAGCGAGGAGTAGTGGGAGGAGAGGGAAGTTCACGGCTAGGTTAACTGCAATACCTGAGTAGCAAAATGTTTCATTTTTCATTTTGTGAATAGTAGAGTTAGTTCATTAATATTCAAGAACTGCTCTCTGATCAGTGGGTGGTTCAAAATTCGGCATCTACTTTTTTTGTTTTAGAATTAGTATTAATTTCTACTTGTCACCCAATGTAGGGGTTGTATCACAATTTACCTCTCTATGAATTTGACAAGCTATTGTGTGAAATCAGAAGACATAATAATATTGATTCAATTGTTACATCAATTTGATTTACTAACAATTGCGTTTTTTCTCTTAAATATAAGGTAGAAATGTCTGTAGTAAGATGACGTTACTTTGAGTTGATAAAGACGGAGGTTGGCGTTTAAAAACTTTCGGCACTTTGGTTGATACGCTACCTACGTACGCTATCTTCTCGGAACAACGAGCACGGATTATAACGAGAAGTAAGCGATGGAAAATAATAAAATAATGAAAAGAATTTAATATTTTATACGTTGATAGTGTAATTTTTTTTAATATATTATTAGATCACTTAAAAAAACTTTAGATGACTGTCACTTACAACCGGAATCAGTTCCTTGATTGTTACAACAAATTAACGTACATTGATATAGTAAAAATTATACTACTAACATATGTAAACTGTATGGACATGAATTGCAGACATCACAGATATTACAAGGATTGAGTTATAAACATATAGTCCCATAATTAGCTAACACAGTAATAATGTTAATGGTTTGAACCGTGTTAAAATAATCTAGTAATAATGTTCTAAAGGGCAGCTCAATGATGAAAGAAATTATAATTTGAATCTCATGTCATGATTAGTCATGCACTACAATCACTCTGAACTCATGGATTCCCTCTTAAGTCTTAACTATAGTATTAATTTATAAAGAAGAAATACACTAATCTAATGAGATGAATTATTGCAACAATATATAGGGTGAAAGAAAGAAAATACTGTATGAATGTGTATTTGCAACTAATCGCAAAAATAAAAATAGACGTCATCACAGATCCATGCCAGCAATATTAATCAGGTTATACTGTCAAGCAGATTTAAAATTTGAAATTTATGATTTCTACATTAATTTTAAGAAAATTTATAATAATAATAAGGTTTATTGTTTACCCCGAAAATCGGAATAACACAATTGAATTTGTACGTGGGCTAATAGATACGTGACAATATTGATACAATGATCGAAAATAAGAATTCTAATAGAAAGACTGCAATATGCTTCAATACAACAGAATAAGAAGCTATGTGGTAATATATGTTGCTTGATGAATTCAAAATCTGATCCTTATTGAGGAAAATGTCCCCTCTATATATAGGAAAATAAGAAAGATGCTTTCTACAATAAAATCTAATGTAATCATTAAAAGGTTCTCCAAAAGTCCTTTACTTTCGTTGATTGAATAGTATTCTTGACTTTAGACGTGATTGAGAATCTCCAACGGATATGTTGGACTTAATCATAGCTGTAAAACCATATCTTCGATTGATATCGAAGCCATAACTTTGGATTCAACGTCGGTCTCGCTGTTAAAGTTGGGATCGTTGTCGAGATCGAGGTCATGGCGTCTAATTCGACATTGACCCCGTTTTGACGATCGATACCCACTTCGGAGGCCGGGCTCGATATCCTGATATCGAACATAATATCAACCCTTCGATGATCGACGTCTATTTCAAAGACTGAGATCGATGTTTTCGAACCATTGGGATCGAGCTCTTCACAAACCTTCTCTTCATTGACTCTATTTAAAACAGTTGATGTTGCCCTGTTCATATATAAGTATAAATCTTATTTTACAGTACACAGATAGCCCCCTCGTTTTTTGGAAGAAAGTGACAAGAAACGAAAAATGAATCATCACGACCATAATACCGATCTTTTTTAAACTCAATAGATCGATCGTTCCATACTGTTTTTCGATTCATAGTTATCGTATTTACCTTCGTAATTTTAGGGTCGATTTTGAGCAGATCGATTGTTCATGACGCAGGCAATGATGAGTCACCTGTTTTTCGTGTTAAGCCAAATGATGAAGACGATGAAGAGACAGATTTTTGAACAATGACGGCGCTGCAGAGACATTCCCCATCTCAGAAGTGTCGATTCACATGTCAACTCAACAGAGAGACCTGACCCTTTCAATTAATGTCCATCTTCTTTGGGATCTTGAAAAGCCGTTTTTCAGAAGGAGCCTTTTATAAATAACTCCTTTTCCTTCTTTCCCTTTTTAATCCTTTTAACCTTTTTACTCAACAAGTTAATCGCGTCCTTCTTCTTCTTCTTCTTTCTTGCGCTGCAATTCCTCCATTGTTGATATAAAAGAAATGGCTAAGACATCAAAGATCGTTCCCCAAAAAGAGAATCCACAGAGGGAGGTCCCACAACAGGTTGACTCTCAACAGGAGGGTCCACAACAGGTTGACCCACAACAGGAGGGTCCTCAAAAAGAGATCCCTTCATCTTCATCACCAAAAACCCCAAGTAAAGAAAAGGTATCAGACCCTCCCCTATCTGCTTTTGTTCCCACTAACTGCTCGATTGGGGTGGATTTCAAGGTCGAGAAGACGTCTAACGTTCCAGGTCGTTGTGAGCCGGTATCGAGGATCTTATGCTCGATTACAGAAAGATCTCTCGATACAGTCAGGCATGATTGTAAATGGGTTGGTAAGCATATAGTTATCCCTTCCCCAGATGAGAATATCACCACCTATGTGGAAGGTTTTTTGAGCGTTTATACTTACCCCTTTATGTTAGGTCCTGTAGATCCCGTAGTGCTTGATTTTTGTAAAGTATATGACGTAACTTTAGGTCAGATTCATCCTTCTTTCTGGAGGATTGTAGTGCTTCTTCGATTCTTTGTAAGTAAGGTCGAGGGTCATCCTTTTACCCTCGATCATTTAATTCGCTTGTATAGTCCTAGACTTTTTAGAGGAGGTTTGTTGAAACTTGTGAGACGAGCCTCAAAAGCCCCCTTCTCTAGCATCGATGAAGATCGAGATCGGGGTTGGATGGGTCGTTATGTCCGAATCAAGACTTCGGATATAATTCCGGCCGATTATATGCCCTTTCCCGAGAAATGGAATCCATCTCGTAAGTCTTTCTTGTATTTGTGTAAATTTTATCGATAATCTCGATTATGCCCCAATTCTGACTTTTATACTTGTTCGTCCCATAGCTAAAGGATGGAAACCGAAAGCGATTCCATTCCTCAAGGAGTGGGTCAAAAAAATCGTGAGTCAAAGGTCGTACTCTGAGCGCGCATGGCGCGAGCTTTCAAAAGGCCGTTGGGAAGCTGGATCTCATGGTATGTTTCTTAAAGAAATTCGTGGCGGTGTTATCTCGTTCTTTGTATGAGTTGATTTGTTTTTTGAACAGGTTTGCCAAAAGAAGTTGAGATAAGGCCACCGGGTGAAGAAGATGTCACCCCGATCTGTGGTGGTGTTTCTGCTGAGAGCGGGCATAAGGCCTCCGGTGGGGATATCGTGGCCACCGAAAAGGTCGACCCTCAAATCGAGGGACCCCTTTCGGGGAAGAAAAGGAAAGAAAGTCTGGGCCCCCAAGTTGTGGAGAAGAAAAGAGTAAAGAAAAGAGGGGCCTTCAAAGTAAAAGGTATCACTAGTGGTCGAGACTTGATATCGGAAGCTGAAGTAGATCGGTATGAACCAACAGGAAAAGATGAACGTAGTCTCGACGTTCATATCGAAACAATCGATGTGGAGCCTGCTGGAACAGCTGAACCCATTCCTGAGCATGAAATCCCGCTCGAGATCATCGATTCTCCTTCTTTCTCCGATTCGATGATAGCTGATGCCCAACTAATAAAAGATCGCCCTTCATGTGAAGGCCAAAAATCCAAAGATCCATTCCACAAAATCCTCGAGGGCATAGAATTAGGAACCTCGTCTGATGCTTTCGGCATGTTGGATATTCCTAAGAAAGGTCCGTCTCATGATGGGAGCGGGACATCTTTGATTCCAAAATTAGTCGATAAGTTCCCTGCTCCCAGCTCGTGCCCGAATAAGAAGAGGACCATATCTTTCTCCGTACCTGAGGATGCTCGTCTTCTATCCGGTCCTGTTGGGGTGGCTAGTTATATTCAACATTTGGTGACCGAGGATGATCAAGCAAGGATGAACGAAGTCAGTGCTCCTTGTGTGAGTTTTAACTGGTGTTTGTTTTCTCCTTTGAATATCGTAATTGATATTTTGTTGATCGATCATTTGTTTCTTGGTTGCAGGCCGCCATCCTTGGTTACGAATCTTTTCTTCGCCAGAACGAGCAATTGGAGCGTAGTGAGGCTCATGCTCGAAAGTTGCAGACGGAGGTGGACAAGCTTCATGTCAATCTAGATCTTTCCCGAAAAGATTGTGCTGATAAGGTCGACCATGTTAATCGACTTCAGCATCAGGTGGAGGCGGCCAAGATGGAGGCCGATCAGTGTAAGGAAAAACTGGATCGTTTATCATCGGAGAAAGAGACACTTCGAGAGCAGCTTTCATCGGCAGAGGCAAGATGTCGACTCGCAAGAGAGAAAGCTGAAGAGCTTCAGTCTCGAATTGGGGCCATCGAATCTGAAAAGGATGTTTTGGCCGCTGAGTTGAATGTGGTTAACAGGAAATTGGCAGAGGCCGATGACATGGTGGCCCAATATAAAGCTGATTCTGAAGCAGCTCAAGATCAATCGACGTTTCTGATCGAGCATATGAGGTGGGAGTCTCGTCTGACTACTCTTGAGGAAGTTCAGAGTCGGGGTATCGATGTATCTAAGGAGATCGATACTGCCAGGTTAGCTGAGTTTGAGGCTAGACAATTAGCATTTCCCGGGGAGGACGAATCCGATGATAACGAAGATTGATGTATAAGATCTTTTTGACCTTTTGTAAAGATGTTTGTAAATAAGATTTCTACTTCTCGTATTTGTATTGACCCTTCAGCATAGATTTCAGCGATATATCTCATTAGCTTTGATAATGATTTCTGATGTCAATCTTTAACCATAGTAAGCAGCGTGCTTTGAACTTAAATGCCGGCCCTTCCTTGAAATGTAATTGAACTCAATATTTAATCATAAAATCGGTCTTTAGCTTTTAAGCCGTGTGCCCTCGAATGTGATAGAATTCGACGTTGGGCCTTAGCCCTAAAATCGGACTTAGCTCTTAGGCTGTATATCCCTTAGTATAATTGAACTCGTTGTAGGCCTTAGCCTGAAAATCGGACTTAGCTTTTAAGCTGTATGTCCTCGAGTATGATTGAACTCGATGTGGGCCTTAGCCTTAAAATCGGACTTAGCTTTTAAGCTGTATGTCCTCGAGTAATTTGAGTTATAACGATATATAAGGAGATAATCACTTTGATTTTAAGGATTTTCGATAGAACTTGAGATGCGTATAAGCTTAGTATAAAAAGTTTGACTCTTATTACTTG
>MCJB01006014.1:49396-94269 GCA_002018475.1 Nicotiana obtusifolia | reverse complement strand
TTTGACTCTTATTACTTGTACTTTTTCTTTAAATACACTTTTCAGGTAATATTTAAAGAAAAAGTACAAGTAATAAGAGTCAAACTTTTTATACTAAGCTTATACGCATCTCAAGTTCTATCGAAAATCCTTAAAATCAAAGTGATTATCTCCTTATATATCGTTATAACTCAAATTACTTGTTTACATAATAATAAGTATTTTCATGTGATTTGAGTATATCTTGCCCCATTATTTCAATAAAAAATCTCATACCTAAAAATGTTGGGAATTTTGAGATGATTATTCTTTATTATAGCTACTAGAGTAAAATTATAATATGCTTCATTATTTTTTATTGGTTGTTCAGGTTATACTTAATGCTATATTTCTTTGGTTTGAAACAGATTTATTTTTTATTTTTTATTTCGTAGTAAGGACTCAGGAGGAATAAGATTTTATTACCTGAATCAAAAAGCTATTAATATTTGAATTGTAATAATTATTATAATTATAATTATGAACACTCCATTCTGACCGTAAACTTAGATAAAAAGAGGAAAACAAATTTAGTTTGTGGGTGCTTATCCAATGTTTATTTAAATTTAATTTTTTTGTTAATTGCCTATGTAAATCTACTAAATCTAGTCAAAGATAATGGATGCTTGAGCACCCATAATGCTCTATGTAGATCCGCCACTGAGTACATAATTGGTAGGTACTAGGGATATGATTCGATGCCTTTTAGAATTTCAGACTTTTTTTTTTCTTTTTTGTAGAAAATATTCTCTCCAATTTAATGGTGGGAAAAAAAAAAAAAAAAGAAATAAGTCAAATGAGGGACTTAAAATTATAATCTGTAAGCTTCAGCATGGAGTTGGACATAAGAACAAACTTAAGGAACTAAAAGCTAACATCCCAACTTCTTAATTCTAACGGATCCTTTTCCCAGCGTCATGCCCTCCGCGCGGTGAGAATCTGCCAGCTATTCAAACCTCCCACGGCCAGGACTCCAAAGAATTGGTTGCAGAGGTACGAAAAAATTTGTATTGTTTCCTCCCATTTGTTTTAGGTTTTGAATTACACAGTCTCTAGGTCTTTTTGTCCGTAGCATGTGGACGAAGATTTTGGTATTTGTTTGTAGTGCAATTTCGAGAGAGTTCATATGGAATATTTAGACGTTTCTTAAAGTGTCTTCCATAAAGAATAAGCTTGCGTTGAGTGATTGTTGCTTTTGTTTATGATTCAACTTGATATGATACAGTTTTACGCTGCTATTCACTGAATATGTTCCAATTTGGAAATTCTATTGAACTTTACTCTTATATTTTTCTAATTGGCATGTGTAGCGTTTGCTAAAAGAAAGAGAGCGAATTTAAGAAAAGATTCTGATTTTCATTTAATTGAAACCTTACAATGAGCAGAGAATGTCCTTTTAAACTGGACAATGACAGCTATAGCTAGAATAACAACCCAATTGAGGGGACAACACATGTCCCTCCTCTTTCTAAGCCTTCTCTCCCGAGGGCTAAAAACGAAAGATTACTGAACTTAAGAGTTTAAAGAACCCAACTCTTTTCTAATTACAAAATTCGCTATTAACAAAATACTCCTAAGTCTTCTTCTTCAAGAGTGATGATCTCAGATCGTCACATTCCACTCTCCTTCAGCAAGAACCTTGAGTGATTCAAGGTTCGTCAAAATTCGGAAATTGGGATTTTAAGAAGGAGTATTCTTCCCATGTTGCCTCTTCTGGTGATAAATTTGCCCATTTGACCAGCACTTGAGTTGAAGCTCTATTCCTCTTTTTAACTATTTTTCGATCAAAGATGGCTATGGGCTCTGCAAGCATTTGATCCTCTTGGTTGCACAAGGGTGGATTTTGTGAAACAAAATTTTGGTTACCAATGGTTTTCTTCAGTTGGGATACATGAAAAACTGGGTGAATGCAGGAACTCAATGGCAGCTTGAGTTTGTGAACCACCAAACTTCTGAATGACCTCATAGGGACCAAAGAACTTTGCTAATAACTTCAAATGTCTTCTTACCGCTACTGACATCTGCTGGTAAGTCTGCAATTTGAGAAACACCCAATCCCCAATTTCAAATTTCCTGTCAACCCTGTGCCTACCTGCATTTTGCTTCATTCTGACCTGAGCTTTTTCGAGGTTGTCTTTGAGGATTCGAGACACTACCTGCCTGTTCCTAATGATTTAGTCTGCCGGGCTCAATGGAGATTGTGCAATTAGCTCAAAGGTGGGTTGTGGAGGCTCATATCCATATAGGGCTTTAAAAGGAGTCATTCCAATTGCTGATTGGAAGTTGGAGTTGTACCAGAATTCTGCTAAAGCCACCGACTTGCTCCATTTAGAGGGACGGTGACCCGTCATGCATCTTAGGTATGTTTCCAAGCAACGATGCAATCTTTCGGATTGTCCATCGGTTTGTGGGTGATATGCCAAGCTCATTTGCAATTGCACCCCAATCCACAATGTACTTATGAAAATGGGATCCCTGTCCGACACAATTGAACTAGGCAATCCATGTAACTTGCAGATGTTGTCTAGAAAGACTTGTGCAATTTGACTGGCTGAATATGGGTGTGTAAGTGTGAAGAAATGGGCATATTCTGTATAGCAGTCAATTACTACCAAAATAGAGTCTTTACCTGACGACTTGGGCAAACCATCAATAAAATCCATAGCCACATGCTCCCAAGCCCTTGACAGAATAGGCATTGGTTGCAAGAGACCCGAATATGCAACATTTTCATCTTTGTTGTGTTGACAAACTTCACAATCTTGGACCTGTGTTTTCACTTCACTAGGCAAGTTAGGCCAATAAAATAAAGCCTTCAACCTTTGCAATGTAGCTAATACGCTTGAGTGTCCTTCCCATGGGGTAGCATGCATATCATTGATTAGCCTTGATCTTAGGTTGCCCTTTTTCTCCGACCCAAACTCTGCCACGATATCTAAGGATGCCCTGTTGTATGAAATGTTAGGTACTGCATTTGGGTCCAACGAAAGCTTGGCGAGCAATTCTTGTACTCTTTGATCATTCTCATAGCTTTCTACCACTTCCGACACCAACTTTAGCTGAGCTAAGGACAGTCCAAGACATTCCTCTTCCTCCCCTGTTTCAAACCTTCTTGACAGGGCATCTGTTGCTAGATTTTCAGCTCTCTTCCTATATTGAATGTCATAGTGCAAGCCCAATAACTTAGTGATTCCTTTTTGCTGTAAGGATGTAGTGATCCTTTGGTCTCTCAAGAACTTGAGAGAAAAATTATCCGTTTTGATTACAAAGGGCCTAGGCTGGAGGTAATGACGCCATTTTTCCACTGCAATTACAGTGTAATGAGCTCCTTTTTATAAGTTGAAAGCCCAAGGTGTTTAGGACTTAGGGCCTGACTAAGATAGGCTATGGGTCTGCCTCCTTGGGTCAAGACTGCCCGCACTCCCTTGCCACTAGCATCCATTTCTACTACAAAAGGAGTAGTAAAATTTGGTAAAGAAAGCGCAGGAGCTTGGCTCATTGCTCTTTTTAGTTCGCCAAAGGCAGTAGTGGCTGCTTCATTCCATTGAAAATTTTCCTTTTTGAGAAGACTTGTAAGAGGCTTACTGATAGTAGCAAATAGCGTATGGATCGCCTGTAGTAGCCCGTAGTCCAAGGAACCCTCTAAGTTCTTTAATTGTCTTGGGTTGTGGCCAACTAATCATAGCTGCCACCTTTGCTTTGTCTGTGCTTGTCCCTTCCCCTGAAAGGATATGGCCCAAATACTCGACTTGAACTTGTGCAAACGAGCACTTTGACCTCTTAGCCATCAACTGATTTTCTCGCAGCACCTTAATCGCTAGTTCCAAATGTTTGATATGACCTTGGAGTGTTGCACTATAAATTAGAATATCATTAAAAAACACCAAGACAAACTGTCATTGCATTAAGGCTTGAAAGGTGGCCGGTGCGTTAGTTAGCCCAAAAGGCATAACTCTAAACTCTCATAATCCATGATGGGTTTTAAAAGCCGTCTTGTATTCCTCGCCCTCCTTCATTCTAATTTGGTGATATCCCGAACGAAGGTCCAATTTGGAAAACAATTTGGCACCATTAAGCTCGTCTAGTAAATCTTCTACCACGGGTATTGGATACTTATTCTTCACTGTTGCTTCATTTAGTTTCCTATAATCCACACATATTCGTCAACTTGAGTCCTTTCTCTTTACCAAAATAACTGGAGAGGCAAAGGGAGATATACTGGGGGCTACCGTCTGGGCAAATCGAGCATTTTAGCCACTATCCTTTCGATGGCATTTTTTTGTTTGAACGAGTACCTATAGGGCCTGAGATTTACAGATTTGGTCCCAGGCATTAGCTCGATCTGATGGTCGCAACTCAGATGTGGTGGTAACCCTTGTGGCTCGTCAAAAATGCCTTTATTTTTTGCCAATAAGTACTGGACTTCTTCAGGAATGGTCTCCATGTTATGGGCTGGATCATCCTGGGCTAACTCAAAGAGTTGCCCCACGCAACTGCATTGGCCCGTCAGCACCTACCTGTCTATGGTTTTATCATCAGCTATGGACAGGGCTTGTGACTCTTGATCATCTAATAATGTTAGTCTTTTGTTCCCTTAATGAAAGTGATACTCAAGGGACGAGTATGTAATAAAACTGGGGCAATTGTGTAAAGCCAATCCATACCTAACACCATATCACAACCTCCTATTTTTAACAGCCCCACTTGAAAGACAAACTCTTCTTCACCCACCTGTATATTTTTCCGAATGGGAAAAAAACTTTATTGTTTTTAGAAGAAAATGCACCTGGATAGAGCGCAGTGATTACAACGAATAAATCTAGCCGACGCTAACTAATTTAGAGGTCATCGTATAGTGGAAGCACACTATTGCCTTTTAAGTTAGTCGATTTGAAGAGGTTACAAAAAAAGATTACTGCAGTATATTTGAGGAAGTTTAGAATGTCTGTATTGATAGTTGTCTTGCTAGGAAAACTATTCCAAAGTCTTCCTTCTTAATGTTAACTGTGGGTCATGGAAAGTAAGTTATAAATTTTCTTTTGCTGGGGGGGCAAACTCATACTACAATAGGGGTTCTTACTGTGTGGTGCAGTTGGGTTGGTTGAGTGCTCTGATCTTTATATTACTGGAGTTGACATTGAGAAGTTGCCACTATGTATTTGATAATTAAAGAATTCATAATACAATAAGATTTCACGTTGGACAAACTTTTGTACATTATTGAGAACTTGAATTGCTGAAAATCTTTTCATTTACTATTCTCGAGAACTTATGACTTTGTATTATGTAAAGTCATGATCATCTTTTTCCGTCTTATTTGGGTGATGGTGGCTTGCTTTGAGAGGATTTACCAGTGATGGCTTTCTTCACCTTTGCAATTGAGTGCTTGACTTTTGATCCAACTCCTGACAATATATTCTGATGTTTCTTGTGAGGAACTCTGATATCAGCATCTCTCGAGACTTCTACATAGACTGGACCTTCAGAACATGACTCTTCTCTTGTTTGTTGACTTCCTTCCTCATCTTTGTCATTGTCTTTTTCCTTATCAGTTATTTCTTCTTCGTCTTCAGACTCTTCAATTTTGTGTGTCTGCAGGTCTTCTTTATTGATCATTACCGCTTTTTCTTCAGCAAAACTTTCCTCCATTTTTGATGTCTCTTTTACTGATTCATGCAGAAGGTCAGGAAGTGCGGCCTTAGCTTGTGTCTCTCTTGATCTGGATTCCTCTGGGGCTTCTTTTAAATCACATTCCACTCCTTTCTCGTTTTTGTAATTTTCCTGATTCTCTTCTGTTTCTGAAGTTTTGCATTTTTCCTGCATGTGCTGGATACTTTTGGCCATTGCACCCAGTTGCACTAGTGGGGTAATGCTGTCTTTGGGCGTGCCATTGACATCTGTGCTGCCTGTTGGATCAGTTTCCACCCTCTCCAATGCAAGTAAAGGATATGCTGCTTGCTCTTGTATCTGCTTAGTTACATTGATTTCATTGCTCGCCATTTTATCCGTTGCTATCTCCTTTTCGGAAACCTTAAGGGATTCCAATGATGTGAAATGTTCTATTATTTCTTTCCATTCATCCCTTGTTTTTTCCTCTTGTTCACATCCTACTTGGGCACTTGGAACATTTTCAGTCTTTACTTCTTCTTTCGCTGTTTCTTTTGTTCCATCGCTTGCTATCATCTCTTCAAGACCTGCAGCTGTTTTTGTTTCTGATCCAAAAGGTTTCAAAGTTCCTCTTTCAGGTTCACTTATTGTTGTTCCCTTCTCTTGTTGCACATGTGTTGTGTTGTTGCTTGAGGAATCCTTGCCAGTGCTCTCTCTTAAATCTTCTTGTTCCTCCTATGAGTTCATATTTTACCGTCAGGAATCTTGATTGAATGTGTACATTGTAAAGTAAACAGGGAAGGAGGCAGGGGGGAGTAAGCAAAAATTGGAAGAATGTATTTTTGCTTGTATCTTTTAGCTTTTTATTTTTTTAGTTTTGCCTTTTCCATCTTTGACACCCTGGAACATCAGTTGGCTTCAGTAGACTTTTCTTTAGCCAGCTGTGGCAGATGGAAATTTCATCTTAGTGATAGTTTTATTGACTGTCCTTATAATGTCTGTATATTTTAAGTTAGTCTGTATCCAGCGAACAATTTACTATATATGATTCAAGTTTTTTATTTACATCAATACTTTGTTTTCTCTCGTTAACCTATGTGCTGAATATTTCATGCAGTTTGAGTTCAATCATTTTCTGCCAGCAACCTCTTTCTAAACAGGAGGGAGTAAAACAGATCAAATCGTGCAGGTAAAATATTGAAATGGAAGATAGATCCGCAATTTAATCTGACCTCTTTAATTGGAGTCTTGATTTCCATCACAACAAGTTCGCCCTTTGATTCCTTAGCCTCTTCTGGGAGGTCTATCTCAGTACTTCCATGATTAACGTTGTTGTTGTCATCGATATTAATTGTTCCCAGTTCTTCTAGCTTTTCGGATGTTTGTTTTCCAGCAGGTGAATCTTCATTATGCTCTTCTGTATTCATGACTGCACATGTCTCGTACTTTATATGCTGCTTGTAATCATCCATTTCAGCTCCTTCTGACATCTACAGGAAAAAACAAATTTTCTGATATAGGTAACTTCCACACATTTTTAAGTAAGATGTATGATAAATGCATTCAGTTTCTAACCATTATGCTTTGGTTTTCCTCTCTCTCGTCAAAATTTTCATCTGTCTTCACTTCTGGATTTTCTTCCTGTTTTAACTTCTCCTGTTTGGTGCTGATGCTATTTTCTTCTTCAATGCAATCCGCACAGGAAACATCCTCTGTTTCTGATTTGTCAATGATCTGGAATTTGACCAGTCAACATTAGCAATCTTTTAAGAAATACAGGAGAAAAAGGAAAAAGTTAACATTTAATCAAACGATGCATGGTACAAAAACTTAATTACAATTTACCTCCTGAGCAGGTGCACTGTAAGGCTTCTCATGGTCTGCAGACCTTTGTAAATAATTGGTGTCTGCTATTCCTACTGCCTGTTTCTCTTCACATACCTCTGCTAACTGATGCTTCAGTTGTTCCTGTGGATATGCACAGCTTTGTAACGTATTGGTGTCCGTAACTACTGCTGCTTCGTTATCTTCACAAATCTCAGCTGTCTGATGGATAAGTTCTTCTGTGGATTCAGATATCTTTTCATTGTTTCTTCCATTTGTTTCTTTTTCTTCCGGAGTATCGAGCATATGGCCAATATCTGTTTCTCTGCTTTGTAGCTCAAGCTTATCTGCAGCTGTGTTGTCATTATGATGATTTTGGAATCTGATATCAATGCTTTCAACCTGTAGAATGAGTAATTTCTAATTTGGTTGGTATCCAGAAATAACTGAAAGGGTGAGGAAATAGAGAAATTTTTGGAGATTGCTAGCAGGATTGCATGACGCGACAAAACATGATTGCAGTGCATATGCTGCTTCTAGCTGTGATTCAACTCGAGATGATTCGTAAGTTCTATTCATGCTTCTTTAGTGGTTGTATCGGAAGGGGAAGCATCAAGTTCTGTTTTGCTAGTTTTTCTATAACTTATTTCCTTTACAGTTATAGTTTAGTTCTAACTTTTAAAACTTTAGATTGCGATTTCCTGTAGCAGGTTGCAAATGTTTCATGCAGGTTGCGCTTACATGAAATGTTTCATGCAGTTTTCCGTATATAGTGCTCTCACAGCAACATCTTCTCAATCCTCTCGTTGCAAAAGGGAACAGAAACTGAGAATAATATATATTCCTCTAGGGATTTGTGACCTTAACTAACTTGGAGTTGTGGCTTAGTTGTTGTTGTCGTTGTTGTTCTGAAAATATCATGCAGCAGGAAAATTGAACTTCTAGGCTCATAAGCATGCAACAAACTCGTAGATTCTCAGTAGATGCTTATTGGCTAATTCCTTGTAAGATCTTGCTTGTTTACCTTTTCTGTAGAGTCCTCCACCCTCTTTTCTTCTGAAGAAAGTGCAATTAAGTGCTCTGCTCCACTCGTGTCTTTAACCTCTTCTGTGGTTAGATTGTCTTGCTGAAAGTTCTTCACAATTAAAAAAGAGCAATCCAGTGATTTTAGAAAAAAGAGAGAAAGCAAGCATTTCTATTTTACCTTCCTTGGGTTGGATATATGAATTTGAAACAGGCTTATGTGGTCATAGTTTCTCACTAGATGCTAATCAGCAAATCTATTGTAAGGTCTTGTTCATTTACCTTTTCAGTAGAGTCCTCCACCCTCTTTTCTTCTGAAGAAAGTGCAATGAAGTTCTCTGCTCCACACGTGTCTTTAACCTCTTTTGTTGTCAGATTGGGTTGCTGAGTGTTCTGCAGAAATTAAAAAGAGCAATCCAGTGATTTAGAAGAAAGAGAGAAAGCAAGCATTTCTGTTTTACCTTGGGGTTAGATATATGAATTGGAAACATGCTTATGTGGTCACTTAACCTCTTGATTGGGGGTTTCTGAAACCACTTTGCCTTCTTCAAAGTTATTTGCTGCCATCTCTTCTTTGTCTGATGTTAGAAGCTCATCTCGAGTCATTTCTTCTTTTCCTAGGACATTCTTATTTGTCCCATCACCAGCATTGACATCTTTAAGTTCTTTTATCTGTTTGTAGTGATAGGTTTTGTTATGACTAGTTTAGGCACATGAAAGAATATCAAAGCATAGATAGAAGGCCACTTAATACCTCAGTTTCACCTTCTTTGCAAAGTTTCGTTGTTTCTTCGACAAACAGTTCTGTCTGTTTTCCTATCAAAGCTTCTTCTTTCTCTACTATATGTGTTCCAGATTCATCAATTCTTTCTGCGGCAGCTTCAATATCTTCCCTGTTTTGTTCTTTGGGTTCTTCTCCAACTGGTGTTTCTTTAGGTCTCTCTTCAATTATTGGTTCTTCAAGTTTCTCTTCACATACCTCTGCTAACTGATGCTTCAGTTGTTCCTGTGGATATGCACAGCTTTGTAACGTATTGGTGTCCGTAACTACTGCTGCTTCGTTATCTTCACAAATCTCAGCTGTCTGATGGATAAGTTCTTCTGTGGATTCAGATATCTTTTCATTGTTTCTTCCATTTGTTTCTTTTTCTTCCGGAGTATCGAGCATATGGCCAATATCTGTTTCTCTGCTTTGTAGCTCAAGCTTATCTGCAGCTGTGTTGTCATTATGATGATTTTGGAATCTGATATCAATGCTTTCAACCTGTAGAATGAGTAATTTCTAATTTGGTTGGTATCCAGAAATAACTGAAAGGGTGAGGAAATAGAGAAATTTTTGGAGATTGCTAGCAGGATTGCATGACGCGACAAAACATGATTGCAGTGCATATGCTGCTTCTAGCTGTGATTCAACTCGAGATGATTCGTAAGTTCTATTCATGCTTCTTTAGTGGTTGTATCGGAAGGGGAAGCATCAAGTTCTGTTTTGCTAGTTTTTCTATAACTTATTTCCTTTACAGTTATAGTTTAGTTCTAACTTTTAAAACTTTAGATTGCGATTTCCTGTAGCAGGTTGCAAATGTTTCATGCAGGTTGCGCTTACATGAAATGTTTCATGCAGTTTTCCGTATATAGTGCTCTCACAGCAACATCTTCTCAATCCTCTCGTTGCAAAAGGGAACAGAAACTGAGAATAATATATATTCCTCTAGGGATTTGTGACCTTAACTAACTTGGAGTTGTGGCTTAGTTGTTGTTGTCGTTGTTGTTCTGAAAATATCATGCAGCAGGAAAATTGAACTTCTAGGCTCATAAGCATGCAACAAACTCGTAGATTCTCAGTAGATGCTTATTGGCTAATTCCTTGTAAGATCTTGCTTGTTTACCTTTTCTGTAGAGTCCTCCACCCTCTTTTCTTCTGAAGAAAGTGCAATTAAGTGCTCTGCTCCACTCGTGTCTTTAACCTCTTCTGTGGTTAGATTGTCTTGCTGAAAGTTCTTCACAATTAAAAAAGAGCAATCCAGTGATTTTAGAAAAAAGAGAGAAAGCAAGCATTTCTATTTTACCTTCCTTGGGTTGGATATATGAATTTGAAACAGGCTTATGTGGTCATAGTTTCTCACTAGATGCTAATCAGCAAATCTATTGTAAGGTCTTGTTCATTTACCTTTTCAGTAGAGTCCTCCACCCTCTTTTCTTCTGAAGAAAGTGCAATGAAGTTCTCTGCTCCACACGTGTCTTTAACCTCTTTTGTTGTCAGATTGGGTTGCTGAGTGTTCTGCAGAAATTAAAAAGAGCAATCCAGTGATTTAGAAGAAAGAGAGAAAGCAAGCATTTCTGTTTTACCTTGGGGTTAGATATATGAATTGGAAACATGCTTATGTGGTCACTTAACCTCTTGATTGGGGGTTTCTGAAACCACTTTGCCTTCTTCAAAGTTATTTGCTGCCATCTCTTCTTTGTCTGATGTTAGAAGCTCATCTCGAGTCATTTCTTCTTTTCCTAGGACATTCTTATTTGTCCCATCACCAGCATTGACATCTTTAAGTTCTTTTATCTGTTTGTAGTGATAGGTTTTGTTATGACTAGTTTAGGCACATGAAAGAATATCAAAGCATAGATAGAAGGCCACTTAATACCTCAGTTTCACCTTCTTTGCAAAGTTTCGTTGTTTCTTCGACAAACAGTTCTGTCTGTTTTCCTATCAAAGCTTCTTCTTTCTCTACTATATGTGTTCCAGATTCATCAATTCTTTCTGCGGCAGCTTCAATATCTTCCCTGTTTTGTTCTTTGGGTTCTTCTCCAACTGGTGTTTCTTTAGGTCTCTCTTCAATTATTGGTTCTTCAAGTTTCTCTTCAACTGTTAGTTCTTTAGGTTTCTCTTCAACTGCTTGGTCCTCGGGTTTTTCTTCAATGGGTGGTTCTTCAGTTTTTTCCTTAACTGCTGGTTCTTCAGGTTTCTCTTCTACTGCTGCTTCTTCAAAATTTTCAACTGCCGATTCCTCAGGTGTTTCTTGAATTGACAGTTCTTCACCTTTTTCATCAACTGCTGGTTCTTCAGTCTTTTCAACTATTGATTCTTCAGGTTTCTCCTCAATTGTTGGTTCCTCAAGTTTTTTGTCAGCTACTGGTTCTTCAGGTTTCTCTTCAATTGCTGGTTCTTCAGGTTTCTCTTCAATTGCTTGTTCCTCAGGTGTCTCTTTAACCGCTGGTTTTTCAGGTGTTTCTTTCACTGCTGGTTCTTCGGGTTTCTCCTCAACCGCTGGTTCTTTAGGTTTCTCCTCAACTTTTGGTTCTTTAGGTTTTTCTTCAACTGCTGGTTCCTCATGTTTTTCTTCAACTTGTGTTTCTTCACGTTTTTCATCAACTGCTAGTTCTACATGTTTTTCTTTAACTGCTGGTTCTTCAGGTTTCTCCGCAACAGTTGGTTCTTCAAGTTCTTCATCAATTGTTGGTTCTTCAGGTTTCTTTTCAACTGTTGGTTCTTGAAGTTTTTCTTCAAACGTTGGTTGTTCAGGTGTTTCTTTCACTGCATGTTCTTCAGGTGTCCCTTCAACCGCTGGTTTGTCAGGTTTCTCCCCAACTGCAGGTTCTTCGAGTTTCTCCTCAACTTTTGGTTCTTCGGCTTTCTCCTTAACGACTGTTTCTTCCAGTTTCTCTTCAACTATCCATTCCTCGGGTTTCTCTTCAACTGCTGAATCATCGGGTTTTTCTGCAACTGCCGGATGGTCAGCAACATCATTGTTGGTATTGCATGAAATTTCACTCTCAGTCTTGTCGTTCGAGTCTACAACCGGCATATTCTACAAGAAGAATTTAAAGTTTCACTTAGTCTTTCAATAGATAAATAGATTTGAATTCCTTACACATACGGAACTAATAGGATGGTGGAATTCTTTTGGTTGCATCTCGCATAGGGTTACTACACATGCTCAACTGTTCTGCAACAATGATCGTGATTGCTCAGAATATTTTGAGTGCTACATTGTTTAGTATGTTACATACATTGGCGAGAAAAAGACAAGGAGTTATGCATATAAGAATCATTCTAACGAGAGAAGAAGGTGTTCATATCTTAATCTCCAGATGGTCTTAGTAATTGTCAACTGCCGAGCATTATATCAAGTTAACAGATGTCTACATCATGATTTTTAGGACTTCTTATTTTAGCAACATTCCTGTTTATAACTGAAATACAGTTGTTGTGGCCTAGTGGTTTAAGTCCTTGGTTTCTAGCTTAATGTCATGTGAATTCTCTTAAGGTCATATTTTGGAATTCCCCGAGAAAGAGTTTCCACTGCCTCTTCCTTTATTAACTGATAATTCTCATAGAAGAATCTCTTTCTTTTTGTCAATGTTAAAGAGTCTGCCGAAGAAAACCAATAAAATGATTAGAATAAATGCATGAAGACATCTACCTGCAATATTTGAAATTTGCTTAAACCTTTCCTTGCAACTTATTGTTTCAAAGACTCAAAGGAATACTCGATTTGCAATGTCAATGGTCCGTTCTTTTTCAGAAAAATAAGTCATACCCATTTGTCAGCATTTGGCTAATTTTTGTTTCGACTTAGTTTTCAAAAGAAGCACATATGAATCCCAATGATACTAGGATGTCTCACTTGCAATAGCCTCGAACATAATAAATAAATAAACAAATAAAAGAGCAAAGATGGTTGATATTTGTGCAATATAATATATTCTATCAGCAGTGAATTAATTTTCTATTTCTTGTATTTATCATCTTATGATGCATTGTTTCCCATTTTGTGCAATAACACTACAAAATAAACAAAAACTCTTGGGAAAGGAAGTGAAGACTTATTTTGTTTTATATGGAGAACTTTAAATTTATAGTAGTTAGTAGTTTTTACGAACTATATACTTCGAATACTTTCAGACTTGAATTTTAATATTTCTCCCAGAAAGACAAGGTGGCAAGAGAATTCATATGCATGCAATAAACTTAAGACCCTCAGTGAACGGTTGTCATATGAGTGCCTTGATGATTTGCTGATTCATTCTCAGTTTCTCATTTCGTTTACCTTTTCAATAGAGCCTTCACAACTAATTTCTTCTGAAAAAACTACCACGAAGTTCTCGACTCCATGCTCATCTTTCAATAAAGCTTCATCTCTGATTAAATTAGCTTGTTGAAAGTTCTGCAGATTTGAAAAAGAGGGAATTTTGTGATTTTAGTAGAAAGAGAGAAGGCATCTTTATATCTGAGAGTTACATATATGAATTAAGAACAGGCTTCTATGGTCACTTAAACTCTTGACTGGGAATCTCTGAAACCACTTGGCCTTCTTCAGAGTTCTTGGTACCAATTTCTTCTTTGGTGGACGTCAGAATTTTGTCCAAAGTCTTTTCTTCTTTTTCCATAATGTTTTTATTTGTTCCATCACCAGCATTTATATCTTTAAGTTTGTTTATCTGTTTGAAGTTATAGTTTTGGCTATCATTAGTCTATGGACAGGAAAGATCAGAGTATTACTAGAAGCCAGATCATCTAATACCTTTGTTTCAACCTCTTCACAAGATCTCAGTTTTTCTTCAACAGCTAGTTCGTCCTGGTTGCGAACGGAATCTTCTTGCTTCTGTACTATACATTTTTCCGTTTCATCAGTCTGTTTTGGTACTTCTGGTCCTTCTGGATGGTCGTTTACCTGCATAACCAAGTAGCTCATCAAGTTTAGAACAATAAGGATGAAGAGCAACTAAATTATTTACTTAACCAAGTCTGCTTGATCCTTCTCTATTAGCAATATCACTTGCCTCATTTTCTGTTCCTTTACTTGAATTTGGATTTATCTCAGATTTTGTGCCTCCTGAAGTTTCTTGCCTGATTAGATCCTCTTGGCTATTAATGTACACAGCTTCACCTTCAGCGAACATGTTCTTATTTAAGAAACTATCCCCTGTCGAAGTATTTTGATTGTTATAACCTGCAATATGTCGGTAGTAGATGTTAATACCACCTCTAGTCATCATTGAAGTGACTAGAAAGTGCATCTCTTTGAACCCCCAAAAAAGTGCTTGTTACATCCATATTGGAATTTATGGCTTAATGAATGCTGCTAGCCCTAATATCTTAGCAAAAGCATATCATAGGATTTCTTAATTATATCCATGTAGTAATAAATAAATTATGTTCATATATGTAATGATAGATGATCATTATTGCTAAATACTGTGGATGTGCATTCTACTTTTTCAAGGTTTCTCCAAAACAGAAAGGCATCTTGTCTCTGGTGCTTCTCTCCATTTCAGCTTCCTTTTAAAGATTGGTTCCATTTGTTATTTTCTCTACTTTTTGCGAGTAAGACTATGGTTAAATCGATTTGATCTGTTATCTAAAGTGTATTCACCATTTTCCATTGCAAATAAAATCAATTGGATAGGGAAAGCATGTTTGTGAACTAGTATTACTCACTCTGTGGTGTAAACTTCTGTTCTTCAGTGAAAGAAGCCTCATCCTTCTGCTTTATGTTATCTTCATCTCTCTGCATTGCATCATCAATTTCTGATATTTCTCGAGAATCTAGCTGTTGCAAATTTTTAGGGTCGTCAATACTAATTGGTTCTCCCAATATTGGGTTGGTCATTGTTGTCCCTTGAGCAGGCGGATGGCTTAGAATAGCTGTTGGCAGACTGCTGCTTGCTTCATTTGCATTCTGGTTATGCTTTGCCTCTTTTATGGGAGCTTCAGTTACTTCCCTGCTTTGTTCTTCTGGCTTTTCTTTAACTGATGGTTCGTCAAGTTTCTCTTCAACCACTAGTTCTTCAGCTTTTTCGTCAACTACTGGTACCTCAGTTTTTTCTTCAACTGGCGGTTCCTCGGGGTTCTGTTCAACTGCTGTTTCCTCAGGGTTCTGTTCAAAAGCTGGTTCCTCAAGTTTATTTTCAACTGCCAGTTTCTCAAGTTTTCCTTCAATTGCTGGTTCTTCAGGTATTTCTTCAACTGTTGGTTCATCAGGTTTCTCCTCAACTGCTGGTTCTTCATCCTCAACTGCTGGATTATCAGCAACATCTTTTTTGGTATTGCATGTAATTTTACTGCCAGTCTTACCATTTGAGTCTACAACAGGCATATTCTGCAAGAAGAATTGAAGGTTTCACTTAGTTTTTCAATAAATAAGCATATGTGAATTCCTTGTACATACAAGACTATTAGGATGGGCAAACTTTGTGAAAGTGCTTGATCCTCACCTTTTGGCGGGAAGTTACCTTTTCAGGTTTCTCTTTTTCAGTTGCTGGTTTATCAAGTTTCTCTTCAACTGTTGGTTCTTCAGGTGTTTCTTCCCATGCTGGTTCTTCAAGTGCTTCTTCCCGTGCTGCTGGTTTTTCAGGCTTCTCTTCAACTACTGATTTTTCAGGTGTCTCCTCAACTGCTAGTTCTGCAGGTTTCTCCAATATAATTGCTGGTTCTTCATATTTTTTTTCAATTGCTAATTCTTCAGGTTTTGCCTCAACTGCTGGATAGTCAGAAACATCATTGTTGGCATTGCATGGAATTTCACTGTTAATCTTGTCCTTTGAATCTACAACTGGCATATTCTGCAAGAAAAATTTAAAGTTTCACTAAATCTTTCAGTAGATAAGTAGATGTACATTCCTTGCACGTATAGAGCAAGGAATCTCTGTGACAGTGCTTGATCACCTTTTCCAGGAGAGTTGCAGCTTCTGGTTTCTCTTTTTCAACTGCTGTTTTTTTAGGTTTCTGTGCAATAGCTAGTTCTTCAACTGTCTCTTCAACTGCTGATTTGTCAGGTTTCTCTTCAACTGCTAGTGCTTCAGGTGTTTCCTCCCCAGCTTGCTCTTCAAGTGTTTCTTCAGTTGCTAGTTTTTCAGATTTCTCCTCTATCACTGATTTTTCAGGTTTATCCTCAACAATTGGTTCTTCAAGTTTCTCCTTAGCCATTGATTCTTCAGGTTTTTTCTCAATTGCTGGTTCTTCAGGTTTTTCCTCAACTGCTGGATAGTCAGCAACATCATTGTTGGTATTGCATGGAGTTGCACTGTCATTCTTCTCGTTTAACTCTATAATTGGTATATTCTGCAAGAAGAATTTAAAGTTTAACTTAATCTTCCAACAGGCAGATGTGAGTTGTTGCGCATACATAACTAATAGGATGGATAAAACTTGTGATTGTGCTTGATCCTCACCTTTTCCAAGAGAGTTACTTTTTCATGTTTCTCTTCGACTGCTGGTTTTTCAGGGTTCTTTCCAACTGCAAGTTCTTCAGGTTTCTCTTCAAATGCTAGTTCCTTAGGTGTTTCTTTCCATGCTGGTCCTGCAGGCGTTTGTTCAACTACTGGCTCTTCTGATTTCTCTTCAACTGGTGGTTCGTCAAGTTTCTCCCTGACTGCTGGTTCTTCAGGTTTCTTTTCCACAGCTGGTTCTTCAGGTTTCTCTTGCATTGCTGGTTCATCAGCTTTTTCCTTAATCGCTGGTTCTTCAGGTTTCTCCGTGGCCACTGGTTCTTCAGGTTTCTCTTCAATTGCTTGTTCTTCATGTTTTTCTTCAACTGCTAGTTTTTCAGGTTTATCTTCAACTGCTGGATAGTCAGCACCATCATTGTTGTTATTGCCTGGACTTTCAACGTCAATCTTGTCCTTTGATTCTACAATTGGCATATTCTGCAAGAAAAATTGAAAGTTTGACTTAGTCTTTAAATAGATTAACATATCTGAGTTCCTTGCACATATAAAGCTAATACGATGGATAAATTTTGAAACAATGTTTAATCCTGACCTTCTTTAGGAGAGCTTCTGTTTCAGGTTTCTCCTCTTCACTTGCTGGGTTTTCATGTTTCTCTTCAATAACTAGTTCTGCAGGTGTCTCTTCAGTAATTGGTTCTTCTAGCTTCTCTTCATCTGCTAATTCTTCATGTGTTTCCTCTCCTGCTAACTCTTCAAGTTTCTGCTCAATCGTTGGTACTTCAGGTTTCTCCTTAATCACTGGTGCATCAGGTTTCTCTTCAACCACTGGTTCATCAGTTGTTTCCTCAAATGCTGTTTTTTCAAGATTTTCCTCAACTGCTGGATAGTAAGCAACATCATTGTTGGTGTTGCATGGAATTTCACAGTCAGTCTTGTCGTTCGAGTCTACAACTGGCATATTCTGTAAGAAGAATTTAAAGTTTCACTTAGTCTTTTAATAGATAAGCAGATCTGAAAAGCTTGCACATATAAAACTATTTGGATGGACAAACTTTGTGACAGTGCTAGATCCTCACCTTTTCTAGGAAAGTTACCCTTTCAAGTTTCTCATCTTCAATTGTTGGCTCTTCAAGTTTCTCTTCAACGGTTTGTTCTTCAGGTTTCTCCTCAGCTGCTGGTTCTTTAGGTTTCTTCTCAATTATTGGTTCTTCACGTTTCTCCTCAATTGCTGGTTTTTCAGGTTTCTCTTCCACCGCTAATTCTTCAGGTTTCTCCTCAACTGTTGGTTCTTCATGTTTTTCTTCAACTGCTGGTTCTTCAAGGTTTTCCTCAACTGCTACGTATTCAGTAACATCGTCGTTGGTATTGCATGGAATTACACTGTCAGTCTTATCATTGAAATCTACAACTGGTATAGTCTGCAAGAAGAATTGAAGTTTCACTTAGTCTTTCAATAGATAAGTAGATAGGAATTGTTGCAGATACAGAACTAATAGGATGGCTAAAATTTGTGACAGTGTTTGAAGCTCACATTTTCTAAAAGAGTTACCTTGTCAGATTTTTCCTCTTTAACTGTTGGTACTACTGGTTTCTCTTTAAATGCTTGTTCTTTAGGTGTTACTTCCAGTGTTGGTTCTTCAGGTGTTTCTTTAATTACTGATTTTCCAGGTTTCTCTTCAAGAGTTGGTTTTTCAAGTTTCTCCTCAACAATTGGTTCTTCAGGTTTCTCTTCCGTTGCTGATTTTTCAGGTTCCTCATTAACTGGTGGTTCTTCAGGTTTTTCCCTAACCGCTGGTTCTTCAGGCTTCTTTTCCACTGACGGTTCTTCAGGTTTTACCTCAACCGCTGGTTCTTCAGGTTTTTTCATTAATGCTGATTCTTCAGATTTCTCTTCAGTTGCCGGTTCTTCATGTTTTTCCTCAATTACTGGTTCTTCAGTTTTTTCCTTAACTGCTGCATGGTCAGCAATATCATTGTTGTTATTGCAGGGAGTTGCATTGTCAGTCTTGTCCTTTGAGTCTGCAATTGGTAAATTCTGCAAGAAAATTTAAAGTTTCACTTGGTCTTTCAGTGGATAAACAGATGTGAATTCGTTGCATATATAGAGCTAATAGGATGGATAAACTCTGTAACACTGCTTGTTTCTTACCTTTTCCAGGAGAGTTACTGTTTCAAGTTTATCCTCTTCATTTTCTGGGTTTTCAGGTTTATCTTCAAGAACTAGTTTTTTAGGTATCTCTTCAACTGTTGGTTCTTTAAGTTTCTTTTCAAGTGCTAGTTCTTCAGATGTTTCCTCATCTGCTAGCTCTTTAGGTGATTCTTTAGCTGCTGGTTGTTGAGATTTCTCCTCGACTAGTTCGTCAGATTTCTCCTCAATCATTGGTTCTTCAAGTTTCTCCTCAACCATTTGTTTTTCAGGTTTCTCAACCACTGGTACATCAGGTGTCTCTTCATCAACAGGTTCTTTATATTTTCCTTCAATTGCTGGTTCTTCAGGGTTTCCCTCAACTTCTGGAAAGTGGGCAGCATCGTTGATGGTATTGCATGGAAGTTCACTGTCAGTCTTGTTGTTCGAGTCTAGAACTAGCATACTCTGCAAGAAGAATTTTGAAGTTTCACTTAGTCTTTCAATAGGTAAGCAGATGTGAATTGTTGCACATACACAACTAATAGTAATAAGATGGATAAACCTTTTGACAATGCTTGATCCTCACCTTTTCTAGGAAAGTTACACTTTCAGATTTCTCCTCTTCAATTATTGATTCTTCAGGTTTCTCTTCAACCGTTTGTTCTTCAGGTTTCTTCTCAACTATTGGTTCTTCATGTTTCTCCTCAATTGTTGGTTTTTCGGGTTTCTCTTCAACTGCTAGTTCTTCAGGTTTCTCCTCAACTGTTAGTTCTTTATATTTTCCTTCAATTGCTGGTTCTTCAGGGTTTCCCTCAACTTCTGGAAAGTGGGCAGCATCGTTGATGGTATTGCATGGAAGTTCACTGTCAGTCTTGTTGTTCGAGTCTAGAACTAGCATACTCTGCAAGAAGAATTTTGAAGTTTCACTTAGTCTTTCAATAGGTAAGCAGATGTGAATTGTTGCACATACACAACTAATAGTAATAAGATGGATAAACCTTTTGACAATGCTTGATCCTCACCTTTTCTAGGAAAGTTACACTTTCAGATTTCTCCTCTTCAATTATTGATTCTTCAGGTTTCTCTTCAACCGTTTGTTCTTCAGGTTTCTTCTCAACTATTGGTTCTTCATGTTTCTCCTCAATTGTTGGTTTTTCGGGTTTCTCTTCAACTGCTAGTTCTTCAGGTTTCTCCTCAACTGTTAGTTCTTCATGTTTTTCTTCAACTGCTGGTTCAAGGTTTTCCTCAACTGCTACATATTCAGCAACATCATTGTTGGTATTGCATTGAATTTCATGCTCAGTCTTGTCATTGAAATCTACGGCCGGCATATTCTGCAAGAAGAATTTAAAGTTTCATTTAGTTTTTCAATAGATAAGCAGATGTGAATCGTTGCACATAGATGGATAAACTATGTGATAATGCTTGATACTCACCTCTTCCATAAGAGTTACCTTTTCAGGTTTCTCCTCTTCAACTGCTGGTTCTTCTGGTTTCTCTTCAAATGCTAGTTCTTTAGGTGTTTCTTGCCATGTTGGTTCTTCAGGTGTTTCTTCAATCAGTGGTTTTTCAGGTTTCTCTTCAACTGTTGGTTCTTCAAGTTTCTCCTCAACAATTGGTTCTTCAGGTTTCTCTTCCATCGCTGATTTTTCAGGTTCCTCATTTGCTGCTGGTTCTTCAGGTTTTTCCCCAACCGTTGGCTCTTCAGGTTTTTCTTTCCCTGCTGGTTCTTCAGGTTTTACCTTAGCCACTGGTTCTTCAGGTTTCTCCATAACCGCTGATTCTTCAAATTTCTTTTCAATTGCAGGTTCTTCATGTTTTTCTTCAACTACTGGTTCTTCAGATTTTTCCTCAACTGTTGCATAGCCAGCAATATCATTGTTGGTATTGCATGGAATTGCAATGTCAGTCTTGTCCTTTGAGTCTGCAATAGGCAAATTCTGCAAGAAAATTTAAATTTTCACTTAGTATTTCAATAGATAAACAGATATGAATTGGATACACATATAGAACTAATAGGATGGATAAACTCTGTGACACTGCTTAAGGAGAGTTACCGTTTCAGGTTTCTCCTC
Organism: Nicotiana obtusifolia; assembly: GCA_002018475.1. Classification (NCBI taxonomy): domain Eukaryota; kingdom Viridiplantae; phylum Streptophyta; class Magnoliopsida; order Solanales; family Solanaceae; genus Nicotiana; species Nicotiana obtusifolia. Next base: position 73,428 of record MCJB01006014.1, on the reverse strand, counting down.
TTTATTTGCTGGTTTTTCAGTTTTATCTTCAACAACTAGTTTTTCATCTGTCTGTTCAATCATTAGTTCTTCAGGTTTCTCTTCAAGCGCTAGTTCTTCAGTTGTTTCCTCGCCTACCTGCACTTGTTTTTCTTTAGCTGCTGGTTCTTCAGGTTTCTCTTCTGCTGTTGGTTCTTCTGGTTTCTCCTCAACTGGTTCTTCAGATTTCTCCTCAACTGTTGGTTCTTCAGGTTTCTCTTCAAGAACTGGTTTTTCAGTTTTTTCTTTTACTGCAGGTTCTTCAGGGTTTTCCTCAACTTCTGAAAAGCGAGCAGCATTATTGTTGGTAATGCTTGGAATTTTACTGTCAGTTTTGTCGTTTGAGACTACAACTGGCATACTCTGCAAGAAGAACTTTAAAGTCTTACTTAGTCTTTCAGTAGGTAAGCATATGTAAATCGTATCGTATACACAACTAATAAGATGGATAAATGCTTGATCCTCACCTTTTCCAGGAGAGTTACCCTTTCAGGTTTCTCCTCTTCAATTGTTTGTTCTTCAGGTTTCTCCTCAATTGTTGGTTCTTCAGGTTTCTTCTCAAATGCTGGTGTTTCACGTTTCTCCTCAATTGATGGTTTTTCAGATTTCTCTTCAACAGCTGGTTCTTCAGGTTTTTCTTCAACTACTGGTTCTTCAAGGTTTGCCTCAACTGATACATAGTCGGCAACATCATTGTTGGTATTGCATGGAATTTCACTGTCAGTCTTGTCATTGAAATCTACAACTGACATATTCTGCAAGAAGAATTTAAAGTTTCACTTAATCTTTCAATAGATAAGTAGATACGAATCTTTGCACGTACAGAACTAATAGGATGAATAAACTTTGTGATAGTGTTTGATCCTTACCTTTTCCAAGAGAGTTACCTTTTCAGATTTCTCCTCTATAACCGCTGGTTTTTCAGATTTCTCTTCAACTGCTAATTGTTCTGGTGTTTCTTCAACAGTTAGTTCTTCAGGTTTCTCTTCAAATTCTAGTTCTTCCGGTGCTTCTTCCCGTGTTGGTTCTTCAGCTTTTTCTTCAACTACTAGTTCTTTAGGTTTCTCTTCAGCCGCTGGTTTTTCATGTTTCTCCTCGACCTCTGGTTCTTCAAGTTTTTCTTCCACAGCTGGTTCTTCAGGTTTTTCCTCAATCGCTGGTTCTTCATGTTCCTCCGTAACCGCTGGTTCTCTAGGTTTCTCTTCAACAGTTGGTTCTTCATGTTTTTCTTCAACTGCTGGTTCTTCAGGTTTTTCCTCAACTGCTGCATAGTCAACAGCCTCATGACTGGTATTGCATGAAATTTCATTGTTCGTCTTGTCGTTCGAGTCTACAACTGGCATATTCTGCAAGAAGAATTTAAAGTTTCACTTAGTTTTCCAATAGATAAGCAGATGTAAATTCCTTGCACATATAGAACTAATAGGACGGATAAATTATGTAACAATGCGTGATCCTCACCTTTTTCAGGAGAGTTACCTCTTCCTTATTGTCATCCATGTTGCATTTTCCCTTCAAACCACCATGGATATCTTCTGAACTGGTGGCTGTTTCAAGCTTATGGTCGGATGTTGTCTCTATAAGTTCCCCGAAAGATGAGTTTCCAATCTCGTCACCAGTGACATGCAAGAGTTCAGTGAGATTCTTTTCCACTTCATTTTCCAAAAAGATGTCATTTGACTTGTTATCTTTTGGAATTTCAGCAATTTCCTGCCGTTCTGCTGCAATTTCTGATGCTTCGTCATCTCTACTTTCTCTTTTTGAGTCTTCTGGCATGTCCAGCTGGTCAGTTTTCCTTTGCACATTTTCCTCGCAGGCTACCTGTGAATCAACAATTTGGACATGGTTTTTTTCAGAGTCATTTGCTTTACTTGCTCTGCGATCAGTTATAGCAGCATTCTCAAACATCTTGGTTTGGTTTTCTTCTTCATGCTGGCTCGTGTTGGCATCATTCTCTGAGACAGTTCCGATGACATCTCTTAATGGTGCAGAATTGGTATCTTCTTTGGGGGCTATGTCCTCTCTTTCTTCTGTAAACGAAGATATCAATATGTCTGAGCTCTGAATATCATCAATGTCCTTGGATGTTGTATTTATTATTATTTCGTTAGACCGATGTGCTTCTTGGTTTCCATTCTCAATTGAGTTGTCCCCATGTTTCTTGCTCGTATCTGATTCAGCATCATCTAACCTGGTTTCTTCTACAACATTAACAAATGGGTTAACAAGCAGATTCCTAGCACCCTCTCCATCTCCTGTCTCTTTTTTCTCATCCTCTCCTGTTTGGCACTCTGTTTGGGGGGAGATGAAAATACTTCTATCATCATCGTAGTCATTCTCACCTTTGAGTGCTTTCTCATCCTTCATGTCACCAGGTGATTTGATTGCTTCAGCGTTTGTCCCTTCTGTTCTTTCTAAAATGGATGACATAGTCTCTTTTTCTTCTTTTCCTTCAAAGATTGTTTCACATGAGTCTCTTCCCTTGTCGGTACCAGGTACATGCTCTGTGCTGTCATCTTCATGACAAACTTTTTCTTTTTCTGTTGTATCCTCTCGTAAATGTCCTATGGAACTCTCTTCATAGTTTAGCATGTGTACAATCTGACTAGAGATTGTCTTTGTCAAATCTCCGTTGGGTTTTTCTTGTGTCATGCATCCCTCATCCTTGTCCAAACTAGTTGCTGATTCTTTTACATTTTCTGTGTATCCGTTTGAAGAAATATTTTCATTTGAGCTGATTTCTACTTTTTGGTCTTCTGTTTTCTCCCCAAGGTGGAATGAAATCCCTGACATCTCTTCGCCTGACTTGTTTGGTGTATCGACTGACACATGGACTTCCATTGAACTGTTAATTTCTTCAACAGCCTTGGCAACTGAGGGTGATTCAAAAATATTTTCACCCTCAGTTTTTTCGTTGTTACCTTGAATGGGATCCTTGACATTTTCAACCTCTGAAGTTCTTTCAACCTCAGGTACTGGATGGACTTTGTTGTCTGCCTCCATGATCAGTTTGTCTGATACTGCATATGCTTCACCTAGCAAATTCTCTTTTTCTCTCTGCATGAAGTAAAAATGGTTTTGATTTATTGTAGCTAAATTAAAAAAGAAATGTGTTTATCTAATGTTGACAGAGCAGCACTCAAACATGAACTTTGTCAGACTAACCCTTGCCTATTTAAACTGCATATTGGAACAGCATATATTAGCTAGATTCCTGTTTATGATTGAAATGGAGTTCCTAACCCCTGGCCTAGTTGTCAAAGCCCTAATGCTCTAGCCTTAAGTCCCAAAGCATGACCTGCTCGCTGAACTTTCTTTCATTGTTTAAGAATTACCACAGAAGTAGTTGCTACTGCTACTCCCTTTATTAACCAATCAATATCCAACATGACCTATTTTCTCTTAGAATAATGTATCAGATATTTTTCTTTGATGAGGTGACTTCCATAGGAAATAATAAAACAATAGGAAATGCATTAAGACTTCTACATACGATATTTGAAGTTGTCTTACTCCTAATAAGCTTTGGAAGGCACGTGCAGCACTGTTTATTGCTTGCAAGTGATTTGTTAGTGTCTCCTAAAAAAAGACACATTGTGGTTTTTCAGTTGGCTTACTTACAGATGTGGCCTTGGAACAAGGTCCTTAACTTCTGAAAATGCATTCACAAACTACCAGTAGGATCTCATATTTCTATATTAGCTTGATCTGACAAAGAATTTAGCTACCTTCTCAAAATTTTCATTGTGCATTGTCATGTATAGAGAATTTTAGAGGTCAATGACAAGCAGTCAAGCTAGACCATATATCTCCATTTTTCTATTTTTTATAATGTTTCTTAGACTGATTTGAAAATGTTTTCATAATCTCCTCCTGGTATGTACTGAAGTGAACGGCTTTCTTTCCAGGATAAGAAGTTTGTCTCACACAATTAGAATAAGGAACAAATTTTGGTTCTAAGCCCTTTTCCAAGAAAAAGAAAAAAGCCCTTTTCCCTCCTAAAGGACCACACCTTATACCATAAGAACCTTCTTTTTAAAATATAACAGCAAATGGAAAAAGAAAATAGGTATCAATTCCGCCCTGTTTACATGTCAATGTACATAACTTAAATCGTTTATGTATATTTCGAAGGTCAAGAGGTTTCTCAAACCTAAAACTGGAGGTAATTCGTATTTTACCCTTTTTTTGGTTGTAAGTATACTAACGCCGATTAGCTGTATTGAAGAACCCCTTTCTTCATCCTTTTAGACACAACCATACTCGGGGCCTATTTTTCTCTCTAATTTGATGGAAACCCACAGGTTTTGAGATTTGGATTAACTAATAATGTTCCAAATGGTGTGCCAGAGATAGAAGTATAGAACTGAACCAAGTCTTCATGCATAGGTTTTTATGTAATGATACTTTTGGATGAATAACTATTGTCCTTTGGAGAGAGTCAAGTTTTTCAATACTACTATTTATTTAAGAAGATGTATCAGATTGCGTTGATTCATTTCCGTGCTAATTTGAAGTTTTTCTATGATATTCTTTTATGAATAACTATGGTCTTTCAGGGAGAGTCAAGTTTTTCAGTACTAATTTATTTAACAAAATCTAGTCAAGCATAAAAAATTGCATTGCTTTGTTTCTGTGCTAATTCTTTTAGGATCATATTACCTTCACACACATATCTAGAACCAATCCTTTGTTGCCTAAAAGGCGAATCACAACTAAAATGTTAGAAGTGTATCAAGAATGAATGTCATTTAGGGCTAAAGTTGTTCCGGAACCTTTATATGAACATACAGCTTGGTCAGGATGCTCTTCAATTAGCAGGCTTCTAACTCCTAACTCCCACGTTAAGTTGTGAGTTCTATTGCAAAAGAAGCAATTCGAGCCAGTTGAATATCTACTAATTTGTAAGACATAATCAACATAAAACATACTTTCTTTTGTATTCAGAGGTGCATGACAATGATCATACATGAAGATGGATATCCTTAATTCCGGTTCTTTAGTGACAAACTTTGAACTTTGAAACAAATGGTTAGTGCTCTTGTGAATAGAATACTTCATACAAGATCTATAGTTGATCAATAGGATACCTACTACCCTCTATTTATACTTCTTAGGGACTTAGTAATCCTGGAAATCCTTGTGGAAAATTCATCCGAAACATTAGGAAAGGATCTAGGGAACGGGTGACAGCGACCCTCAATGACTGTTCATTATTTTTTGACATTTTTAGGCAATACAACGAGAACTCAGCCCGATTTCTATATTTTCGTGTGCTATAGCCCACGCCTTTTGCGTGGCCCGGGGAATCTGGGCCCGGATTCCCTAAAATTTTTCTGGACATTAGGAAAGGAGCTAGGGAACGTGTGACAGTGACACTTGATGACCGTTCCTCATTTTTTGGCATTTTTAGGCAATAAAACGAGATTTCGGCCCGATTTTTATATTTTCGTGTGCAATAGCCCACGCCTTTCGCGTACTTTGACATTTTTTGACTACTGCAATATGTTATAGGAGAATTTTGAAGCAGTTGCAGCTACATGAGAATGATAAACACACAAGACGATGAAGTGGCATGCTCGCATAAAGTAAAGCTGGTTGACAAGCAAGTTAACTTACACTTTTGTTCTGTAGAATTTCAGCTTCGTTTTCCATTCCTTATACAGCTGATCACGGAATTGTACTACTAAGCTTTCTTTTTCCCTCCTTAAAGACTACAGGAGAGTGTTTTGTTTAATTCAACTGGATTGGAAATTCTCATTGCTATAAGTAGACATTCTCTCAATATGTTATTGTAGGATTATAATAGTTATATAATCATCAGTTGATGACCATGTTGCTAAAGTAGAGAGAAAATGACAAAATCCCACTTGTTAATCCTACTAATATTGTGAGTTGGACATAGATGGGTGGTCCTTTTGAATGATGAGTAGTCACATGCCCCTCTAGTATAGCTTTAGTCATCAAATAGTCGGATAATTGTTTCGCAATAACTGTTAAGGATTATGCAGCTGACAAGGAGAAACTGCCAGGAGCACTTTTTTTTTAGAAGAAAAAAAAAAAAAAAAAAAAAAAAACTCCCAAATTAGGAGGATCTATAGTGTTTCCACACTTCCCTCCAGCGTGACTCGAACCCAGGACCTAACGGTCGTAGGTGGAGGTCCAGGAGCACATTACTTTTTACTTTGTTACAAGTCTGGTTATAAATTTCTTTTTGGTACAACATGTTATTTAAAGGAGAGTAATGCCTTCATAACATTCCTTAGATAGGTGCTCAGCTGTCTTATTGCCACATTTCACAATGGCTTACATCTATTTTCCTAAAAATTGGTTCGGTTGAATTACTTGATCTTGGAAAACTTTAGCTTGAATTTTAATGCATTTGACAATAGCTTAAATTCCCCTACTAGTTACATGATCTTGGAAAAACTAAAGTTGCAACTTTAGTTTGAAAAGATCCTAAAACCCTTTTGACCATTATTTGAGCCGAGATTACATTGGACTAGGATTTAGCTTAAATGGAGCGACATGAACGGTGAGGATTTATATAGTCAATCTCAAATTGTTTGGAATTGAGTTGTAGTTGTGTTTGAGCTGAGAAGGCGAGAACTGTGATGTATCAAGTGAGTTCTCTCTCCTCGAAAATCATGACAAATTTCCCAAAACAGGTGCCGAATGGAAAAGGTAAGTGATACAGGGAAAGAGGAGTAAAAGGAAAAGAAAAAAAAAAGACAAAAAGGAACTAGGTAATAAAAGGGCATAATCATCTTTGCGCGTAAAAGATGTCAACTAAGGTAAAAAGGCAAAACTTTGCTGATTTTACTCCTGGTCTCTAGGTAAGGGACATCCTTTGGAATGCGAAACTCCATGAATAATGGGTAAATATCATGTTTTGTCTGTGGTAGGATTGAGGATTTTTTTTTTCTCCCAAATTAGATCGATAGTGTTTTCGTACTTTCCCTTCAGCGTGACTCGAACCCAGTATCTAACGGTCGTGGATGAAGGTACTTTTACCAACTGAGCAAGCTTCACTTATTTATGTGGTATGATTCAAATCCGTGACGTGTGTCTAATTCACGCATTATGTCTGTGCTCTCATCACTATATCAAAGCTTGGGGCCACACCTCCAAATTCGTCTTAGAACTGAAGCCTTTTTTCATTTCTTATGAAACATAATATAATCAAAAGGACAGATTGATGAGGTGTACTAAGTGGAAAGTCCCATGTTCCATGTCACTCATCGACGTGGAAAAATTATTTTATCGTACATATTACTATTACATAAAACCGAGAATAATTATTGATAAACTTCAAAAATATGACTAGCATCAATGAATTTGAATGGGATGCATCATGCATGTGTAGGGCTGGTGCAAATTTGCAAAAGTATAATTTTTCTTTTTAATACCCTTCTCAAATTAGGAGGATTTATAGTATTTTCACACTTTCCTTCCGGCGTGACTTGAACCCAAGACCTAACGATTGTAGGTGGAAGTACTTTTATCAACTGAGCAAACTTTGCTTGTCTAAAAAGTATAATTGGTTTTAGACAACGAACAGTCTCAACCAAACCGATCAAAAACAAAATAGATGGTTTGTCTTTTTTCGCCGCCCCTTTAGGTGGATAAAGGTAAGCAAATAGCAATATTTCAGCTGTTTGTGTTTTATTCTTTTTTCTTTTTCCCTTCTTCCTTAAATATGCAATAATGTATTAGAAGAATAAAAAAAAGTGAGAGAGACATTTCACCACTTTGATGATTCATAACTCGAATAAGTACGCATCATATTGTATTGAGTTTAAATTTTATATACTTATGATGTAAAAAATATTTACACAGTTGGATCACTTATAAGATAATTTTAGGAAAATCTTAATGATATGCATTAACTGATAACTTAATAAAAATAGTTACTAACCTGCATTAATAGGCTGAACTTTACTAATCGTCTAAATTTATTTACTCTATCAAGGTAGGGTGGTGGAATCAGGATTTGAAGTTTATGATTTTTAACTTAGCGCCAAATCTATCGCTCGTGTTAGTTACCAGGAATTAAATATCTATACATATTTGAAGTAATTAGTGCATTACATTTTGATATTGCACGGCTCCTTAACTTGTTGAGTGCTACAATTAACTGAATTAAGTAGTGATGTCTTATTGATATTATCTTCTGACTTTACGTTATTTCTGACAAGGAGTGATATTCGATTGATATTACATTCACTAAGTGAATTTACAGTCATTAATCAATTATTTACGGAAAGAAAATGTGGATGCCGCCTAATTTTACCTTCTTTCCAACTATCTAATATTTATTATTACTGGAATTCGAATTACAGTTTCCTATTCTGCATTTCTTAATTGCATGCCCTTATCGCACTATAATACTTCATTTTGCAGTCTTCTCTTCTTCATTTGACAGGGGAGATGAAAAAGAATTCCTGTCTTTAGAAGTAAATCCAACTAAATTAGATTTGTACGCTTGACATGAAAAGTAAAGGCAAGCGGAGTCTAAGGCTGAGCCTCAACCAACAAAGGGAAGGGGGCCCACTGAGCAAGTACGAGAAATTGGCCCTGCTCTGCTTTCTTAAAAGCAAGGACCACTACGGGAGGTCAAATCAAGGATCTATGGAAGTGGGGGCTCGTCTTCGGTCAATATTGGATCAAACAATAGGGACTCTTTATTGATCACAATCGCTTGTTATCGCACTGTACTCCTTTTGCAAGATAAGCTCTTAGATGCAAAAATTCAAATGATGAAGGAAGAAATGAAATGTCGGATTATATTCTTTTATTTATTTGTAGGTTTCTCTACTACCACCCCTTATTCCAAACTTACATGTGTTGGGTGTTAACATCAATCCATAAATATATAACACGTGTTTTTACAAACAAGAATATATATTATTATTTTAATTTATCATTTAACCATGATAAACTAGTTTGATTCGGTGCAAAAACCTGGTGCTGATAAGTTTTTCCCGGCAAAAAAATAGATGAATAAAAGAAAAACATGTATTCTTACGTTGTTTCTTAACTAATAGTGTGGTACTTGTGTAGCATGTGCTTCTATCTTTGTCTACGTTTTCCACCTATTTTCCAAATTCATATTTTGGCTTACTTACGGGACTAATCCTACTATACGTAGTAATAAGATAGGGGAAAGAAAATAGTGCTTCTCTAATCAATCATACCAAAAGGAGAAAGACTTATCGTAGAAGAAGAAGGCCACAAGCTCTGCAGCCCCTACCCTGACTCAAACCAAATATTCTACTACAGAAATAGGCGGCCATATGTGATACCCGTCATGTCATCATGCTACATAGGTGTCATTTGGCATATTAAAGCCATTTGCAAGCTTACATAGTAGGAATGCTAGTATTTATGAAAAGATTCTAGAAGAGTATGGATATTTTCTTTGGAAGACCTTAGATTCCTATGGATAATTTGCTAAGAAAGTTCTTGGAATATTCTAGGCTTGTAGAGAATTTTAGAGAAAGCCTTTATCTTGTAAATATTAAGAACTTGTGTAACAATTAGTATTTATACTCTAATCCCTAGGAGACTAGTATATAAAGGGGGACATTCGTTTGTAATTCATCAAGCAAACAATTCAAGTTCTCTCTAATACAAAGCTTCCTTTAATAATTCTCTTGTGTTCTTTCTATCATTCTCTTAGCGATTTTGAGTGTAGTAAGGCTGACTTGATATAACAAGAATATGAGTAAGTTGTATAAGATCGTGAGTAAATTGTCAAATACCGCACGTGTACTTAGTTCTAAGTGACACATATCCAAGTAAAATAATGAAGTACTCCAGTCTAGTTCGGAAAAAGACGTTAGCGTCTAAGTGTCAGGTTCAGTAGGCCACGCAATTTTGGATGGACGGCTGCAACTTGATAGTTGATAGTTGATACGACGTGGTTTTGTTCCTTTCTTCTTGACTTTTGAGCTTTTATTTTTTACCATCTAAATTCATTGATCCAATGAATAGAAAAACAAATTCAATTATTTCGGGGACATTAATATTACTTTTAGTATAAATCGGAATGAGTATATTTTTTATATAAAAACAGTATAAATCATCTTTACCATCCAAGTTGTAGTAAAATGGATAGGACTGTTCCCCTTAGCCAGAGGTTACGGGTACCCCAGAAATGAAAAAATCCTCCTAGTAGGGGGTGTTTTATATTTTAATATACCTCATGCGAATCTGAATTAATTAGGGCTTCAAAATATATACCAAGCACAGGTGAAACCAAATATATATATATATATATATATATAAAATCTTTGATTACTAATCAATTAAGAATATTTAGGTGCATTAGAACAAGTAGAAAAGTATATGCAATTGATGATAGTCAATGAAATTTTAATTTGATTTTGACTGTCTTTAATAATAAATGGAGATGACAGCTGATTCATCAATTTAAAGTTAGAAGAATTAACCGTTCACTCAATCGTTTAATCTAAAAATAATTAATTAAAGTATAATATATACATAATTTATATATTATATATATAATATATATAACTAAAAAAATAAAAATATGACAGTATAAAATCCTTTAAAGTTATCCTGTCAGCAATTGTTGATGAGAATAAATGGGGGCCCAAAAAGAATCTTAAGGTCAACAACATTTTGCTGGCGCAGTGTCATGCGGTCGTTTCATTTTGGGTGGTCCAAAGAAGGCCGACTCACCGCCCATTTCGACCCAGGCCCCCACCACTCAGCTCCATTAACATCCCCCAAATGGCCTTGTAGATAAGTAGGGTTGTTCAGTTGATAAAAGTATTTTTACCTACGACTGTTAGGTTTTGGATTTGAGTCACGCTGAAGGAGAGGCGTGAAAACAATATAGATCCTCCTAATTTGGGAGGGTTTTAAAAAGAAATGGCCTTGTATGTATTGTAGAAAATTTTATTTGCACGACCACCAAAGATGTGCAGCGGATTGAGTCCCTTAATCAGAAGTCTCGGGTTTGAGCCTTGAGTATGAAAAAATTTGGGTATGAAGCGCTTCTCCCCGAATGAGGTTTTATGCGGCGCGAATTTTGATATAATCATGTTCCAATGTAGGCATCGAAAAACGAAAAAAATTCAAAAACAAAAAAAATTATTTGCACTCGATGTTTACACTATATCATATGATTAAGGGTGGGGCTACAGCAGGTGAAAGATAATCAGTTTAATAAACACCTTCAATTTTTCAAAATTACATTAAATATATAAATCATATACCCCATTCATTTCAATTTGTATGAACCTATTTGACTGGATGCAGAATTTAAGAATTATTTTTTAAAAATTTATGGTCTAAAATAATTCATAAATTGTGTGGCTATAAATTATGTTATTAAGGATAATATGGTAAGTTTAAAATTACATTTTACTTAAATTTAAAAAATGATCGTTCTTTGAAACCAACTAAAAAGAAAATAAGTTTTTTTTTTTTTTTTTTTTGAAATGGAGGGAGTATCATTTTTTGAACACATGTACGATTTTGGCTTTGCCGAAGTACATGATAGGTGTTTGTAAATATTTTCTTAGCAAATTACTATGATTAATTAATATATATATTATTATCACATTTAATTATTTAACCATAATAAAAGTAAAAATTGCCTATCAACATTTTTCATGTATTACCTATATATGGCTAGTTGGCTACCACCGGCCTTATACTGTCGTCAAGCATTTTATGTACAGTCTGGGAAAGGAAATGGCGAGTTCTTGACAAGTGAGGCTTGCTCAGTTGGTAAAAGCACCTCCACCCACGATCGTTAGGTCCTGGGTTCGAGTTACGCTGGAGGGGAAATATGAAAACATTATAAATCCTCCTAATTTGGAAGGGGTTTAAAAAAAAAATAAAAAAATGGCGAGATCTCTTTGACTTGTTGGTCTCTTTCGGTTAATGAAAGTCTATCATTTTTATTTTGTTTTTTTGACCCTTGTCCGAATTTAATATTTACTTCGTTTTAATTTATGTAAATTTATCTCCTTTTTAGTTCGTATTAAAAAGAATAACATCTTCGTTATTTGGAAACAATTTATCTTTATGTAATGATTATAGCCACAAAAAATATATGTAACTCATTTTACACCTCAAATTCAAAAGTTTTCTTATTTTTCTTAAACTCCGTATCCAATCAAATGGGTTCACATAAATTTTTTTTTTTCAAACCCCTCTCAAATTAAGAGAATCTATAGTGTTTCCACACCTCCCTTCCAGCGTGATTCGAATCCAGGACCTAACAGTCGTAAGTGAAGGTACTTTTAACAACTGAACAACCTCACGTAATAAGGCACAGAATGCCCCACGAGACTAACAAGAAGTTGTGACGAACTTTATGTTTATAAAATAATAGCTTTGATGTATTATGTGTTGTAAACTAAATAGATTATATTTTATTATGAAAGACCTCTCTTTTGGTAATAGTGGAAAAAAACACACAAGGTTTTGAAGTATTATAACATTTTCTTAATATTTCAACTAACAAGTTGCTATTGCAGTACTGTTGGCGTGTAACACGTATTTAGGTTGAAAACAAATTGCTATTGGAGTCTCGTTCAATTTTATACGTCACCTTTTTTAGTCTGTTAAAAGAAATACACATATTTATAATTTATTATTTATCCTCAAAATCAGAAAATAATTGAATTTATACGCGATTTTAAAGATATGTGATCTAGTTTGATACAAAAATGAAAAATCAAATTGAAATTAGAATTAACAATAAAAATAAATACAAACCACACAAGCTCGACGGCATTAGCCTTGTATGTTGACCGCCCTCTGGTCAAGGAATGTTGTGATTGAGGTTGGAAATAGAATAATGAAACAATAATAACAAAAGAGATCAGTTTATTTCTTTCTTTTGAGATGAGATTCCAAGTCCCCTCATAAATAATTAGACTCCCTTTTATATAGTAGGGGAATCCTACTTTAGGTACAACTCAATATAAGGTAAAAAATCTCCTGATTTGCTAATTAAACAGTTTCATTGATTTATGCCGAGATTCTCGCCGCGATGCTCGTCCTATTACGTATATTCTGTCTTTCTGTTATTTAGGTTCGGTGGTCTCCCATCGATCATGTTCAGGTCAGGATCGGTTCCGAATAACGGATTCGGTGTTCTCGAATACGGACATTCTGACCTCGTGTTATGCTTCGATGAAACTTGGGGTCGATCTTCAACTCTTCGCGTTCCGAGCCCGATCTCGACCTTATACACGAGCCCGATTTCAACCGTATATATTTATATATCATAAATTTTTTGACTTTAAAATTTTTAGTTTTTTCTCAATTAAATGCTTTTATAACTATGAAAATGCCATGTCATTTTTAAATATAAAGTTTTAATAATTGTTTTGGTATGTACTAAAAACCTTTTCTTATAAAGCTCCGTGTTCATTCAAAACACCGCCATATACTATATTGAGTTTTAAATCTGGATGTATCATGTGTTACAAATTAAATTATAGAAAAAGTGATAATGTATAGTTGATTTTTAAAATAATAATAAAAAAATATTTATTTTTTATATTTATTTATATATACACAATCAAATATAAATAGTTTTAGTGGGGGTTACACGTAGTGTGCTAATCCCTATGTTGTGCAGAGCTGAGTATCTTCTATTCGCTGGGATAATTCCGTAGGGGCCTTGTGCAGTAACCCCCTACGGGCGGTCGTCCGTCGTCCTAAAGTAGTCCCCGCGAAGCTTTCGGGAAGAAGCATATCATGTTGAATCAGTCTTTTTGCCATATCGCGTATAATGGGAATCGAACCCCCTTCGCTGCTAGCGGGCAAATGTATAATGTACTACTTCGATCCAGCACCTTGTTAGGAGTAGGTTTTGGCTTTGATCTTAGTCCAAAATTCAAAATAATATGAGGGCTAAGATTGGGCCTAAGATTAAAGAGCTTTAGCAGAAGCAGGTTTGGGCCTAAGTGGCATTCAACAGAAAATATGATCGGGAAAGAGGGGTAAAAATGGAAAAACAAAAAATTTAGGCGGGAAAGAGAGCCGTTGCCCGGCAGACACCAAATTCTGGCGCCAAAATCTAAGTTTCCCTCTGGTTTTAGCTGCCCATTGCCCGAAAGTTTACGGGTATCCCAAAAATAATTTCACAACAATATTCTTATTCTTATCCCCTATAAAAACCTTATCATTATACATTTACATAATATTAAGCAAATTAGATTTTTGCAATCTGTTTTCTCTATAAACTTTTCCCTCCATTTTGCCGCTTCTTTTCTTTTTCTTTCATTCAAAGTCTTTGCAAAAGAGACCCTTTTAATTCATTCTAATTCTTCTTCTTCTTCTTCCTTTTTGGCCAAAGTTTGTAACTTTTTCAAATCAAAGAGTTTTTTTTTGTTTTTTTTGTGTGGTTTTGGTATTAAAAATGGGATCTTCAAAGAAACATCACGTAGATGGAAGCAAAGAAGAGAAAAAAATGTGGGTAATTGCAGGAATAGCCTTTCGGCCAAAACTGAAATCAATAGCCACAAAAAAGCCTAGTAGAGAAGAGTGTGAAGATGAAGAAGAGTGTTCAACAACTCCAACGGCAAGAGATTCAAGGATACCGGAAAAACTTCCATGTCCACCGGCACCGGTGAAACGCCGGCCGGCGTCAGCATGTAATTATAATGGTGCTAGGGAGTATTTTAATCCACCAGATCTTGACTCTGTATTTATTTTGCGACATGTGGAGAGAGCAAATTAAATACCAGTACCACGAAACAGAAAGAGTCACTTTTTTTTCTTTTCTTTTAAGTTAGGAGGATCTATAGTATTATCACGTTTCTTCTCAGCATGATTCGATTCTTCTCGGCGTGACTCGAATCTAAGACCTAACGATCGTGGGTGGAGTTGCTTTTACCAACTCAGCGAGCCTCACTTCTCAGAAATAGTCACTGTTGCTCTTTGTTTTGGGTCTATTTTTTCTTGTTCTGTAAGTTTGTTAGGAGTAGTATTTTTTTAGTAGCTTAGGTTTTTGAGATTGAAATAAGGATGATGATGTAATATACATATATATTATATGTATATATATATATATATATATATAAATAAATAATAGATGTGGTGTTAGCTATTTAACTAGTATGCAGTTCTTACTTCTTTCTATCCATAAAACTAAGAAATTTTGAGTATTTTGATTATGGCTCTTAATTTTTTCCTCAGCTGTTAGCAATTTAGCTTAGTGTAATGTTTTGCATTTCTCAATTATTTTGCTTTTTTGACTAGTGTAGCGGATAGCAAAAATGATATTTTTTTTTACATTATACAGACAAATTTGAGTGTTTTCTCTTTTAGGATTCGTTTGGCACTATTTTAATAAGTAAAATAGTTCCTGTATAAAAATTTAATCCGTTTAATATAATATTTGGTTGTTCAATTCAATTTATGTATATCTAATACATGAATTATTTATATCTCATATGAATATTTAGCTAATACCAAAGAAACCAAGGGATTACTAATTTTTGCATTAATTATACTTGAATAAGACCTTAAAATTATTAAATCGCCCCTCAAACCTTTTTTCTAAATTTCTTTATATATATAAAGAGAAAGAAGAATATTTAATGGTATAATTATAAAGAATATTTTATACAATTTTAAACCAAATACAAATTAATTTTTAATATAATGAACCATTTAAATTTCTTATTTTTAGCAATTTGTATGACACAATTCACGTGTCCCCACTGCACCTTAAACCTGTATTTTGCAAACGCAATTCTTCCTCGTAATGCTTCACTAGTAATTAAAAGACAAAATAGTACTGTGATGTGAGAATCCTATGTGGGGTTTAAATTATATTATCTGGTACCTATTTGAATTCATTGCTTTTCATTCCACTCGATTGACAAACAAACAAAGGCAAACCTACGGTTCAGAATTTTAATATTTTTAAACTATTGAATTTTATATTAATAATTATATATAATTTAATGAATTTTTAAGACAAATACAAAATTTGAATTAAAGCTATTGAATTCGACCGAATTGGTAACCGAAAGGCTAGCTCAGCGCATGCAAAGAAAGCTTGCCTCCGTTTGATTATTTGGTGGTGTTACACATCAACAACAAACTTAAGTATTCCCACGGTATTAGAGAAGGATAATGTATACGCAAATTTTATCCCTACTTTATAAAAATAAAAAAGGTGTTTACGGAAGACTCTCGTCTCAATAAAATCATTTCTCAACATTTTTGAAAAAGAAAAGTTGTAGTGAAATAATCATTTTAAGACTAATGAAAACAAGAACAATAATAATAGCAAAATAATAGCAAAACAACAAGACAAACCAGGGGCGGCCCAAGGGTTAAGCAACTAAAGCAAAGGCTTTAGGCCCCCCAAATTATGAGGGCCCTCAAATTTTTTCTTTTTATTTTATACTCGTATTCGTATTGAGATTCCAACTAATTTAGATTCATATCAGGTAAGGCCTAGTAAAAGAGAGAACACATTTTAACAAGATTTTTTTTAACCACAGGACTCGAACCCGATATATCTAATTAAGGTAAGTTGGATCGTATACATCTGACAACAATCTTTAGAGAAATGATCTAAATATATTGGGTATGTTAAAATAAAAAATAAAATATTTTATAAAAAGTAAGGATAACCTTTAATTTAGTATTGATATAACCATGTGAGCAAAAATTGAAGAAAAAGAATCACCTCTCCCTTAAACCCTTGTCGCGAATATAAAACTTTTCATTATTTTAAATTTTATGATTGACATCATTAGTGAGGTACCTATATTATTATTATTCTCCTTTTACATTTCTCACTAAAAATATATAATAAACTTCTTTTGGTATCTTGAATAGTCCAAGTCTTATTTTTTATCTTTCTCATCGGAAAATGTGTACTGCATTCTTATATTCTCTTTGTTGGTTTCGGCAAAAAAGCTTAAGTTCTTGATATGTTATATTGCTTTCTGTAGAAAGAAAAGAGTTTTATTTTTTCTATAAAAAACAAGAGTTGAAGAGTACCGTTGAATAAAATTATATTGCGCATTCTTTTTTTTCCTTTTTCCCCTCAGGTTTCAAGTATTTCAACAAGTATATTAGTACATCAAAAATTATTTCGATATCAAGTTATAAACTTCTTGAATCTGATTCTATTATATAAGATCAACAATATCTTAGGAGAGATTAAATTATTTATAAAAGAAACTATTAACAACTTTACATCTTAAAAAGCAAGAAAAATAGATTTCAATTAAAAGTACAGATGAATTTTCTTTTCCGTCTGAAAGGCCCCAGATTAAAAATTGGCTATAGGCCACTAATCTTTTTGAGCCGCTTTTGCAACGGAAGCAAGGGTAACAACATGCGGTAGTAATGAAAATTGAAGAATCATATAATACTAGTATGACATGATGAGACAAATAATGTGTCTCAAATTCAAGTACCTACTAACCTTCTAATCTAATTCTGGACATCCAGATCCAAATGATGTTTTACCTCTAAAATGTACTATTATTTAAAATGCTTTTCGGGATAGACTTGTAGTACATTAATTAAATTCAAAATAGCCCACCAAGTTAAATAAATTTTAAAAGAAAGCTTTCTGTTACGCAGCGCCTTCCTGAATTTCCTTTGGAAGGGCAACGTAAGGCTAAGCAATCGTTGTCAGTACGATTGCTGTCCGCCAACTGAGGTCCCCTCCGTACGCTAGACTAGATTGTCAGTGTCGTACGGAAAAACCAATGTCGTGAGCAAGTGAGCAAGTAGAAAAGAGAATTGAGATTGCAAGAGAGCTTGATTGTATTAATGAAAGCTATTACAGAAATGAAGCGGTGTCGAGGGGGAGAGGCACCAGTACAGAGAATTGTTTGCTTGAAAGTTTTTGATTGCTTGATCCCCCCTAATAATGCTTAAAAAAAAATAAACCAAAGTTACAAGAGTTGCCTTAAATAGGCTGCAGAATCACACTAAAAGAAAATGAAGTAAATCTAATCTATATTTACAATGGAAAGGACTTAGACTCCTACAAAGTAGAAACAAGTCCAGTTGTAGTAACTTTGTCATCAGCATCAGGGTCTGCGCGCGCGGCGCTGTTGGCATCTGTCTGTTGCTGGGTACTGGCAATGGCTATTGGTGGGGCGACAGAGATACCCGCGCGCTTGTCACTTGTAGCGGCCAAGACCACGGGGCCGACCGTGGCGCTAGGCGTTGGGAGGCTTGCCAGGACGCCACGGGGCGCGTCCAAAGGGCTATGGGGCACGGCTGGAAAGCCGCCCATGACATTCTCCCCCACCTGAGTTGGCGACGTCCTCGGCGCCTTATTTGCAAGGTAATCATCAATTAGGCTCTTGAAGGCTTTGAGGTTTGTTCCCCTCTCCCAAGTATTCTCCTCTGCATCAGTTCCCTGCCATTTCACCAAGAACTCTTGGTGATCTTTTCTGGAGGCATGAATCACCCTATCATCAAGGATTGCTTCAGCACGCCTTTTTCCGGTTGAAGTAGGACCTCGAATGCTGGGTATTGTGAGTTTACTCCGCGAAGGATCCTCCATATCTTCCCGAAAAGGTTTCAGCAGAATGACATGAAAGACTGGATGGATTTTCCACCAAGCTGGGGTAGCCACCCGGAATGCAACTTTGCCAATGCGCTTTACAATGGACAGGGGTCCAATATATTTTTGCAGTAGCCGAGGATCATGGGCGCCTGCAAAAAAGTACCGTTTTGGGATTTTGACCATCACTTTGTCTCCTACTTGATATTCAACAAAGCGACGGTTTTGATCAGCATGCCTCTTCATCTGCTTTTGGGCTTTGACTAGATAGCTCTGCACTTACCTCCAGATTTCATTTCCATTCTTTTGAGAAGCTATCAGCTCGAGGAGATTTTGACATATTTGGTGCATCCACGGTGTGTGGGAGTAGCGGTTGCTATCCGGTAACAATTTCGGAAGCGCTCTTGTTGGTACTAGAGCTCTTTTGCGAATTGAAACACAGTTGAGCAGCATCCAAAAGCTTCACCCAATTTTTTTGCGATCCGGTTACAAAGTGGCGGAGATATTCCTCCAACATGCCATTGAACCGCTCCGTCTGGCCATCAGATTGCGGATGAAAACTTGAACTGTGACTCAATTTTGACCCAAGGCACTTAAAGAGTTGAGTCAAAAAGTTGCTAGTGAAGCGTGAGTCGCGATCACTAACAATATCTTTGGGCAAACCCCAATATTTGACGACATGAGAGAAGAAGAGGCGGTCTGTATCTTCTGCTGATATATATTGCGGGGCTGCAATGAAGGTGGCATATTTGGAAAATCGATCCACCACAACTAAGATAGTCGTGAGATCTCCAACCTTGGGCAATCTGGTGATGAAATCCAGGGAAATGCTTTCCAAAGGTCATTTTGGAACGGCTAGTGGTTCCAAGAGTCCCGCTTGTGTCAAGCGGTCCGACTTGTCCTTCTGGCATACTAAACAAGTCTTCACATACTGACCAACGTTGTCGGCCATTTGAGGCCAATAATAAGCACGGCGAAGTAACGCCATGGTGCGCTCCTCCCCGGGATGACCGGCCCATAAAGTGTCATGGCATTCTGCTATAAGATTCCTTCGTAGATCTCCTCCCTTGGGAACATAAAGACGGTTCCCTTTCACTTTCAAGAACCCATCTTCCATGTAGAACTGGCGAGTCTTGCCCTGTCCTACCAAGGTAACCAAATATTGTGCGGCATGGTCCTTGATGAGTAGATCCTGAATGTGGTTCTTGATGGTGGTGGCTACTTCGCTCCCCCTTAGGGTGGCGAGTAAGCACACCGATGCTAGGTCGGCTCTCCGACTGAGAGCATCAGCGACATGATTGGTCTTCCCACTGCGGTACTCCAGATTAAAGTGAAATTCTGCTAAGAGCTCCTGCCAACGGGCCTGCCGACCATTCAACTTCGGCTGAGTCATGAAGTGGCTAACAGCTGTGTTGTCCGTCTTCACCACGAAAGGAGTCCCTAGTAGATAGTGCCTCCAAAGGCGTAAACAATGAACGACAGCTAATAGTTCCTTCTCGTGGGCGGCATAGCGCCGCTCTGCATCTTTCAGCTTCCGGCTCTCGTACGCTACATGATGCCCCTCTTGTAGTAAAACTCCACCAAGGTCATAGTCGGAGGCATCCGTTTGTACTTCAAAAGGCTTGGCCAAATCAGGCAGGGCCAAGACGGGGCTACTAGACATAGCCGATTTCAAGGCATTGAAGGCTTCCGCTCGTTTAGGGCCCTAATCCCATGGTGTGACCTTCTTGAGAAGCTCTGTCAATGGTACAGCAATGAGGTAGTAATTCTTCACAAAGCGTCGATAGAAGTTGCATAGACCAAGGAACGCTCTTAAGGCATGGATATCCTTAGGTGGCGGCCAATCTGTGATTGCCTGAATTTTCTGCTGGTCTATCTTGATTCTCCCTTCCTCAATGGCATGCCCGAGGAAGTCTATCCGTTTTTGCGCAAAGGAGCACTTGGATAATTTGGCATATAATTCGTGCTCCCGCAGTCGCGCTAAAACCTTCCGCAACTGATCCAGGTGCTCATCCAGGGTTTGGCTGTATACTACAATGTCATCCAAGTAGACCACTACGAATTCGTCAATGTATTCTCGGAAAACTTAGTTCATCAGAGTGCAAAATGTGGCTGGTGCATTAGTCAAGCCGAATGGCATAACCAGGAAGTCATATGACCCATATCTTGTCACACAAGTCGTCTTGTGTTCGTCATTCTCTGCTATCCGCACCTGCCAATAACCTGTCTTCAGGTCTATCTTGGTGAACACCGCTGCACTGCCCAGCCTGTCGAACAAGTCTGCCATTAGTGGGATAGGATACTTGTTCTTTACCGTGATTTTGTTTTGCGCTCGATAATCCACACAGAGTCGTAAGCTCCCATCATATTTCTTCTGAAATAGAACAGGGGACCCATATGGTGACTTGGAGGGTACTATGATCCCTGTGTCTAGCATCTTTGTCAACTGCCTCCGAAGCTCGGCGAGCTCGGGTTGGGACATTTTGTATGGCGCCCGGGCAGGTGGCTTCGCACCCGGCACCAACTCAATTTCATGGTCCACAGTACGCCTAGGTGGTAGACGCTTTGGCATGTTTTGTAGCATGACATCCTCAAAATCCAGCAACAACTCCTTTACGGGTGTGGGAAGAGGACCCGAGGAGCGTTCTATATCTTCAATGGAGAGGGTAGCCAAGAATGTAGGTTCCTGTCTCTTGACACCCTTCTTCAGTTGTAAGACCGAGATGTTTTCAACAGCCATCTTCATGGGCATGCATGGAATGGTGCAGGGTTTGGCCCCATTTGTTCCTATCATCAGTAGCATGTCTGCATAGGGTACCGGCATGGTGTTGGTTTGCCTCAGAAATTCCAACCCTACTATCAACTCGAAGTCATCTATGATCACCACTCGCAGGTTGAATTTTCCCTCATAAGGACCAACCTTCACTGGTACGTCTTTGGCTATTCCACCCACTGGCTGAGGGGGTGAGTTGATAGCCTTGACACGACCTCTGCCCTTCCCTACAACTAGACCAAGGCGTTCCACCTGAGTTGATGCCAAGTAGTTGTGGGTAGCACCCGTGTCTATCTTTGCCCTGATGGGTTTGCCATTCACCTTCATGTCGACGAACATTAAGGTCCTGTCATCCTCCTTCTTCTTTCCTTTATTTGTGATCGGACATGGGTCCTTCTTATTACGAATACCAGCACACTAGTACCCGCTACGGCCCTAGAAATAGAATCGACAATTGCATTGAAGGCACCTACTGGTTCCGTCTGGTCCGCATCCTCTGAGTCGTCATCCGTCCCATCATCAATAACTTGATGGGCACTTATTTGTGCATGAGGGCATTCATTATTCCAATGTGGCCCTCCGCAATGGCAGCATCCTGAAGGGGGTTTCCTCCCCCGATCATTGTTGTTAGAGGCAGTGCTAGTGCTACATGAGGAGGGAGCTTTTAATTTGGTTCTCTGGTCTCCTCCACTTCTGGTAGGTGCACCAGTACTGGATTGGCCCCCTTTGTATCCTCCTCTGACAGGCGGCTGAGGCCTATCCTTTCGAGTTTCCACTTGATAGTCCCCAAGACATTCCGCTGCTTGGATCGCCTTAGGCAATGTGTCTACCCTTTGTCTTTGGAGTTCCATACGGGCATAGGGTTTCAACCCTTCCAGAAAAGTGAAGAGTTTGTCTTTGTCCCCCATGTCGCGTATGTTTAGCATGAGTGCGGTGAATTCTCGCACATAATCTCGCACTGACTTTGTCTGGCGGAGTTCTCGTAGCTTCCTCCTTGCATTGTATTCCATAAGGGCTGCGATGCGATCCCCATAATTCACCATGGTCAGAAATGGTGGTAATTGTGATGTTATCCCTCGTCCGACGTTTGAGCCTAGGCTCTGATACCAACTGTTACGCAGCGCCTTCCTGAATTTCCTTTGGAAGGGCAACGTAAGGCTAAGCAATCATTGTCAGTACGATTGTTGTCCGCCAACTGAGGTCCCCTCCGTACGCTAGACTAGATTGTCAGTGCCGTACGGGAAAAACCAATATCGTGAGCAAGTGAGCAAGTAGAAAAGAGAATTGAGATTGTAAGAGAGCTTGATTGTATTAATGAAAGCTATTACAGAATGAAGCGGTGTCGAGGGGGAGAGACACCAGTACAGAGAATTATTTGCTTGAAAGTTTTTGATTGCTTGATCCCCCTAATAATGCTTAAAAAAAATAAACCAAAGTTACAAGAGTTGCCTTAAATAGGCTGCAGAATAACACTAAAAGAAAATGAAGTAAATCTAATCTATATTTACAATGGAAAGGACTTAGACTCCTACAAAGTAGAAACAAGTCCAGTTGTAGTAACTTTGTCATCAGTATCAGGGTCTGCGCGCGCGGCGCTGTTGGCATCTGTCTGTTGCTGGGTACTGGCAATGGCTATCGGTGGGGCGACAGAGGCACCCGCGCGCTTGTCACTTGGAGCGGCCAAGACCACGGAGCCAACCGTGGCGCTAGGCGTTGGGAGGCTTGCCAAGACGCTAACGGGCACGTCCAAGGGGCCATGGGGCACGGCTGGAAAGCCGCCCATGACATTCTAGGGATCAGCACAGTTTAGCAAAAAAGAGCAATAGCAATTTGCAGCAGTAACAAAAGTTGGAACCTCACCTTTATTCAGATATTCTTGTTTAATTAGTGTTTGGATTGACCTAAAACGAAGCTCCATTAATTAAAACACAGAGTTGAATTTTTTTATTTTTTATTTTTTAAATTTATTAAGCATTATGCCTAGTGTTAATTTTCATATATATAATCACAATTACAAAGATAGAGGGGATATAAACTTTACCTCCTATAACAAAAGATATATATTCTTGATCATCGAGACTTGACAATTAAATATATGTAGGTAATTATGATAGGACATATGACGAATTGAATTCAGTACTTGTGACGATGATTAATGTTTCATTGGATTCTTTAAAAATGACCTTTTGGATAAGTGTCAAGTATTTTCAACATTGTTATCTTCTGGTAGCAGCAGGTGCAGCCAACTATATAATAGTACAAAATTCACACCATCATTATAATTTAATGCGAATGGGCCCATTACTATCCTGATTTATATGGCATAATTTAGATTTCAAAAGTTAATTTTTAAAATTTGACTGCAAATTCGAACAAATTTTTTTTAAATTTTTTGAAATAAAATTTGTATATTTATAAACTATATAAAAGTATTATAATTCACAATAAGTAATATAAAGGCTAAAAAACACAGACTTTTGCTATATTTTTCAAGAACATAATATTATATAATTCACAATATTACGTTTCAAGAACGTAATATTATTTTCTTATTACTAAAGAAAATACCATATATTACCTAATTACAAGACAAAAGAGCATCAAAATTATTAAGTGATGTATATCAGCTTCTAATGAGAAATGACATTGTAGTCTCTTCATTTGCACTGCAGTAATCGGGGAGGGGGGGGGGGGGGG
>MCJB01006014.1:0-49376 GCA_002018475.1 Nicotiana obtusifolia | reverse complement strand
GGGGGGGGGGGGGGGGGGGGGTAGGAAAAATTGGAGCAATAAATATTTTGAGACGTTTTTATTTCTTCTAGTTTTACTTTTTTATACTTGTCCTTTTTTGGTTATCCTTATTAAATGTATTTTTATATTTTTGTGCAAAGAAATAATACTTGCTTGAAGGGAATAGTCATTTAGTTTTTTATGGATATTTTGGTCTTCCAACTTTCAAGCTGAAGCTTCATAATTATAATATAGTATGATTTTCACTTATTATGGAAAATGACTTGTAATTACTTATAATATGAAAAATATTCTAAAGTGTCAGTGTATAAATTAACAGTTGAAGCCTTAAACAAACAGATGGGATTATTACCTGTTAAATCTCTGTAAAGACACGAAAAAGAGTAGAAGTCAAAAGTTCAAACTCCATTTATAGTGGATTTAAACTAAGGAAACCGGTTTTGATCAAAGGAAAAATGACAATTTTTTTACTCTTATATATATGCCTAGCAAAAATTTGACTGCTTTTATATATACACTAATTGAAATTTGGCTTAATCTCCATAGCATGCATCTTAAACTTTATGTGTACTGGATATTTACACCAAATCATATTAATTTAGCATGGTTTAGTGAATTGTTTACCCCGAAAATCGGATAACACAATTGAATTTATACGTGGGTTAATAGATACGTGGATGTATTTGATACTAAAAATATGAAGATAGAATAAAATGGAAAGATTATAATATCTGAGCAGAAAGAGAGAGTAATCAGAAAATTGTAAACTTGTATTGCTCAATATGTCATTCTAGATGCCATTACACTGATGAGGATTTCCTATATATAGAAAAAAAGAAAAGATCCTTTATGCCAATAAAGTCTCTTATAATCATAAAAAGTCTTGCACTTTTGGTGATTGAACAGTATTCTTGACTTTTAGGCGTGATTTATGAATTTCAACGGATATATTTGACTATTACAACTTTACACATATAAAAAATAGGATCTACAGTTGATTTCAGAATCATAGCTTCGAGTTTGATATCGGTCTCGAAGCCAATATCGCTATCGAAGACATGACTATATGAATCGAGGTCTTGATCCATACTTGCTCGAAAAGTTCATCATCAATACTTGACAGCCATTTCGATACCTGACCTCGAGACCTCGAACTCTCGAGGTCGAACCTTCTCGTAAATCTTCCCATCATCGATTTCAGTTGCCTTGTCATCATTGACATCAAAATCGATCTTATCCTGCCTTTATATGGATAAATCCGACTTAATCGTATACATGAATAAATGAAATAAGAATACATATTAATCAATCATGGTTCAAACAAAATAAGTTTGTTTGCTAACACATGTCAACATCCAACATAAACATAAACATTGGATACGTATAAACTTTTACCATTAATTTCCAGTAGTGAATTTTTGTTTATCATATGTTTGCGTGTGAGGACATCAAGAAAGCTGATTTTGGTGAAGGAAGCATGGCCCTTAGCTGTAGGTTCTAATTTGTAATTGTATGGGTTCGAATTCGGACCGCTTGCACATGGACAAATCAGGCTCGAATTTATACGGTTGGTATTAATCGTAACTACTGCTCGATAAACCGGGATCGAGGTATCAAAGATCGAAGGTCGATACCGAACAACATCGAATCGGAACACGAAGTCATGATGCCCGAGATGAGTGTGTCGAGCTCGATTATGGGAAATGTCCTAGGGTAAGTCATTAGATCTGCGTAACAAAAGGACCGGAAATCCCGTGATATGTAAATATCTCGGCGGGAATCACGGCATAAATCAACAAATCAAGGGATATTTTACCTTGTAAACAGATTCTTGCCTTGTATAAGAGATTACCCCCCCTCTATATAAAAGGGCAATGTAATTGTAAAAAGTATCTCACGAAACAATCATCAATACATAAAAAAGAAGTTTGCTTTTATTATTACTTTATTCATTTGGTTTTTTTTATATCTGTCGTTCGTCTTGGAGAAATCAGTCCAGGCCAGGGCTATTCAAGGCTTGTGGTTTGCATTTCATCCCCATTTATTTACTGACTTTAATCTCTATTATATTATTCATTATTTGTATCAAACCAAATCACGTGTCCTTAAAATTACGTGCAAATTTAATTGTTATCCGAAGCCAAAGATAAACAGTAATATATATAAAATGTATATGATCTGAACAGTGAAATTATCCTTATTGCCTCGAGGAAAGGAACATTACATGGATTTTTTTTGCAGAAAATACTTTAATTTGGTGCGACTAGTCAAATTGAGATGAGTCAGATTATGTCTTACTTTTCCCTGCTCAGTTACAATGCAGCTTTACCTAGTGAACAAAATTGGAGAAACTAAATTGATTAAAACTGAAACTTATTTGCTATAACTGTATACATTTGTGTGTTAAAATATTCCATGTAGTTTCAAAAAGACATATTTATATGGGCTAAGTCTAACTTGTTAGTATCAGATTCTATACAATGGACTCTAATATTACTGGACCAAATATACTTAAAAGAATAAACTGTGAAAATAATAATTTAAAATCAGCAGACAGATACACTTTATAGAGGAGCAGCACAATGTTAATTTCCTTGAAGCAGTTATCCATCTTCATGTAGTTACTGAATGCTGTATGTCTGTACAATGATGTCCCTTATGGGTTGTTGAAGCCAGCCCCAAAACTTTCGTATTTATGATTTAGTTTGCTGTCTTGGAGTCTCTTACTTTGTTCTTATACTGTAGCATTTTAAAGAACAAGACTGCATTTAGATTTGTTAGAAAAATAATCAAAGAAAAGTCCAGTCTATGCTAAAGGCCACAAATAGAAGAGCTTATTCAAAAAAACAATCCAAAAAGTTAGACTCCTACAATGATGCAAAGTGCACAATAATTTTAACTACATTATACAGAGGGAAAGTCACATTCAGATATGTCAGATGAGCAATATATAAATGCATACATATATGTGAGTGTGTGCGCGCGCGCGCTTTAGAGGCACAATAAGGCCTATTATCCTCTTCATTGACAGGTCAAAGAATAAGCTATTAAGAAGACTGCATTTTTGATTTCTTTAAACAGTAGAAATGCATGTTGCAGTCAAGCCTTAAATGAAAATGACTACTAGAACATTTAAACATGAACCACAGGTTTTCACTCTCATCGAAAGAAGAACTCTTTCTTTATAAATACTAGCCTAAAATAGAACAACATAAGTCTTCAACAATAAATAAACAACGAAAAGTAGATTCATACCCTTCACTATTTAACAGGGAAGCAAGCATGATTGAACATACCCCAGCAGAATTATCAAACTCAGGAATATCAGACAGAATGGTATTCTCTACATCTAGTCCCTCACCATACCATGTTGAAGGGGTCTCCATATCGGAACCAACACGCCCTGTAGATGCTGTTGGGTCGGGCGTGGGCATTTGTGGAGAGGAAATGGATTTATTTGGTGAAGGCAAAACTTCAGATAACAAATTGGTGCATGCAAATTCATGTTTATCACATAATCCTTCGATTTCAATCCCAAGATCATTCCCAGGTGGAGGGGAATGGTTACCACTGGGTTCTACATGATCCTCTAGCGAGGAAGCTGTCTTGACTTTTGCTGAGATGAAGTCTTCATTGTAGATGTCGCAGAGATTATTACATACTCCTACAAACTTACTACAGCTGAGTTTCCGCTGAAGATAATTCAGACTCATACATATCAGATAAAAAGCTCTATGAGATATACACCCACCGGTTATTAAAGACTCAAATAACATTCCATCTTTTCTACGTCTCTTGTTTAGTTTCCATGTGACCAAAGAAGACAAAGGAGCATTCTTTCTCTGGCGTTTCAATGCATTGGTATCATTTAGTAGCCTTCCAATTTCACTGTAGTGTTGAACATGATACACATTGTCAGAAAGACTAATGGTTTGAAGAGAAATCTATTTATTAATCAGATGATTATACATTAACATTGTCATTCGACAATACTATATCATCCTCATCAATGAGTAGTTTTCGCTTTCTTCTCCTTGCTTTTGGCTCCTCAGGAGGTGATGTTGATCGAAGTACTAAATCAGGTGACTGATGCCCTGAATATCCATGAAAACGGAGAGTTATGCATTAGAGTATGTACATGACATATATAATTTGAGTTTTAAGAAAAAGACCCTTTCACCCACCAAAAGATATCTGTGGATTAGTCAATTCTTGAACCTCTGCTGAAGTAGCAGAAGGTGGTTCGTCTCGTTCGACCATCTCTTCCCGCGACTAGGCATGCACTTTCCTTGTCTTTCATGATATGTTCCTCCAGAATTTTATCTGGTTCCATTACATCATTCCATTGATCTGACCATAAGGGAACATTCTCAGAACCATGATCATAGACAGCATCACGCAGGATTTCGATTTCTGGAATATCTTGAGGTATGTCATCGCGAACAGTTCCTCCGTTTAGTGCTGCCTGGTTCTTAAGGGGAGAATTTTGAGATTGAGCAGGAGTTCCATCTAGGTTTGATGGATCTATACTGCAGCATCAACATATATTCAAAACTTGGCAATAAATTGAAACAATCTACATCTATAGTCAATTAGATCCTTACTCTGTCTCCATAGGCATGACACCTAATCCAGAAACTTCATCCGATTTTGACAAACTATTTCCTATGTCCTGTAAAAACGAACTCTTAATCAAAATGATGTTGTCAATGTAAGTGAATAAATCTAAATATCCCTGCAAACATGAAGCAGAAGATAAACCCACCTCATCAATGAAAATAGCTACGTACTGATCTTCACGCATTAGTATTTGATCTATGTGACAAAGAATTTCACTATTTAGAATATCAATACTAATGAAAGTGAAACAGAAAAAGGTATTATTAAAACAGGAAATAAAGTGAACAACAAAATATAAACTTTCCAAGGTTATCTCTTCGTAACTTTTAAGATGAGTATCTCCAAACATGGAAATCAAAATGCATATGTGACTTCCTACAGACTCTACAGATGACTAAAACTAAGAAAGTAATTGATACGCAAGATTACCTATTCAGGTCAGGATCATCATCAAAAATGACAGCATCAAGTTCAAATGTTTCTGGCAAAGTGATGGAGTGGCGTGGTGCATGAAGAGCATCTTCCAGTAGATTGAGATTTGTAGACAAAAAGGCCTTTCTTATACCCGTTTCTAAGGTTCTGCAGTCTTGGAGAAAGTATTCGACTTGCTTTGAGTATATCCGAACAACTCCAAGTAGAAGCTGGGCAGACCATCGTACTGCAAGGGGTACGTCCGGAAACATGATGAACTCTAGAAATAAATTTTAAACAAGTAGCATCAGTATTACTGAGCAAACTCTTAGAAAACTATAATAAGCATATCAAAGCTACTGTTATATATTTATGTAGAGCAACTTAGGTCAAACCATTATACATTCGTTCTTGCTTTTGTTTCAAAATCATGCTTTAATCACGAGATTCACAAACACCAAACTATGAGTGGAATAAGAGCTTTCCATAAAATATCAGCAAACGGAAAGTGATGACACATTCGGAGAATATCAACTCTAGTAAACGATAAAGAACATAATAACTTATTACGATGAGTCTATGAATGCATAGCAATCAAGCTATTAAGAGAGCATCAAGAACTAATGAATGAAAACAAAGTGCACTTGGCATGTAGCCCATATACCAGAGAAACTAAAGAAACATTTGAACCATTAAAAATTTAAGCATACATATGTGCATGATTGGTCTCTCAACCACCTTAGTCGTCAATTATTAAACTACAGTAAATAAATCGACCTCCTTCGTGGTCGATCATCAACCTGTTGTTTTTTAACGATCATCAACCTATTGTTGATAATCAACCTCTTTCTTGGTCAATCATCAACCTACTGTTGACAATCAACCTTAATCTTGGTCGATCATCAACCTATTGTTGATACTCAACCTTCTTCTTGGTCCTTTGTCAATCCATGGTAGCTAAATCAGCCTCATTCTTCGTCGACTAATTATATGTGTGAATTGCTAAATAGCAGGGACATCAACCTATGGTCGATAATCGACCTCCTCCTTGTTCGATTAAGGTCATGTCCTTAATTTCAAACTCAAGGCAAAAATTAAAAAAAAAAATGAAGGTCTTTTAATTAGTTGAAGACTGAACCAAATATTTTCTAGTGTGTCTATATTAAAGGTTCATACTTCCATTTTATGCTTAGGAATACTCCAAGCTCAATAAAAAAGGAGAATCTTTAATGTAAAAGAACAAACCTTTATCTCACAAAGAGATCGCCCAAAAAATGATTCTTATCCCATCTGTCAGGTTTGTATGTACCCACGCTCCTGTTTATTATTTTCTAGAACCTCAGGAACTATCCTTTCCGGTTGCCCCCTCCCCCCCCTGGCTTTGCCCTTGGGTTTGTCAACCAACCTGGCATGTTCAGACCGGGGCGCCTCGACGATGATGTAGTCGTAGTAGTCTCTGATGGGAAATCTGTTAAGATCCGCCCATGATTCATGGAACCATTCCTTCGCATGCCGTAGCTTAGGATTCGTGCTATTGCTATTGTTTAGGGGCGTCAAGACCGGGTTCCTACTTTTTCTTTTTGAGAAAGAAGAGGTTACTGGACAAGCGAAAGAGATGCCGAAAGAGCAGATGCTTTTATTTACCAAACTGATTGCAATACGGTCGCTAATGAACCTTTCCGCCCCAAACGTGTAAGCGAATAGAACATTCTCCGGCGATCGGGGAACGGCGGCGACTTTTCAGTTCAGGTTTAAGGTTTGTAGGGGAATTCTAGTATTGTTATATTTGGTTTTTTTAAGGTTTCGAGAATTTTAAGGTTCTGAAAAAGGAACGCGGGAGATTGAATGAGGCGCCAATAGATATGACGCTTCGATTATTTACGCTACTGCCACAGATGAAAAGCACTTAACAATAATTTGTATTTGGTCAAGTTTTTCAAAAAATACTTTTAAGTGACAAATTATAAATACGGATATGAAGAGATTTGCTTATAGTTAATATTATATAAGTAAATAAATAATTATAAATATTTAATATTAAAGATAATAATTAAGTTTTTTATTTTATTTAAGTAAAATATAAAAATAAAATTAAAAAAGTACTTTATTCTTTCAAAATAATTAAATATATCAAAAGATCATTCAACAAATATGAAAGTTCATCCCAAAAGTTATTTTATATTACTTAATAGTCTAAACTAATTAAGGTTATCTTAGTATATATAATATTTTGCAAAGGGTATATTTGGTAGGAAGAAAAGTCAAAACTGCTTCTGCTTCTGGAAAGAAGTTATATTTTTTCAAAACTGCTTCTGCTTCTAACTAAAAACACTTTTTTTCAAAAGAAAAGCTTGGCCAAACATCTCAAATTGAGTTTAAAGCACTTTTTTGAAAGAAAGAAAAGTACTTTTTTCATGGTGAGAAGCTGAGCCAAACAAGCTATTAGTTAGCGATGACTAAACGATACCGTTTTAGGCGGGGCAAATATTGACCTCATTATTGTGATTATAAGGGTGTTAATATATCGACCAACCAGTTATCCAAAAAAAAATATTGTAGTATTAACTTTCTGCTTAATTTACTATGTATAATCAAAATTAAATTTTATTACTTTTTCCGCTTTGATTTAGTTCATTTAATTTTCAGAAATTTATCTTTAAAATGTTAAATAAGAATATAAATGTTTCGAAATTTCCCATTTTATTTTACAACTCTTATGTTAAGAAATAATAAATAAAATTGAGCAAAACCAACTTTTACAGTTGTAACGACCCGTTCGGTCGTTTTGAGTATTACAGCCCTGTTTTCCCCATTTACTGCTTATCATGTGTTCAATTATAGTTATGTGACTCATCGGAGAGGTTTCAGAATGAATTGGAACACTTGGTTCCAATATTTAAAGCTTAAGTTGAAATAGTTGACTGTATATTGACTTATGTGTAAACGACCCCGGAATAGAGTTTTGATTATTTCAATAGCTCCGTATGATGATTTTGAACTTAAGAGTGCATCCAGAAAATTATTTGGAAGCCCGTAGTTAAATTAGTCTTGAAATGGCGAAAATATAAAATTTAAGTTTGGAAGTTTGACCGGGGAGTTGATTTTTTGATATCGGGGTCGGAATCTAATTTTGAAAATTGGAATAGATATGTTATGTCATTTTTTATAACTTGTGTGCAAAATTTGAGGTCAGCCGGATTTGATTTTATAGGTTTCGGCATCGAATGTAGAAGTTAAAATTTCTTAATCTCATTAAGTTTGAATTAAGGTGCGATTCATCGTTTCGATGTTGTTTATGTGATTTGAGGACTCCGGTAGGTCCGTAATATGTTTTAGGACTTGTTGGTATGTTCGGACAGGGTCCCGAGGGGCTTGGGTAAGTTTCGGGGTAGTTTTGGATCATTTATAGGCCATTTGTAATTGCTGGTTTTTGTCTACAGAGGTGTGCATCGCGATCGCGAATATTTGGTCGCCTTCGCGAAGAGCAAATAGCAGTTTAGGGCCTTGTGAATCGCGATCGCGAAGAACAAAATCTCTGCTGCATTTACCCGACTTTGGAAGTTTATATCCCGCATCTATAAGGAATTTGGAGATGATTCAAAAAAAAAAAAAAAGTTGCAGCCCTTGGTGTATATTTTTCAGAAAATCAAACCATTTGTCATTTGGAGTTTTGTACAAAAAGTTATGACCATTATACTAGAGGCTGTCTGGAAGATTTGTGGAGTTTGTGCTTCGCGATCACGATTGGTTTTCCGCGATCTCGAAGAGCAAATTTTGAGCTGAAAAATTTTGTGCCTCGCGATCGCGAACAGTAAATGCCTGGACAGAAGCTATATTTTGAGGTTTCGGCCATGTTAACACATTTGGAGCTATGAAGCTCGGATTGAAGTGATTTCTGAGGCAATTTTCTTAACATGGATTAGGGTAAATAATTCTAACTCGGTTTTGGTTAAATTATACGAACAGATGATGTAATTATTTTATACCAGCTTTGTAAATTCTAATCTAGAAGCTCATGATTTGTATTACCAGTCTTTGGGGAGTGTATTAGAGTCAATTAAATATTAATTGAATTGAATAATTGTTAATTGGCTTACCTAGCGGGTTGAGTTAGGTGCCATCACGACTAGGTGGATTTTGAATCGTGACAAGTTGGTATCAGAGCTCTAAGTTCATAGGTTCTACAAGTCATGAGCAAGTGTCTAGTAGAGTCTTGCGGATTTGTATGATGGTGTCCATACTTATGTTCGAGAGGCTGCGGGGCATTTAGGATAATTTTCATCTTTCTTTCCTTATCGTGCGGAAGTGATTCAGCTTGAAGCATAACTCTTTGAATTCCTTCCACGCATTCGTGTGTGCATATGAGCGCTCGGTCTTAGCTGTGCATCGCCCGGCTTGTGATTCTATGAACGAGGTTTGAGATGTGTATTTTGTGTTTTGGTGATGGACTAGTCTGGAGGACTTGAGGCCAGGTTTAGACCGCAGCTTAGGCTCGGCAGCTTCAGTTGTATGAACTTGTATATTTGGACTCATACGTTTGGTAGTGTCCCTATGAGTGGAATTTATGGCTCGATGAGCGGTGAAATGACCATATGATGAGTATGATGTGACTGCGGGATGTGTCCAAATGGTTTGAATATGAGGGGATGAGTTTGTTTGGGATATGAAAAGGACTATTGGGTGCTTGATTTCTGTCTTGATATGACGTATAAGTCTCGAATTATGAATGTGTTGAAAGATTTTTCATGTTGTTTTATTTGTGGAATGAAGTAAATTTTTCATGTCTTGTGGTGAGTTCAGACCCAGGAAGGTTAAGTAATTACATAGTGATTGTGGCTGTAAGAGGGAATAGCAAGATGCCAATTTGAGGCTATGCGGTGGATTATCTCCTACGGAGTAACCTACGTAGGCGTGTCCCTTATATGTTGAGTAGAGAGTTTCTATTCTACCAGCGCGGCGTATGTGTTGAGATTTAAATTTGAATCTGGTGGAGAAAGTTGACTTGATTGTCACGAGAATAAAGGCGAGCTTAGTAGATGAATTGAGGTATTTTATGGTTTGTGTTACCTGAGGTTGTGAAGAATTTTCGTTGAACTAACTGCGGTATTATGGTAGTAATAGAGTATGGGTATTGTGAGTTATCGAGTATTTTGTTCTATGGCTTTGAGCAAAGTAGGGAGCCTACTATTGACAATTCAATTTCACAGTTTTATGTTAAATTTTAGTTTTAGTCGGAGACATACTTGCGGATCAGTTATAACTGCAGAGGTTGAGATTGGGTATGACTCAAGCAAGGAAATTCATGAGTACGGGATACATTACACTTTATAAAAATATGACAATCATGAAATGATTAAGTTGTTATTTGAAGGATGTAGTGTGCACGGAGTATGAATTTGATTGGTGGTGTTAAAGCATGGTTACTTCTTTGAGTGTTTTTGTGCTAATGGGGCACGTGTATTTTGGCCCGTTTGGATGGTATAATTTAGATTTGAGCAAAGTGGGTAACTCCCGAGAAGGTTCTAATGGGTTCGAGATTTATATATAGCACTTGAGAATTTTTCCGGACTTGTGTGTGGATAGAATTTGAGATTTTCATTTGATGGTGCCGGGACTTACGGTAATTTTATATGACTATGGATTTTACACTCCAATATAAGAAAGGTAAAAAGAATAATTTTAAATTCACATAAGATATTTTTGAAGAGTGGGTGTTTCGGTTGTGGTATTTATGGGGGGTAATTATGATGTGGTAAGATTTTACAGATGTTTTGGTGACAATATTCTTGGGTTTAGTGACATGTGTGGCTTGGTCGAGTTAGATGAATTTAGTTTTTATAACTTGGTTATGTGCAAATGGATTTCAAAGTGTTCCTAATTGTTTCTACCATGGTTTGAACCAGATATTTTCCACCGGTGTGGGGAACGTGTTGTGTATTATGACTTCCTCCTTGAAGGAAGCAAGAAGAAGGTTTCTAACTGACCGGGTATGTAATTTGCTGGTGACTCAAAGTTGATAATGAGATTCTCGTGCTTGTCACATGATGGCATGATAGATGTGGTATGGTGTGCGGGATTAATATTTATATGTACAAGGTGGCAGTTTAGTCTTGAAGGGAAGATCACAAATTTTGGAAGCCGTTTCAGATATTTAGATGAATGTTCCCTAAGAAGGATGCTCGTTTCAAAAGGCGCATTGTGTTTTGACTTACATATGTTTTGTTGGTATTGCGGTACTCACATGGTTGATAGACTGCTGGTATTCGAATTTTTGCTATGTGGCGCGGAAGAATTATAGAAGTATTCCTCGTGAGGTGATCGTGCATGAAAGATGTGTTAGTTATTCGAGTGCTGGAGTTGGGAACAAGTACGGTGATTCATGTGTTCTATGAATTTGGAGACTGGGAGTTCTCAGAAGCATATTGTTTCAGGGTTGCGGCCTGTTTGAGGTGAGTGTTTTATTTAAACTCAGTGGAGGCACTAGTTGCGCTAATTAATTGTGATAGCTACGCTCTATGAGTGCGCATATATATGAAGTTTGAGTCCATCTGCGGGCATCGGGGCAAGTATTCATACTCAGAAGAATGCTTAGGCTATGATATGCCTAGAGTTGATTGTTAAGCATAAAGTTATAATGTTTCTCATATTCGTACTTTGTTGAGAACTATCTGGGCTATACTTGAGGTTACAAAAGGCTAATTCCCTGAATAAACTAGTAGTTACTAAATCTGCGATAACTTACCGATTTGAGCTGTGATAGCACACTTTGCACATGCTTACCCTAGCGGGTTATTTATACAAGTCCAGGAATGTGAGAATCTTACTTCATTATCATAAACATGTGTACTTGTTTAATTTCTCTTGTATAATATGCTAGGACTGGAGGCCTGTGACCATGTCAGGTAGGTTATGTTATTGGCACGTGAGTTGTCCGTGCAAGTCCAGATATTGATGCTATAGCACGTGAGTTGTCCGTGCGGTTGATGTTAATGTGAGTTCTAGGAGAGCTAGTTACCGTTATTAGATTCGTGTGTCTTGGATCTACTATACATGATGAGCTCATAGCATTGCGGTTGTGGTGGTGCTTGTTGAACTTGCAAAACGGTTCTCTTCTTTGAGACATTTTCCATTTTTGGGTACACGGATTGCACAATTGTAGCTTGAATTATATTGGTGTGACATGTCTGTGGAATAATTATGTTTGATAATATAAGGTTGTTGAACCTAGAATGGGTACAATCGGATTCTATTACGGTATATTTGGGAGGATAATATCCAAAGTCGGCTTAAAAAGTAATTATGGTCCTGGTTGGGAGAGAGAGCTCCGTGACTAGTTGATTTGACAAGTGATTATAAGTTTTTGAGTGTTTCTTTCATTTTCGGCAGTGTGCGAAGGTTTTTGAATGAGGTTTTATCTGATATGAGATTTATCACCGGTATCGAGCTAGTTTTTAAGTAGCTATGGTGAATAGAAATTATTGCTACGAGTATGCGAGTTGCGTGATATATCATGTGATTACATCTTGAGTTATGGCTATAGCTTGATACAGTTTGTTCAAACTTATACAATGTGTGAATATGAGATTCGGGTCTTGAAAAGAAATTATGAATGTTGAAAATTGAATTCCAAGGTTTATGAGCTAAGGTTAAATTAATGACTTTCAATTATGTTGTATTATCAGGCCTATACAAAATAGGGTGATGTTGGATCACCCCTAGGAATGTGCGTGGTAGGGTGGAACGGTGATTTAAAGGCTTAGGAACAACTCTTGGCACGTTCGAGTATTAACGTATATTTAAGTAGGGAGAATGTAACGACTCGGCCGGATTTTTTAAGTATTACAGCCCGTTCCCCCATCTACTGCTTATCCTGTATTCAATTATAATTATGTGGCTCGTCGGAGAGGTTTCAGAATGAATTGGAGCACTTGGTTCCAAGATTTAAAGCTTAAGTTGAAATAGTTGACCGGATATTGACTTATGTGTAAACAACCCCGAAATAGAGTTTTGATGATTCCAATAGCTCGTATGGTGGTTATGGACTTAGAGTGTGTCCGAAATTTTTTTTGGAAGCCCGTAGTTAAATTAGGCTTGAAATGGCGAAAATATGAAGTTTAAGTTTGGAAGTTTGACCGAGGAGTTGACTTTTTGATATCGGGGTCGGAATCCGATTCTGAAAATTGGAATAGGTCCGTTATGTCGTTTATGA
Source organism: Nicotiana obtusifolia (assembly GCA_002018475.1). Classification (NCBI taxonomy): domain Eukaryota; kingdom Viridiplantae; phylum Streptophyta; class Magnoliopsida; order Solanales; family Solanaceae; genus Nicotiana; species Nicotiana obtusifolia. The sequence goes on along the minus strand of MCJB01006014.1, from coordinate 36,136 downwards.
CTTGTGTGCAAAATTTGAGGTCAATCGGACTTGATTGGATAGGTTTCGGCATCGAATGTAAAAATGAGAATTTCTTAGTTTCATTAAGTTTGAATTGAGGTGTGATTCATCATTTTGATGTTATTATATGTGATTTGAGGCCTCGAGTAGGTGTGTAATATATTTTAGGACTTGTTGGCATGTTCGGACGGGGCATCGAGGGGCTCGGATGAGTTTCAGGATAGTTTCAGACCATTTCTAGGCAATATTTTATTGCTGGGTTTTATCTGCATTGGTGTGCACCGCGATCGCGAACACTTGGTCGCATTCGCGAAGAGCATACAGCAGTTTGGGGCCTTGTAAATTGCAATTGCGGAAGATCTTTTGCGATCACGAAGAACAAAATCTCTGTTGCATTGACCCGATTTTGAAAACTTATATCTTACAATTTGTATAGAATTTGCAGATGATTCAAAAACAAAAGTTGTAGCTCTTGATGTCTAGTTTTCAAAAAGTCAAACCATTTGTCATTTAGAGTTTCATGCACAAAGTTATGACCATGATACTAGAGACTGTCTGGAATAGTTGGGGGAGTTTGTACTTCGCGATCGCGATTGATTTTTCGTGATCGCGAAGAGCAAATTTTGTGCTGGAAAATTTTGTCTTTCGCGATTGCGGAGAGTAAATGCCTGGACAGAAGCTATATTTCAAGGTTTCAGCCATTTTAACACATTTGGAGCTATGGAGCTCGGATTGAAGCTATTTTTGAGGCAATTTTCACCATACAGATTGTGGTAAGTGATTCTAACTTGGTTTTGGTTAAATTATACGAATCTATTGTTGTTTTTATCAACGAATTAGTATTTTGGATTGAAAATAGTAGAAATTTTATAGACTTTAATTGAGAATTTGAAGGCCGAGTTGTGATCGAATTTGAGTAATTTTGGTATGGTTGGATTCGTGGTTGAATGGGGGTTCGGATTTTGTGAGTTTTGTTGAATTCCGAGACGTGGGTCCCACTGGCGATTTTTGAATGTAATTTCAAATTTTGTGAAAAAATTAGTATTTTCATATTGAATTAATTCCTATAACTTGTTGACTGAATCAAATTAATTGTGACTAGATTCCTGCCGTTCAGAGATTGATAAGCGCATAACGGAATTTTTGGAGTATTGTTTAGCTTGCTCGGTAGCGGATTCAGCTTGTTCGAGGTAAGTAACTCTTCTAAACTTGGAGCTGAGGGTATGAACCCTGATTAAACGTGTTATGTAAATTGTTTGGAGGTGACGCACATGCTAGCTGATGGGCGTGTAGGCGTGCACCGTAGAAATTGAGACTCAGTCGATTCCATAGAGCTGTATAGTCAATTAACTCGTATTGTTCCATGGATCTTTATGTGTTAGAGAAATGCTTAGAAAAATATTGGCATTATTGGGATCCACCAAGATCCCTTTTGCTGTCGAATTATTTATTTAAATTGTAACTTCATACTCAGTCATGTTCATTCATTTCATATCATCTCCCAATCTCTGTTGCTATTTATTGATTCATCATATCATCATTTTTGGGCTGATTTTCATGACATTGTGAGACCGAGAGACTGGAGAGATTGATGACTGAGTGAGGCCGACGGCCTGATGGTGAGGATCTTTATAGGATCAGGCTGCACGCAACAGCATGTTTTATTGATTTATTCCATGATTGGTTTGTTATAGCGCTTGGGTTGAAGGAGCCCCTCCGGAGTCTATACATACCCCCAGTGAGCGCAGGTACCTACAGAGTGCGAGTGTCGAGTGATTGGGAGGACTAAGTGACTGGGAGGACTGAGTGAAATGATACTCTCAGAGTATGCTTATGGTTTTATTATTGAGTTGCATAGCATTGACATGCACACTTGACATACAGGCATAGAGATGCATTTTTCTTCATGGTGTACAATATTGCGTCATTCGTAACTTCTCCTACATATTGACATGTAGGCATAGAGATGTATTTTCCTCATGTTATTTAAAAATGAAACAATTACCTGTTGAAAGTTTTGAGAAAAAAGATATCAGTTTTCAAACTTACTCAAAAATTTGGTGATTTCGGTAAAGGATTCATGTTTTCCACTGGTATATTTGAAAAGCAGGACTATTTTTCTGGAACTGTGAACGAGCTGAGCATTTTTTCTCTAAGCTACTTCTTTTATTACTTCTATTATGTTGTTATGAACTGTTGTTGGCTATCGGTGCTGGACCCTGACCTTTGTTCCAGCTCGTCACTACTTTCAACCTAAGGTTAGGTTTATTACGTATTAAGTACATGGGGTCGGTTATACTCATACTACACTTCTGCACCTTGCGTGCAGATATTGGATGCTGATATTGCTTTGATAGACGGGAGCTGGATTTGAAGATGTACCTGTGTTGGGTTCGTAGCTGCCTCTTGTTCATGGTAGCCTTAGATTTTTAAAAATCTGTTGATGTATATTTCAAACAGATGATGTAATTATTTCATACCAGCTTTGTAAATTCTAATCTTTGAAACTCATGTTTTGTACTACCAGTCCTTAGGGAGTGTATTAGAGTCATTTAAATATTAATTGAATTGAATAGTTGTTAATTGGCTTACCTAACGGTTGAGTTAGGTGCCATCACGATTAAGTGAATTTTGGGTCGTGACAACAGTATTCCTACTTTGAAAATTATTTTATGATATTTTTAATATATGGATTATCCTTTAAAATCAATGTACATCGCTTAAATGCATTGCTTCATACTGGTATTGCTGGTTAAACTTAGACAGGTTTAGACTTTAGATGACAACGTGTTCTCATCCTTGTACTTCTAATTTTTCACTAATCAACGTATTATTAAATGATAAACCACTCAATTACTCATGGATTATGTTAAATTTGTATTGATACTCCATATTTGATGGTAATGTAGTTTTCAAGATGATCTAAATATAACATTTTTTTATATCTAAAGGAATATGTTGAATCTGTATTAATATTACATTGACTTCGATTCCTAAGAAAGAAATGAAGATTATCAAAATCTTTCATGGCGAAGTGCGTACCTAGTCGCTGAATGAAAGAAGGGGGTTTTTCTATATAGTCGCATAACCATAACAAGTTTTCTCTAGTGCCATACTAAACCAAGACCTTTCTTATTTGATGGTAATGTAGTTTTCAAGATGATCTAAATATAGCAATTTCTTTATATCAAAAGGAATCAAAAATGCGCTTTTGCATAAACTCAAGGTTAGATATGCTTAGTGAAATATTGTAAAGACTAAAATTAGATTTTATCAAGAGCTAAGGATCAAAAGTGCATGATATATATCAAATAGGATAAGCTAATTAGAATAACATAATCATGTACTATCTTATTCATTTCTATTTTATCATCTATACTATATTAAAAGCACGAATGCCTTTAGTGAAATATCGTTCACTTTTTTTACCCTTTTAAAATTGCTTTTATATTAGACAAAATTATAATTTAAGTTACTTTCCTAAATATTAGGATATTTAAATTCTTCAAATTTTTGGTTATTAAATATTTTCTTATTGAACAAAATCAGAAATCCTAAGATTTAGACTTTAGCCATCATAGACATATAACATATTAAAATAAATCAACATTAATATGGGTAATCATAGTTTCTTCCATTGTAATCATCCCTCGAAAATTAAAAAGTAAGCAAGAGAAAGACTTTGAATAGGATACTACTATTATTTAGAAAGTGTGAATAAACTAATATTTCGGATTCTAAATTCTAACTATGAATTTATCACTTTTAATTTATTGGAACTTTTTTGTCATTTAACACAATTTTTTTTAAGTTACTATGTAAAATATTCTAATATTTAAAATTTTAAAATCAATTAACTTGAGAGAACCATGTCGAAGGAACTCGGCAAAATGACCCCGTAACTTCGGGAGAAGGGGTGCTCTCCTATCTTTTGATTAGAAAGCCGCACATACCAGGGGGTAGCGACTGTTTATTAAAAATACAGGACTCTGCTAAGTGATAACACGATGTATGGAGTCTGACACTTGCCCCGTGCTGGAAGGTCGGAAGGAAATTGTACCTTATATAAATTTTTGACTTCTTCGAATTATGTACCAAAATATCTTCCATGCCAATTTTCTAATATTTATGACTCTAAAATTAACTAAAATTTTATTTATTAAATCAAAATCGATTATCAACTAAAATTTCTCTGAGTTATAAGATCTAATAACACCGATAAACATAGGTCCACCAACTGATATCACTTAAACTTTCATATGGTAAGTAAAACTGTCACTTATCAACAACAAATTCGTGAGGAAGTCCTAATATCAAAATTTTAATATACTAATTTATTTATTAGAAAATATTAACTCAATATTAGTCATTCTAAATTTCACATTCTTACTTTATCAATTTTCTTGTAGGTGTTAGAAGGTCAACTTCTTCATTCTCAGATCTCAAAAAAGATAAAAAGATTTAATATTTTAATTTATATAATTTGACAAATCTTTGAAAAATCATGATAAAAATATGTTTGTGTTGCTTAAATTATTTTCATTATTACATCACAAAAATAACAATAATCATCATTAAGTATATCTTCTGATGTTATAAGAAAACACGATAAGGTATATGAGAATTTCTGCGAGCTAGATTCATCGTTTTCAGAAACTTACATTTTTTCTTTAATTTTTTTATTTTAAAACTAAATTACATTATTTGATAATAGTCTATAATTTTTTTAAGTTGTGTATTTATTGATATAGGGTACACGCGCAAAATGCGTAATCTAAGACTGATCTATTAAATTACTTTTATTTCTCTTGAGATTTCTTCAATGTTCAGTTCTACACACGTCTTTTTTTCGGAGATCTACAACTATTATGTGGCATAGGAGTTACATCCCGTACGAAAGTTAATAGTATATCACTTCGACGAATAGCTCGTAATGCTGCATCTCTTCCGAGACCGGGACCTTTTATCATGACTTCTGCTCGTTGCATACCTTGAATCCAGAAGTACCGGCTGAGGACCAAGAAACTACTCGACCCCGTACATCTGTAACAGTGACAGACCCATATTCCTATGTTCTTCCAATGTTTACTGTATTACTGGGATTCCTATTTACTGAACCATATCAAAAGAAGCTACTTTCTTTCTGGCTTTTATACCCAGGTATAAAGGGAAGGAAAGTTTTTGCCTTGATCTTTGGAGAAGATATTATCTTATCTTTAACTTTAAATCTTTTTATTTTAAAATTTTTTAAAATCTATTTGAAAATGTTTTGTAGCTCTTATCAAAATATTTCGGGATCAACATCCATAAAAATGAAAAGACTGGATCAAAACTCTATAGAATTTTGGCAAGGTCCTCGTATTGTTAGAACATATTGTTCATACCAAGAGCCGCTCCATAAAATTTGTGACCTAAAGTCAAATTTTAATAAGAGATCTTATATTTTTTTTATTAGTATACACATACATATGCAAGGAAAAAAAATTTTGTTGTCATTTTTTTCATTCTTATTATGTGAAATATAACATTCTTAAATGATGAAGCATTTAACTTCACATAATAGTATTATTATTTATGTTAGTAATAGGTAACATAAATAAATAAGATATTGGGCAGGTATTTTAAATATGTTGCCTTTGATATTATTGTAAAAAATATATATTTACTAATATGAAAAAAGTAATTTAATTCAAAGTTCTAAAATATTTTTAGTATTAAGAATAGACAATCTTTCTTTTTTCGTCCAAATTTTTTTCTACGTTCTTTTTTTTTTTGAAAATTTAATATTGTAGAACTTGATATAAAATCATAAAATCTATTATTGAAAAATTTTGGAGGCCAACATCAAAGCTTTACTAGCCTCCTACTTGAGCCACATGTCCACCCCTGGCATTCTCAATCAACTTTTATAGTCTCGATTAAAATAGCACAACAATCAGTAAATATGTTATTTAGTTACCAAATATGAATGAAGTTAATTGAACATCACGTTCATGGGTCAGTGATCTATGAATAATTATTGATCATTAATCAAAGCGGCTCAACGAACTGGTAGATTAAAACTAAAATATATTAACAACTTGTTTGGATGGCTGATGTACAATTTCATAATGTATCGTACAATATTGTATTGTATTGTATTATACCGTATAATTTTGACGTATGCAATATTTGGATTGGTTGTATTGTTTTCCTTCGTTTCATGATGTCCTGACCAATAATATGAACAATAAACTAGCAACATTATATATTAAAAAAAAGTAAGGAACGAGGTAATATTATTATATAAAAAGGTAGAGTAAAGGATAAATATGATTATTTAATAATAAAATGGGCAAGATGAGAGGCAAAAATAAGGTAACGACGCGATCACACCAAATCGACCATTCCATAAAGTGGCATTTGTCGTTACCTAACGGCATATTTAATAATACGATACAATAAAGTTTAAGTAACAGTAAAAATAAATATTGTACTTAAAGTAACAATATGACACAATACAATAGGTTACAAAAAGACCCTGAAATTCTTTTATAATAATATTGAGACAAAAAAAAGGTCTACATGGCTTTGATCTGGTGGTGAGAGAACAACGTATAATGTGTGGGGTTAGGTGCACGTCATTGGTATTGGGTATTAAACTATCCCATATATAAAAATGTAACATTAAGTGAAAATAGTAAAAAGGTTGAGCCTATTATCCATCGTTAATTTCTTGAATCTTACGACACTTATCTCGGGAATTTCTTAGTTAAAAAAAAAAGTTAGAGGTTAGGAGATTTTGAATTTCACCCAGAAGGAATGAAAATGTAGGTTATAGGTTAGGAGATTTGGATTAAAAAAAAATAAAGGGTAAAATAGAATTATAAAGTAAATAAGTTAGGGCATAATTAAAAAGAAAAATAGGAAACAATTCAAATTATACTAAATCAGTTGTTTCAAAAAATGAGACTTTTTATTGTTCCGGAACAACGAATTTTGACAATACAATACAATCATTTTAACTAAACAATCAAAACAAACAATATTTTGAAATAACAATACAATATGATACAACGAGCAACAACCATCCAAACAAGCTGTAAATCAAAGCTTTACCAATCTCCTGCTTGAGACACATGTCCATCCCTGACATTCTGAATCAAATTTTATAGAGTCTCAATTAAGATAACACAACAATCAGTAAAAGTGTTATTTAATTACCAAATATGAACGAAATTGGTTGAACAACTCGTTCATGGGGCAGTGATTTATAAATAATTGTTAATCATTAATCTGTGCGGCTCAAAGGAACTGATGGCTTAAAACTAAAATACATTAAAAGACGCTGAAATTTTTTCATAAAATCCATACAATATTAAGGCCAAAAAAAAAAGTCTACATGGCTTTGATCTAGTGGTGAGAGAGCAACGTACAATGTGTGGATTAGGCTCACGTTATATGGCATTGAATTGTCCCCTATACAAAAATATTGTACTAATTGAAAATGATAAAAGTGTTGAGCCTATTATACATTACGTCTTGAACCTTACGACATTTATCTCAGGTATTTCTTACTTAAAAAATAAGATACAAAAGAACTTGCTCAAATGTGACAAAAAGAAATAGCTAATTTAGAGAATCTGAGTTAAAATTAGAAAGTAAAATAGTAAAAAATATGAAAAAAGAAAAAAGAAAAAGGGAATTGATGAGAAGATAAATACATTATTTAATTTAGTAAGAAAAAAAGTTTTATCCTATTAACTCATTCAATCCTGCCTACCAAATTATAAGAAAATATTAGAATTTAAAATATTTTATCAATAATTATATAAATAAATTACATATATTATATAATGATATAATAGTACTTTATATTTTTGGGGACCTTAAATACTTGGGGCCTAAGGCAAGAGTTTCACTTGCCTTACCCTAGAGCCCTTGATTAGAGTTCAAATTTTTCCAGTAATAAATAAAAAACAGAAACAACAACATTATAGAAAGTATAGCCCAACTTAGAACAGATAGGAAGAAGAACAGAAAGGGAGTCGAAAATACTATCGTACTATATTGTATTATTCACTAAAGTGCCACGCATAAATAAAATGTTGTTCCAACAATTAAATAAAGACTAGTTTAACTCTTCTAATTTGTAAGACTTTATAATTTACTAGATAATAAGTGAATGCAAAATATATAAAGTTTTTTCCAAATCAATAATGAACATTCTCTTTTGAGATACCATTAGTTTTTTAACCGTCTAAATCAGGGGCGGATCTACATGTAGTGTTCTGAGTGCTCGAGCACCCATTAACCTCGATTCGGAGTATGTATAGTTATATAGAGAATTTAAGAAAAAGGATATAATAAATCAGCAAGCATCCAAGTAACAGAGAGCTAGGTGGGTGCTTTAGTTTATGATGGGTGCTGGAGCATTATAAAAGTCAAAGGGTGAGGGATCGAATCTCACTCCTTCCAAGTTTTTTTTTGTTTTATGAGGTCCTCTTTTTATTCTTTTTAGTTTTCACTAGCAAATTTTTTGAGCCAATACTACTTTTATTCTTTTGCTTCTGACTTTGTTTTATCTTTTTATTTTTTGCTTTTCTTTTCTTACTTTATCTAATTAATTATAGCAAAGAAAGAAAAAAAAATTTTGCTTTAAAAAACAAAAAATCCTTCCCGAATCGCAAAATCTACAGATCTTTTTCTTGCTAATTGTGTTATCCATCAAGTTTCACGGACGTCTATAATATTAATATCATGATTTTCTAATTAAATTTTTTTCATTGTATTTAAATAGTTGTATACTTATATGATGGGATTGATAGTAACTTTACGTCAAGAAAAATTAAGCACCCACGAAACTAAAATCTTGGATCCGCCACTGGTCTAAATCTTAATTCCCCCATGTGAATTTCATTCAAGCATCCCACAATATTTTATTTTCTAGAAGTGTACCAAAAAAAAAGGACGTATGACCGCATTGAAAAAGATAGAACTCCAACATCTCAATGTTATGATATGTTAATAAGGACATTGTTTCGTTAAAACTTAAAAGGTGATTTTTTTTTTCTGTTGTTTTAATAACGAATTCAAATGTTAAAAAACAAGAATTAATATCGTACGAATTGAAGTGATAATTTGCAAGATATGTTAGAAATAAGTTTGGTTTGTTGAATATTATAAGGCATTAGGAATTTGTAGAACTCTTATTTAAGTTTCATATGCATTTTGATTTTTGATTTTGAGAAATTCTAGTGCTATAAACACTCGATACGAATAAATACTTATCGTTGTGAATTGTGAGCTAGCAACGAGGACCTGAAAATAGCGCAAGACTTGCCAAGAAAGAACATAGTAGAAGTAGAAGTATTAGTATTTCATTCCTTTCATTTACATGACTCTTGGTCTTTCTTTTCTAAATTTGTGTAGAAAAGCTTTTAAAACAATATACTTAACAATATTCTGTAGTAGTACCTTTTATGTTATGCATGTTTAGGTTATATGTAAGGACCCAACTAGGCGGCGGCAAGGAGTTCAATTAAATAAAGGGAAAGGGGCCAAATATACTCCTCTATTTTCATATATTATTTATGTTTAACCTTCGTTATACTACAAATTTATGTCAAATTTATCCCTACAATCAGCAAATTTTTAAAATACCCCTTGATCTATTAAGTAATCCAAAATCTCCTAAATTCTTTTTATTTAAAAATACCCCTGTTGTTTTATTTGGTACGATAGTCCTATGTTCCTACTCAGTGGCACTTATAAAGGACAATTAATCTCCACATAAAATCCAGCATTAGTTTGTACCATGCATGTTTGCTTGGGTTGAAGAAATTTAATCCTCACATAAAAATCAACATTAAGTTGTATAATGTTTGGTTGTTATTTTTTGTGTTCCTCATAAACTATATGTGAGATAAGAATATTAGAATAGATTGATGCATTAACTTATCCATAAACCAATCGATCCACAGTTTTTAGATCTTTGTCATTATATATATAGACTTTTAATGGACAAGTGAGGTTTGCTCAGTTTGTAAAAACACCTTCACCTACGACCGTTATGTCCTGGGTTCGAGTCACGCTGGAAGGGAAGTGTGAAAACACTATAGAACTTCCTAATTTGGGAGGGGTTTAAAAAAAATATATATATATATATATAGACTTTTAATGAATTAGAAAGAAAGTAATATCTTGCTTCCTTTACCAAAATCACATATCTTACTGTCCCCACACGCAAAACAAATGAGAACATTGCTTTTGATGCTGGTTTTGCCCTAAATACATGCAAGGGAGATTAGTCAAATTTCAGTCGTCAATAGTGTATATATGTAAAAGTAAAAGTTGTCATTTTTCCCTTAGAAAACCAGTTTCCTTAGTCTAAATCCACCATAAATATAATGGCGTTTGAACTTTAAACTTCTACCGACTGATACATAGGGATTAGAGTCATTGTATTATTGGATAGAGATAAAACCACAGCATTAACTACGGTATAAACACAATACTGTAGCATTTATTCTAAAATAATTGACTAGTTGTAAGTCTTCCCCTATGTATTCGCATTCGCATGTGACCATTTTTCGTAACCTGAGCTTCTCTCATTTGCTTCCAAATCTCAGATCTCTAATCTTTTACATAATTGTACCCACTATATATTTTATTTAGCAACTCTTTCCCTGTCCTTTTTACTATATAATATGTATATTAAACCATTCTGGAACCTTCACTTCACAGTTCATAGGCAGTGGCATTTTTGTATAGTCACTGAATAGGTGATACTGATACTGATCATACCAATAGATGTCAGCCCACACTAGCAGCCTGGCACTGACAGTAAGTTCCCAACATTTATTAGAATGCATTGCAAATAGTCCCATTCTTATCCATATATTACCGGTGAGCCTTGGCGTAATTGGTTAAGTTATTGTCATGTGATCAGGACGGGTTCGAGCCGTAAGAACAGTCTCTTGTAGAAATGCAGGGTAAGGTTGCATATAATAAATCATTATGGTCCGATACTTCCCCTGCTGCTATGCATAGCGATAGCTTAATGCACCGGATTGCCTTTTTTTTTTAAATCAATATATTACTAGTCAACTAGTAGTCCATCTTTGCCATGTGGGGGGTTCGAGCCGTGGAAACAGCCTCTTGCAGAAATGCAGGATAAGGCTGTGTACAATAGATTATTGTGGTCCGGCCCTTCCTCGGAACCTGCGGATAGCGAGAGCTTAGTGCACCTAATTGCCTTTTTTTTTAATCAATATATTACTAGTCAACTAGTAGTCCATCTTTGTATTCACCTTTGCCATGCTTGCAACATGACTTGGCAGCCATAATAGTAAGTATAGTATTATATATGGTTCAATGTTTTTCATAGTTTCATGTTGTAGCTGATCATATGTGCTGCTATTGCCAGAATCTTGAAATATTCAATGCCTATGTAGGATGTTACTAGTTGAGATCAGTCCCATTCAAGAACAATGGGGTGTGCAGTTTCTGTGTACGCGGTTGGAAAAAAGAAGAAGAAGAACATCATTCCTGAAGTCAGCATTTTTGTCCCTTCAATGCGTGTTCCTGTTCAATGTGATATCCAGAGGACACTCAAGGGTGTGATTCCAAAGGATCTTGCTGATAGACTAACTTCTATAAGGAATCAGATTGTGCTGGTCGCGCAAGATACAGGTATGAACTAACAATGGCAACTCTGCTTATGCTTGAGTATCGTTCGTACACTATCTTTTGATTACTTTCATTGTATATGTTCTCCAGATGTTTCTGCCATTGATGAATTACAACAAGCTCTCGAGGAGTATTTGTCTCTTCTTGTTGGCCTCACTAGAAAAGGTTTGCACCCTTTTCAGATTTGTGCACTTTATAGTTTGGCCGAGGGTCTATCATAAACGACCTCTCTACTTTTTAGGTAGGGGTAAGGTCTGCGTACACACTACATACCCTCCCCAAACCCCACTTGTGGGATTATACTGGATTTGTTGTTATTGTTGTTGTTGTATAGTTTGCTACTCATACTATTTTGGTGCTAATCGATGATCATGTCATTATACAGAATTCGGGCTTCAAGACTTGATTGGATTTAAGTGGAGAAACTTAGAAGATGGGCAAGAGGTTCAATTTTTTTATCAATTCTTGATTTTCTGTATCTGTTGAGTGGTTGTCACTTGTTGACAAGCTTTATGATCTTTTATTAGCAGGAAATATCTGTAGCAAACTCCTGGTTTGAATTACTGTCTGTCCTCCACATGATGGCAATGTTAACATTAGTTGAGGCAAATATGAAGTTGATACCAAAAGACAGTGCTATGACTGAACGTGTTGTATCCGGAGGTATTGTGGTTATTAATGTTAACTTAACCTCAAGGTCCGATCAGCAATGATCAACATCGTTTCATTTTCAGATTGCATGAGGGATGCTGTTGATTTGCTGCTAAAAACAGCAGGTTATTTGGATTTCTGTGTTCAAGATGTTCTTGTCCACTTACCACCTGATGTTAAGTATGTGAATATATGTTCAGCTTTTCTGTCTTATTTTTACAGATATATCTGTTCTTTGTCATATTTATTAGGTTATCCTAACTTGAACAGGAACAGATTGCCTAAAGATTTGCATCAGGGTATTCTTGAAGCCACCTCAAATCAAGCACTAGCCCAGGTATATGTTACTCGACGATTATTTGGAATACAAGTTTTGTTACCTTATACACAATAAAATCAATGAAAAGATAACTGCTTTACATGTAGTTACTGGAAAGCAGCACATTAAGAAAGAGATAGGCAGAATGGAAATAAAAGTCAGCTCATTATAACAATATATTCTCCAAAATGGAAATCCTGTTAGATGATTAAGAAGCTATTGAAATTCATAGAAAATCCGTTGACTGATTCGTGACACTGCTTGAGTGATATCTCAGGGAACTGAAATTCAATTAGGTTTGGCTCTTGAAAGTCAGAATGCGACTTTATCAGTGAAGAGGCGGCTGGCATGTGAAGCAGTAAGCTACTATGGACAGGTACTTAAAACTGTGTTTTCCCTTTACTAATGCTGATTTATTTGCTAGAAAATTTTCTCCCTATAACTCGTCAACTTGACAATTCCTGCTTGTTCATTATATCAAACTCCTGAATCCTGAACACCAAGAGTGGCAAATCTGAAACACCAGGATTGAGGCTTATATCTGAACTCAATTAGTAGTTCGATATTAATGATAAATGGACCTTGGGCCTAACTCAACCCCAAAAACTAGCTTATGAGATGAGAATTGCTCAAAATCATATAAGGAGACCAAAGACCTCAAGTCCCACCGATGTGGCACAACTCAACACACCCCGACAACTCAACATACCCCTCACGCTCAGGCCTGCACTCTGGAGAGTGGATAACATAAATGGAGGCCCAACATCGGTAATAATAATTGGGATGGACATGGCTCTAATACCATGATAAATGGATTTTGAGCCTAACTTAACCCCCAAAGCTAAGCTTATGAAATGAGGATTGCTCAAGACCATATAAGGAGACCAAAGTCCTCAAATCCCACCGACGTGAGACAACTCAACAATTAAGGACTAGTCGACTTTGTCCTTGTTTGTTTTTGCATCATATGATTGTGTAGTTCTGACTGTTCACTCCATCAATTGCACATAACCATTGTTAATCTTGGAGTTCTTACTTTCCTTTACTTTTCTTTTCAGGCTCTTTGCTGCTTGTCTAGAGATAATAATTTCAATGGAACAGCGAAAAAACATATATTATTCATCAAATGGAAGTATCTTGAAGCAAAGGTTTAACTTTTTGTACCAAACTTGTTAATTTCTTGTTAAGCTTTTTTCATATTCTTTCACTTTTCTTGCTCATATATGTGAATGGCATAATCAGGCTGCAGCTTACTACTACCACGGTATAATCGTCGACAAAGGCACAGAACCTTCCTCCCATGTTAGTGCACTATGTTGTTTCCTCGCAGCAGAAGAATTACTTACAGAAAGCAAAAAGGCCTCCTTAAGTTTTTGTCTTGCACAACCTGTGACAAGGTTTGTATCTCTCTTCTTTGACATTGCAAACAAAGAACATTGGCGTAACTAGTAAAGTTGCTGCCATGAGCCGTGGAAACGGCCTCTTGCAGAAATGCAGTTAAGGCTGCGTACAATAGACCCTTGTGGTCCGGCTCTTCCTCACACCCCGTGCGTAGCGGATGCTCAATGCACCAGAATATTCCTACTTTGCTATGAAGTTACAACCCATTATACTAACTTTCTTTATTGTCTTACTTATGTTTTCCTATTTGCAATAGAACGCCTCCGCCATGGGGTGTTATGAAACATTTAAACAAAAAAGTCTCCGAAACTGCTGCCAGAAAGTCTCAGATGTATGGTTACCTTTTGGATCAAGAAAAGTGAGGCTTACATCTTACACTTTGAAACTTTTTCCTTATGCCTGAAAATTTAAAACACTTACATTTATATATGATTACTTTGCAAGCAGAGGTCAAGCATTGCCCGATCTTCCAGAATTTCAGTTGTCGCTCAAACCTGACGAATATACATTGCCAGAAACAGATTCAACATGGAATAGTGAAATACCTGGACAAAGCCTCAAAGAACATCTCAAAGATTGTGAAGATGGGGTGGAAACTGAATAACACAGTGGACATTTTGAAATATTTGTACATTTTATTTTAACTATAGAAGTGTATTCGTCCAACATAGGAGTATTTGTCTAAACTACTTTTTTATATCTGTTTTAACATTTTATTTTACTAATATAAAGAGATTCTTTCGACTGTTTCTGCTAGCTGCTGCTGCTTCCCAGAAGGTAACAATGGTGAAAAGATTGAAACTTATTCAAAAGGTCATTTTAAAGAATCCAATGAAGCAATCACAGTCACAACTACTGATTTTAATTAATGAAGCTTCCTTAAGCCTAACTCAACCCCAAAAGCTAGCTTATGAGATGAGCATTGATCAAAATCACGTAAGGAGACAAATGACATCAAGACCTCAAATCCCACCGATGTGGGACATCGCAACACACACCCTCACGCCCAATGGACCTTGGGCCTAACTCAATCCCAAAAGCTAACTTATGAGATGAGTATTGCTCAAGACCATATAAGGAGATCAAAGACCTCAAATCCCACCGACGTGGGACAACTCAACAATGTCAAATTGCTAATGTGCCCTTTTCTTTATAATAACTTAAAGATTACTAGAAATTACTTAATTTATACACATTGATAGTTTACTGAATTGTTACGTTATCTCCAGTTTAATTTAATATGTTATAGCAGGTTAAATTCATATAGTAATTACCTTTAATTAGTCCGTCATGCACTAACAAAAAGTAATATTTTACTATTAGGACTTAACAGAACTTCCTCGTCACTTTCTTATAAACTACAAATGCTAACAAAAAAGTAAAAGGTAATATTCTACTATATCAACTTGGGGCTGTTTGGAATTCATTAACATACGACATACTTTATCGTAGAGCACTTTTTTTTTTAAACCCCTCCCAAATTAAAAGGATCTATAGTATTTTAAACTTCTTCTCCAACATGACTTGAACTCAGGACCTAACGGTCTTGATAAAATGCTTTTACCAATTGAGCAAGCCTCACTTGTTTCCCTGGAGCACTTCAACAATCAAACCGAAGGTAAGCTTTCTTACAGTCATCAATTACTTCTTATCAAAAGCAATGAATTCGAATATGTACCAAACAATTTAAACCCCACATTGGATTCTCACAGTACATTACTATTTTATCTTTTAATTACCAGTGAAGCATTATGATGAAGAATTGGGTTTCCAAAATACAGGTTTCGGCTGTAGTGGGGACACGTGAAGCAAGGCATTTAAAACTGTTTTGAAAGGGTAATTCCTTCTTTATTCATGTATTAAAAATTATGACCATGCAAATGTTATGATTTATTATGTATAAGTAAGAATATTACTAAATACGGTGTTACACATAAATTGAAAAATACTATCAAGTAAGGAACTAATAATATCAAAGATAATATATGTATTGTTTTCGCTAATACATCCTATCAAACGTCCCTAAAAATCTTTAAGGAGGACATTTTTCAAAGCATCAAGTGGAAAAAAAAGGAAAATACTTGTGAAATAAATTCAGTGCTAGGATTCACTGTTGTAATTCCTTAAAATTAAGTGGAAAAAAAGGAAGATAAGTGAGTGGGTGGTTGGTAAAGGCAACCAAGTGAGAAATGCAAAATACCATCAACTTGGAGAAACAATGAAAACAGAAAGTAAGAACTGTAGTACACTAATTAATAGCATGTTTGGCCGAACCGTAAAAATCAGTTTATTTTGAAAAGTGTTTTTCTCAAAAGTACTTTTGAAATAATTTATATTTAGTTAATTAATTTGAAAAGCACGAAAAAACAGAGTAGCAGTTCAGTAGCATTCTTTATATTACATCATCATTATCTCTGTTAAATATAGTGTCCCACGTAAAGTACTGGACATTTTTCATCTCAAGATTAATAGAAACATGATTTTTGATATTGGAAATGGCAAGAGCCGGATGAAATGAGGTCTTCGAACCCGGCATGGAGATTGCCGAGAAGAATGAGTAAGAGACAGGAAAGAAGATGAACAGAAACCTAACAATGGTGAGGTGGAATACCGCGGATAGCAGCGGAAGAGAGGAATCGTGCCCTAGGCAACTGATACCATTAAAGATTATGGGAATATTTTCCTTATCCTCTTGTGTACACAACCTCGCATATATATATACGTTGACATCTTGACTAGAGATTGAGATAGAGATTACAGTAGAGTAATTATACAAGAATACTAACTGATAGCTATCCTAGTCTAACTATTATCTGTAAAACTCTTGAAAGAATTCTTGGTTGCGTGGGACACTATATTTAACAATCTCAAATACCTAAACTACATTAGGGAAGAGAAAAAAACAAATACTGTAAAGGAAAAACAGAACAAGAGCAAAACAGAAGCAAAGGGTCATAATACTGAGAACTTAGTTTAATAGATAGAAGTAAACTACACTAGCTAATCTACAGAGACCATTTCTAGTAGAGTATTCTGTATATTACATTATCATTATCTTAAACTCAACAGCCTAAGCTACTAAAAAAAACTTAAGAAAAGCAGAACAAGAGCAAAAGGGCCTCTTTTCTAGTTCAATAAAATGGTACTCCATTTTTTAGCCCTCTAGTAATTCTGATTCATTAATTTGCTCTCTGAACATGGTGAACAATAAATACAGACTCAAGATCTGGTGGATTAAAGAACTCCCTAGCACCATTATAATTACATACTGATGCCGGCCGGCGTTTAACCGGAGCCGGTGGGCATGGAAGTTTTTCCGGTATCCTTGAATTTCTTTCTGTTGGAGTTGTTGAACACTCTTCTTCAGCTTCACACTCTTCTCTATTGGGCTTTTTGGTGGCTATTGATTTCAGTTTTGGCCGAAAGGCTATTCCTGCAATTACCCACATTTTGCTTTCTTTTTTGCTTCTATCCACTTGATGTTTCTTTGAAGATCCCATTTCTAGCCCAAAAACCACAAAACAAATCTGGTTTCTAGAAAAAAATTACGAACTTTGTTATGAACTTAAGAAAAAGATTTCTCTTTTGGAACTTGACTACTCTTTTATCAAGAAGCAGTGAAAACAGTATAAATTGGAGCTATCAAAGGAATAATAAGAATGAAACAAAAGGGTCTTTCTTGTTTTAAGAATCTGAAACTATAAAGAGATAAAAGAAGAGAGAAAAGGGGCTAAATGTAAAGACTTTGAATGGAAGAAAAAGAAGAGAAGGCGGCAAAATGGAGGGCAGAGTTTATAGATAAAACAGAGAAACCTAATTTGCTTAAACTAATACTACTATCAGGGGTCGTTTGGTAGGCTGTACTACGTAAAATAATTCCTGTATAAAAATTTAATTCGTCCAATACAATATTTGGTTGCTCAATTCAATTTATGCATACCTAATACATAGATTACTTATACCTCATATGAGGGCTTAGCTAATACCAAGGAAACCAAGGGATTACTAATTCCTGCATTAACTATACCTGGATAAGACCCTAAAATTATTAAACTGCCCCTCAAACCCTTTTCCTAAATTTCTTTATATACAGAAAGAAGAATATTCAAGGGTATAATTGTAAAGAAAATTTTGTACAGTTTTAAACAAAACACAAGCTTAGATTATACATTGCATAGCTAATTTTTAATACAATGAACCAAACACTTGATAAAAAATAATCTCAGCACTACAATTCCTGCATTACTAATCCCTATATTACTTGTATTCATACAAAACGACCCTCAATTCTATAAATCATAAGGCTATAAAGAGGAGTTGATAAGAATAAGAAAATTGTGAAAGATTTTTTGGGATGCCCGTAGAGTTTCGGGCAATGGTCAGCTAAAACCCAGTCGAAAATTTTGATTTTGGCGCCAGAATTTGGTGTCCGTAAGACAACGGCTCTCTTTCCCGCCTAAAACTTTTCGTTTTTCCAATTTACCCCTCTTTCCTATTCAGTATTTCTTGAATTTTTTTGCCTTCCAATTTCTTGGATTCCAGTAAGGCCAGAATACATAGGTTTTGGAATGAGCCTATAAGCATATTGGATAATTTGAGTATTCAATTTTATTTCCATAAGAATAATTAAAAAAATTTAATCGAACCTATTTAGTAATATATATATATATATATATATATATATATATAAAAAAATATTAGGCATGCAAAACATTAGAATTTCGAGTCTTGAGAAGTATCAATCAACTCTATATGTATCAACCAATTTAATAAATCGGCTATAGAGTGCTTTTTTCTTTTTGTCATTCGTTTGAACATTATTTTTGTTATATGTGAAGAAATATAAGTGAATACATTTCTGTATAGGTGGCAAATGTATTTATTTTTATACATTAATGCATTATATAAATATAACATATCTTTTATACATAATCAGCACATATTTTTTGTAGCTGTTAAAAGCCTGATTGAGTAATTGATACAAGGAATTTTTTCCTTCCAATACAATAATTGAAACTTACTTATCAAAATTGTTCAAGTTTTGTATATTACCCGCCCTAAACAAGTTTTCCTTATAATTTATATACAATCCATTAGTAATGCCTTAAATTGAAGAATTTAATTACACCTTCTTCTTTTTTCTCTCCTCTCCTCTTTCCCTAGCCTCTAACCAACCAGTGATGACCGTAACTTTGATACTAATTTCTATACCAAAATTCAACCAAATTGTTCCAATTAAAACCCCACAGTCTGGTATCTAAACAACAATTAATCTAAATACCCAATAAAAAAAGCATATCCCCAGCTACGTGATGCACATATTTACGGTGTATTACACAAATCTAGGATTAGATTGCACAAATAAAATATAAACTAATATAAGAGATAGGTGATGATAAAATATTTTTTTACCATATTACAAGAGAATGATGATGCGCTGTTAATATGTATATACAATAAAAAATATCCCGACCCAAAATCTCAAGTGTCATGATGACGCTTATCATAATACTAGGCAAGCCGACAACTCACACATACCATATCTTGAATTTTAAAATATACGAAAATAAGCTTAAGTAAGTAAAAGTCTCATATAACTGAAAGAAAACGTCATAGCTCAATACAAGATTTTTCAAAATCTGGGTGCCACTGAGTACACGAGTATCTATACAAATACATAGTCTGATACACAGTCTAAGAAAAGTAGAACTGAATAAGCAAAACCTAACAGATAGGGGAGGAGAGCCAAGGTATGCGGACGCCAAGGCAGCTATCTCGATAATCTCCGAACGGCTGAAAATCTGAGATCAACAATCGCCGTACCCGGAAACACCTGGATCTGCATAAGAAGTGCAAGGTGTAGCGTGAGTACAACCAACTCAATAAGTAACAAGTCTAACATTTAGAATGAAAGCAGTGACAAGTCCTAACAATACAGTCCAAACACATAATTGAACAGTACGGAAATTTACATAACATATGACAATAATATCTCAGAAAAACTCATAATTTACGGGCACCAATACAGGAATGTAGACATGCTTCCTGGTTTAACAATTAAACTCAAAACAGATAAAATATGTCAAGTCTGAATAATATGAGGAATATGACTTCTCTGTATCTACATGACAATACGCATATCGTATGTGATGCAACACAATGGAAGCCTCGTGTACCCACACTCTCAGAGTACTTAACCTTATTGTCTCAATTCACACTCAATCACTCGGCACTGTACAAGGCAGATCCAGCCCAAATCAAATCAATTATTATGCGGGTGTGCAGCCCGATCCCATCGTGAATCAATAGTAACTGCACTCATTATGGGTGTGCAGAGGGACAGATCCAGCCCAAGCGCTAAAATAAGTCAATCATGGCATGAATCAATAAAGCCTGCTACGGCGTGTAGTCCGATCCTATAAATATCACTCACAAACAAGCCATCGGCCTCGCTAAGTCATCAATCTCTCCAATCTCTAGGGCTCACACCACACATGCTAAGCAGCCCAAATCAATGATATATATCTGATAATATATAATAAGAGAGACTGAGATATGATATGCAATGATGAATGGGACCAAATGTATAACTACAATTAAGCAAATAACTCAATAGCAAAGAACGACCATTGTGGTCCCAACAGTACCAGCACATAGCCAAAACATGATTTCTAGCATAAATCACAGCCCAAGTGCTCTAACACTTAGAGTGCGGTAACAATACTCAGATAAGATAGCTACACAATTTCATAGAATAGACTAAATCATAGTTACTACGGTGCACGCCCACACGCTCATCACCTAACATGCGCGCCACCTCAACACCAATCATCTAGCACGTAATTTCCAGGGATTCGTACCCTCAGAACAAAGTTTAGAAGTGTTACTTACCTCAAATCGTGCAAATCTCTACTCCAACAAGCCCTTGCCTCACGAATCGGCCTATAAATTCCTCGAATCTAGTCACAAACAATTCAATACAATTAACACGAACTATAACAATTCCACACGAAAATTCTAAGTTCTAACTTAAAAGTCAAAAAGTCAACTCAAAATGCAACCCCGGGGCCCACGTCTCTGAATGCAGTAAAAATTACAAAATTCAAAAGCTCATTCAACCATGAGTCCAACCATACCAAATTTATCATATTCCGACACCAAATCGCCACTCAAATCCCCAAATTAAACTCCCAAATTCCTAGCCCAAAACTCCCAAAATTCCACCTAAAAAACACAAAAACTAGGTAGAAAATTCAATGGGTAAATAATATTATTGCATAAAAACGATTAAGAGTGACTTACCTCAAAAAACCCATCGAAATCCCTCTTAAAAATTATCTTAGTCCCAGTTTGCAAAGTCCAAAATGGTTAAAATCATGAAACCCTAGAATTTTAACATTGCCTATGCATTTTCGCACATGTGATACCTCGGTTCACAACTGCTCTTTCGCTTTTGCGGAGAAAAACTCGCTTCTACAAAACTCACTTAACAGCCGACCAAGCTCACCTACTGTCCCAGCTTCGCACCTGCGGGACCGCATATGCGATCAATTCCTCGCTTCTGCTACTCTCAAGTTGCCTATCTAATTCCGCTTCTGCGGTCGACCTCGCGTAGATGCATAACCGCATCTGCGGAAACTCTTCAGCGACCCCCAATGACCTTCCTCCTCTTCGCAATTGTGCAAGCTCAGCCGCTTCTGCTGCTCTGTACCTGCAGCCAATTCGCCGCAGGTGCAATGACACCAGATCTGCAACGCCCGAGCATAACTCTTAAGCCTAATTCGAGCCAAAATCAACTACGGATCTCCAAATCACTATCCAAACACACTTCTATGTTCAAAATCACCAAACGGAGCTATCGGAACCATCAAAATTCCATTCTAGAGCCATTTATATATTGGTCAACTTCCAATCAACCTTTTCAACTTAAGTTCCCAACCTAGAGATTAAGTGTCTCAACTCATTCTGAAATATTTTCGAAACCAAACCAACAAACCCGACAAGTCACATATCAGCAATTGAGCACAGAATGAGCAGTAAATAGGAAAACGATGTTATAACATTCAAAACGACCGGTCGGGTCGTCACATAAAATCTATATAATAATCTGAGTGAAATGTATAGGTAATTTTCTGTATTTACATATTGTATTTTTATAAGAATCACTACTTTTTATGGATGAGCGATAAAGAGGAGAGAGAAAAGGTTTGTGTGATGTGATATGTCCATCCGTGTGATACATCAACAACAATATAATTTTTATGGATGAGCGATAAAGAGGAGAGAGAAAAGGTTTGTGTAATGTGATATGTCCATTTTTGTGATACATCAACAACAATATACTATAAACTAAAAATAAATTTCATACAAATAATTATAACTATACAATTATTTACAACTTCTTCTTGCAAACTCCAAAATCAAGTTTAATCTTCACCAAACACCCTCAAAATTGAGATATAAATTCAAAAGAATATTCTCAATTGTTTGTAACAACACCCAATCCAAACAAACGATAGTTTTTGAAAATCAAATTCGAATTCAACGCTTTGAAGCATTTAATGGATTGTCAATGGTGGAGAATCAAACATCTTCAAAATTTATTGATTGACAACTTTAATTCGAACACCAATTGCGCAACATGTAAGGAAATTGCTGAAAAAATAGAGGATAAAAAGGAGAGGAAAAAGAAGGAAGAAGATTGGGGAAAGATCATAGAAGGATAGAGAGAGAGAGAGAGAGAGAGAGAGAGAGAGAGAGAGAGAGAGAGAGAGAGAGAGAGAGGGGGGGAGAGAGAGCAGGGATGAGAAATAAATAAATCTTTATTCAATTCATAATATAATGGGATACTCATTTATACTAACTGTATAATTGGTAAATTATATATGCCTATGTAATTAAGTTAAAACTTAATCAGGAAGGATAATAAAGTTTCATATATAGTATAAGAACGTAAAAATCCCTTGATACAATCACTAGTAGGACTGGCTCCCGGACCTTGGCCCATGTTTTAATCCATCAATAAGACCTTGTTCTCGAGCCCATTTAAGCAGCAGACAGTAGAGTCAGATTTGACAAGGCCCAAATTATTTGTGTACAAAATCCCAAAAGGGAAGGTTCATTTATCTGCCACTCTAAGAAAAAGTCCATTTATCCGAAAAGTCCATTCTAGTCACAATAAAAAGCCAATATCTCATTTATTAAAGAATTCATAATCCAAAAATTAAGAAGGAAGATTTTCGCACCAGCTTATGAATTGTTTAATGATTGATCAAACAATGTATTCGGGGGATATGATTTTTAAGATCCGGCATTAAAATTATTACCAAAATAATTATGAGTGTAATATCCTGAACTAGACCAGTGGTGAATCCAAATGCAAGTTTGAAAAATTTTCTGAGGAATTTTCATACAGCACTACAAGATCTCCGTTTACTAAGCAGACGTTTTAACCAACTAAATTACGAGAGCTTGTTGATCTCTTGTTTCAGTACTATATGTGAATTTGCTATAAAATTCATATAATTTCAAATGATAATTTTCTAAAAGTATAGATATGAACAATATATAATGTATATCTTCGATGTGTCGCGTAATTTTTCCAAAATTTTTAGGCCGAACCTTATCTATTGTATAAAAAAGCAGGTACAAATTGAATCAGATATACATTATTCACTCACTAACTCAAAATCTAAGGTAGAACTTAGATCTTTTAGGTGGAACCTTATATATGTGTGTAAAAAACAATACAAATTGAATTAGATATAAAAATTTAGAATTCACTCTAACTCAAAATCTGCAGCACCTATACGCACACACTTGGCATTTTGCCACTTCTTTCGTGACTCTCGGAACTTCTCCATTAAGAAAATCAAATGATTGTTTTTTAACCAGCGCCCCTGGAAAAGCCTCACGACCTGATGGTCGTCAACTTTCAACGCCGCTAAAGAAGCCTTCACCAGTTCCCTCTCAACTACTTATTGATCAGTTGGAAGGTAAAGATGCAAATAAAAAATCCATCTGGCAATACAAATATGCAGTGCTTATAACAAATTTGCTTTCATAATCCAAGGAATGTTATGTACAACAATTTTATTTGCTGGTAGAGGAAACATGATTCCTCTCTGTTAACAATGAAATCTACAAAGTAATCAATTGCTTCCTTTTTCAGCAGCTGCTATGAATAATAAATACATATCATTAGCATTTCATCAGCTAAATTTATTCTCAGTAAACAATTTCAATGAATTTATTTGATGCCCATGTTCTGGCCACATCAGAAACCTTAATTTCCTCAACCTGCAACCTTCTCAACTTTGGCGAATTCAACACAAATAACTCAACAACCTGTGACTCAATCCCACAACAATACATTACATCAACACTTTCTAATTTCTTGCAACACTTGGCCAATGAAACCATAGCTAAATTTGTCAACTTGTTGCAACCCCTTAACTTCAATTCAATCAAATTGTTGCAGGATACTAGCATTGATATCAGTTCTTTATCAATTAACATGTCATTAAAAGACAAATCCAATTTCCTTAATTTCTTCAACTCCTGTCCTAATGTAGTCAACAAACCAGATTCTCTTTCCACTACATCACAATTTATCAAAGCCAATTCCTCAAGTCCATTAGCCATAATATTTCCAAGAATCATTAGCCCTTCACCAGTAACAAGACAACAACTTTGTAACCTTAAACTCCTCAAACTCCTTAAATTTTCAGCAGCAGCTATCAAATGACTATTATCAAGATCAAGAGGCAATCTTAAATCAAGCTTCTGTAAATTAGTACAACATTTGCTTTGACTCAAGAAATGAAGCAACCCCTCTTTACTACCACCATCATATAACAACAAAGAATTCAACATACCACAATTCTCAGCCAATTTCAACAAAACCCCATCAACAATTGCTCTACAAGTTCTTAATTCCACTGTTTCAAGACCCTCCAAATATTCAAGAAATGCCAAAAAAGAACTTTGATCACCAACACTTTCACAGCTTTTCAGCTTTAAAGTTCTCACCTTTTTGCAATTCCTCCATAAAAAACTCACACCCTTATCCCTTGCTTTAATTCCAGTCAATAAAAGACTCTCTAAATTCAACTCAGAATCACAAGAATCAGAAAAGTCAACAAACTCCAATTCCCTTGAATCCCCAGCTGAGTAAACAGACAATTCTTTAAGAGACTTATTAAAAGAGGCCAACCACATGAAATTCAAAGGTCTAAAAAGAGTAACAGCAAGAGAAACAAGATTAGGACAAGAAGCAGAAAGAGAAACAAGAGAAAAATGAGAAACAGGACCAGATAAGAATTTAAGGTACTTGAGATTAGGACAAGATGAAGAGATTGAAAAGAGTAAATTATCGGAAGAATCTAAGGTGGCTGTAATAGTAACAGAGACAGTAGATAAATATGGGTAAAAACGAAGAAAAGAGGTAAATAGAGGGATAAACGGGGGTTCAATGAAACCGAGAGAAAGAGAAGTAGTTGAAGAGCGAAGAAGATAAAGCCACCGCTTACAGACTAAAGAAACGGCGGCGGAGGACGGTGGTGGAAGGCGGCGGAATATTTCTTGAAGAAGTTCATCACAGAGAATTGTATCCATTCTGTACTTTGCAGTTTGCAGACACAAAAAATCAACTGATTTCTATAGTTTTAGCTGTAAGGTGGCTTTATTTACCTACCACTCGTTATGGTTGTGAAAAAAATAATAATTTAGCTTTCATTTGCTTTTGGTTGTTATGTATTTTTCTGGTTCTAATTTTCTTCCCTATCTTTTGCTTTTTTTCTTTTGTGTTTCTTTTTTAAGGACTTAAAAAAGGGAGCAGTTCTATGAAGTGGAAGACACGCACAATGCCAAGTTATTTAGAGTGAAGCAAATGCATTTCTCATTTTCTTTAGGTGCCTGTCACTCTCTTTTATCTCTTACTAATATTCACTTTTGGATGTAATTTGATTAATATATATAATTTTGAATGGGAGGGTTAGCGCAACAGTAAAAATTGTTATCGTGTGACGAGGAGGTCATATGTTCAAACCATAGAAGTAATCTCTTGTAATATTACAAAATAAGACTGCATACATAAGATCCAATGTGATTCGATCTTTTCTAACCTCGCACGTAGCGAAAGCTTTGCGTACTAAACTGCTCTTTACTTTATAGAATTATTATGTTATCAGTTTGTTTTTAACTTGTTGTAGTACCTTACTTGTCTCATTACGAATATGTATTGTAATTTTTTTAAATGACTTAATAGTTTAAAAGTTTTTTAATTTGTATAGGATATATAATAAGTGAAATCCTTCTCTTACTCAGTTTATCACTTAGGAGTTAGGACCAAAATGATTAATTTCAATAGCGAAAAAGGAAACTAATTGAAAAGTGATAAATGCATCTCTTGATACTTAATGAAACACAAAAGTGAGAACAAAGTAAATTGCAACCTACTTAAATTCTACTGCACTACTACTCCATCTTAGCTGAAGTACTTAGCTAACTATTAAGGGGTCGTTTGGTAGGCTGTACTAAGTAAAATATTTTATGTATAAAAATTTAATCCGTCCAATATAATGTTTGGTTGCTCAATTCAGTTTATGCATACTTAATACATGGATTACTTATACCTCATAGGAGGGCTTAGCTAATACCAAGGAAACCAAGGGATTACTAATCCTTGCATTAACTATACCTGAATAAGACCCTAAAATTACTAAACCGCGCTTCAAACCATTTTTCTAATTTCTTTATATACAGAAAGAAGAATATTCAAGGGTATAATTGTAAAGAAGATTTTGTACAGTTTTAAACCAAACACAAGCTAATTTTTAATACAATGAATCAAACACTTGATAAAAAATAATCCCAGCACTACAATCCCTGCATTACTAATACCTGTATTACTAATTCCTGCATTACTAATCCCTGCATTATTTGTGTTCGTATCAAACGACCCCTTAAACTATTCTAAAGAACTTACGTTTTAATGAAAATTAAAATCTAAAAGATTATTTAGAAAAGGATTTGGCGAAAATTAAAAACAAAAAAGTCCACGAATTAGGTTGTGCTTAGCTTAAAAAGCCATATATAACAAAAACAGAAAGGCGCGTACAATATGCTAAGCGATGACGGGAACTACACCTACTATTCATTTGTTTGCATCGAATTTGTCTACATCTATATCGCCCACCACGTTTGTTACGTTGGCACGTTTCTTAGACCGTTCATTTTATTTGGACCTAAGAACAGTGACGGATTTAGAATTTTAAAGTTATGAGTACTCGTCGATAAAGACTTCAAAAGAGAAAAAATGAATTTACTTGTGGGTGCTAACTCAATAGTTATTTAAATATGTATATAATTATTCATGTAATTTATTAAATATGGTCAAAATTTATGCATTCGCCACTGCCCAAGTACTATTTTTCTCTTTTGCATCATTACATTTCCTCCTTTTTGTCCCAAACCCAGCTTAAACTTTATCCTAAAAAATTAGTAAATATTTTTTGTAGATAAGGGATAAGGTGGAAAAAATGGAAGGAAATATTGTGGTAAATCAAATATTGTGGTTACAATATGAATATTAGATCTTATTGTTTTACTTAATTTGAAATAACAACTATTATGTTTCAGTCCGTAATATGTTTGTTATATGAATCCTCACGTATCATATTTCATTTGAATTCGTCTCCACATACCCTCAAAGAATTTTCAGCTAGACAATTTATCTAAAGCTTGATTTTTTTTCTTTCCTTGTTCCTGGAGCATAACACTTGTTTAATGTCTGAAATCTTGAAGAGAAATTTTTACATTTTAAAACCAGCTAAATAATATTACAAATATATATTTATAAAAATTGAGATTAATAACCTAAAAAATAATGCAAGCGTAAGATTACTAACATGAAAAATAGTGTAAAAAGTCTTTATATTATCATTATATATAAGTTACATGTGTTTCCTAAACAAACATCAATACGTGGGCTCGAGAGTACAGAAGCAAGAGTAATGCTGTTCGATTGACATGAGACATCGCACTCACCTAAGTTCAAATGTCTGGGCGGCCCTTTCATAAAGCAAGTAAAGCAACTGCTTTAGACCCCATATTGTGAGGGTCTTATTTTTTGTTACACCTAATATGTTATATATAAGTTTAATAAAAAGTTATGTGAAGTGAAAAAGTTTGATTTCTTTCTTTAACAAGTATAGAGAAGAAGGATTTGCAACTACTATGATTTCTGCCATGAAAATTGTATTTGAAATGAATATCGGACCCAATTTTGTAAGAAATGTATGATATATAGGAAGTAACAATTTGATGAAAATATTAATAATAAAATCTCAAAATCATTCGAAGAGTCCTTTGGAGTTGATTACTTTATACATAGTAGACAAGGCTATTTCTTTTTTTTACTTCAAAATAGATTTGAACAATTCGAAGCATATGAAAATATTTTTGATTTTCTATTTAGCGGTAGAAATTAAGATCACTAGATGATGAAAAATTAAAAAAATATTGCCTTAATCTTGAATGATCCTTAAAGTATAATAATCAGTTCGATATTGATGGTTTAAATTTATTTTCGAAAATAAAAATATTAAGAAAAATAGTACAATTAGAAGATAACAGATTAATCGATACACTCGATCAAATAAAAAGGTTTGATCTTTTTTCAATGCCTATATTACTTATGGAATAATGTCAATAACTCTTGTTACCGTCGCTTCAGTGGAAAGAAATTTTCAGAATTAAAATTGATAAAATCATGCCTAAAATCAACAATATCTCAAGAAAGGTTAAATGAATTAGGTATATTGTCAATTAAGAAAGAACTATTAAGAGTTAATAATTATAAAAAAATTATTAATAACTTTATATCTAAAAAACGATGAAAAGATAAACTTCAAATAGTTTATTTAAAAAAAAAGAAAAAAGACCCCTCGTAAAATTTGGCTTTAGGCCACAAAATTCGCCTGACCGTCCCTGGACTTCAATGACACATAATAATAATTTACTCATCCAATAGATTTAGACCCATCAACTCCATAAAAATGTTAAATATTAAAATCATCTTGATATGATTAGTTGTACAAGATTCTGAAAGTCACAAGAGAAAGCTCACCCACACCATCCATTGTTATACCAAAGAGCTACAAGCGTGAAAATGTCGAAAAGTATGATAAATTTTAAAATTAAACTCATATTTTTAAAGAATTCAGAACCATAAAATCATTAAGTTTAAATCTTGCATTCAATCCATTTATGTGACATTGTTCCATGCCCGAAATATTCAAACCATTTTCAGAAGTCACTAACTGCTACTTTGTCAAATCCTTTTTATAGCATATTTAGCCAAATTCCAAAAATAAGTGTATTTTGATAAGTATTTTTTCTTAAAAGTGGTTTCGGTAAGAAGCAATTTGTATTTGGTTAATTAATTTAAAAAATACTTTTGAGCAGTAATTAATGTTTGGCCAAACAGTTAAAAAGTGCTTCTAAGTGTATTTTTCTTTAAAGTGATTTAGGGGAGAAACTACTTTTTTTTGCTTCTCCAAAACTACTTCTGCTTCTGCTCAAAAATACTTTTTTCTTCTTCTAAAAGCTTGACGAAACACTTCAACTTTAAAGGAAAAAAGAAAGAAAAACTTGGCCAAATAGGCTATAAAGCACCCTCACACACATAAAAAGCAATTGGAGAAAAACACAACAATATCAAAACAACATCACAAGCTACCCTAATAAATATCTTCAAAGTCTTGGATTAAGCATCAAGATGCAATGGTCTAATTAGACTTGTCAATAGTTCGGTTCGGTCGGTTATTTTATAAAATTCGTTTCATATTAATTTTTCGGTCATTCTATTATGTATAATAAATATTAAACTTTTCAAAACCGTCTCAGTCATGTCAGTTTCTCCCCGTTATCGGTACAGTTCGGTTAATTTTAGGTATTTTTTAAATGTCATATAAAAGTTATCAGTAGAACTAGAATGCAATAACATATGTTCTTTTATAGGACTTAGCAAAACTCTCTAGACATTGTTACTGTTTAAAGGGTAATGAATTAAAAAAAAAAAGATAGTCAGAGTATAGATCCATCAACTACTCTACAGCAACGTAAAAGAAATCAAGCAAAGAAAAAAAAATATAAATCACACGAGTGGAGAGATATTAACCAAGCTGAGACTCAAGAATAAAGTCTATAGAATATTAAATATTCAAAAAGATAAATCTAGATTATATGAAAGGAAACATATTCAATAAGTTAAAATTAAAAAAAAAGTAAATAGTGACATAGAATTACGGAGTAATAAGTTAGGACATAATTGGAAAAAAAAAAGGAAATAATTTCACCATACCAAATCGGTTATTTCAAAAAATGAGACTTTTCATTATTTCGAAATAATGGATTTAATAATACAATACAATCAATTATAATAAAACAATCAAAATAAGTATTTAAAAAAAATAATAATTCAATACGATACAATGAGCAACAACCATCCAAACAAGAAAAGAGACAGACCAGAGATGACAGAGGAAGGTATTCGGTTCAAAAAAGATACGGCAGTCAGAACAGCTTCAGTCCAAAATTTACTAAGGACAGAAGCAAGCTACAAGCCTTAGCAACCGCTAAATGTGTTGACTTGGCCAACCTGTCTACAATGACCCATACTGCGTTGAACTTTCTCTGAGTCCGTGGAAGCCCAACAACAAAATCAATAGTGATACGCTCCCACTTCCACTTAGGAATTTCTAACTATTGAAGAAATCCACCAAGTCTTTGATGCTCGTACTTGACTTGTTGACAATTTAGACACTGCGCATATGCAACTATATCCTTATTTATTTTCCTCCACCAATAATGTTAGCGTAAATCTTGATACATTTTGGCGGCACCCCAATGAATAGAATACCGGGAACTGTGGGCCTATTCAAGAATTAATTCACGAAGCCCATCCACATTAGGCACACAAATACGACCCTGCATCCGCAGAACTCCATCTTCCCCCACAGCAACCAGCTTGGCACCACCGTGCCGCACCGTGTCTTTAAGGATAAGCAAATGAGGATCATCATACTGTCTCTCTCTGATGCGCTCTTACAAGGAAGACTGAGCGACTTTGCAAGCTAGAACCTGGCTGGTCTCTGAAACATCTAACCTCACGAATTGATTGGCCAAAGTCTGAACATTTGCAGCTAGCAGCCTCTCACCAACTGGAATATACGCAAGGCTACACATACTCACAGTCTTTCTACTTATAGCATCGGCCACCACATTGGCCTTTCCGGGGTGATACAAAATGGTGATATCATAGTCTTTCAACAGCTCCAACCATCTTCTCTGCCTTAGATTGAGATCTTTTTGTTTGAACAGATAATGTAGACTACGATGATCAGTGAATAACTCACACGAAACACCTTTAAGGTAGTGCCTCCAAATCTTCAGTGCATGAACAATGGCTGCCAATTCTAAGTCATGAACAGGGTAATTCTTCTCCTGAACTTTCAATTGTCGTGACTCATATGCAATCACCTTGCCATCTTGCATTAATACTGCACCAAGCCCAAGGCGAGATGCATCACAATACACTATATAAGATCCTGAACCTGTGGGCAATACCAACACTAGCGCTATAGTCAAAGCAGTCTTGAGCTTCTGAAAGCTCAACTCACACTCGTCTGACCATCTGAATGGAGCATTTTTCTGGGTCAGTTTGGTTAATGGGGTTACTATGGATGAAAATCCCTCCATGAACCGGCGATAATAACCTGCCGGAATCAGGAAACTCTAGATCTCTGTTGCTAAAGTGGCTCTAGGCCAGTTCTAAACTGCCTCAATCTTCTTAGGTCCACTTTTATGCCTTCTGCTAATACAACATGCTCCAAAAAGGCAACTGAGTCTAACCAAAATTTGCATTTTGAAAATTTGGCATATAACTGATTACTCCTCAAAGTCTGAAGCACAATCCGAAGATGCTGCCCATACTCCTCTCGACTGCTGGAGTAAATCAAGATATCATCAATGAATACAACCACAAAGGAATCCAAATAGGGATTGAACACTCAGTTCATCAAATCCTTAAATGTTGCTAGGGCATTTGTCAGCCCAAATGACAGCACTAGGAATTCATAATGCACATACCGAGTCCGAAAAGCTGCCTTAGGGATATCAGATGCCCTAATCTTCAACTGATGGTAACCAGACCTCAAATCGATCTTTGAAAACACCTTGGCACCCTGAATCTCATCGAATAAGTCATCAATTCTTGGCAAAGGATACTTGTTCTTGATAGTAGCCTTGTTCAACTGCCGATAATCAATACACATCCGCATTGAACCACCTTTCTTCTTTACAAAATAACACTTGTGCACCCCAGGGTGTGACGCTAGGTCTAGTGAATCCCTGATTAAGCAAGTCTTGTAATTGCTCCTTCAATTCCTTTAGCTCCGGCGGGGCCATATGGTATGGTGGATAGAAATGGGCTGGGTTCCTGGAGCCAAATCAATACAGAAGTCAATATCTCTGTCAGGTGGCATCCCCGAAAAATCTGCAGGAAATAGATATGGGAACTCACGAACAACTGGGACTGAATCGATAGAAGGAACATCCGCACTGGGATTGCGAATATAAGCCAAATAAGCTAGACACCCCTTCTCGGCCATACACCGAGCTTTCACATAAGAGATAACCTTGCTCGTAGAATGGCCAGGAGTCTCTTTCCACTCTAATTGAGGTAACCCCGGTATGACTAAGGTCACCGTCTTGGCGTGACAATCCTATATAGCATGATAAGGTGACAACCAATCCATACCCAAGATAACATCAAAATCTACCATACCGAGAAGTAAAAGATCCACGCTAGTCTCAAGACTCCCAATAGTAACCACACACGAATGATAGACATGATCTACAACGTCAAAATCTCCCACCGAAGTGGACACGTACACAAAAGCACTCAGAGAATCACGAGGCACAACCAAATATGAAGAAAAATATGAGGACACATAGGAATAAGTAGATCCTGGATCAAATAGAACTGAAGCATCCATATGGAAAACTGGAACAATACCTGTGATCACGGCATCGGATGACTCGGCCTTAAGCCTAGCTGGAAAAGCATAAAATCAGGGCTGGGCCCCACCAATCTGAACTACATCTCCAGGACAGGCCCTAGCTGGCTGGCATCCACCTCTAACAGTCTGACCTCCACCTCTAGCTACCTGACCCCTACCCCTTGCTGGCTGGGTGGGCGGTGGAACAACTGGTGCCGGTATGATGGCACGAGAATCCTACTGAGATCTGTTGCTCGACAACCTAGGGCAATGCCTCCTGATGTGACCAATGTTCCCACACTCATAGCACCCATCCTGCTGTCGTGGATGCTGAAACTGAAGCTGACCCGAATAGGCCGGATAACCGCTATTTTGACTCTAGAATGGTGGTGTACTGATAGGAGTTGAATATGCACTGAATGCTGGCTGCCCAAGGTAAGGCATATAAGGACCATGACTCCCTAAAGCACCGTGAGATGCCTAAAGTTCTGAATAAAATGCCTTGGGAGGATGACCCCTACTATAAGTAACCCTGCCTCTGGTTGAGGCATTCCTAAAATTACCGGAATGACGGGGCCTCTTATCTGACACTGGCCCTCTCTCCTGAGCACGAACTAACTCGATTCGCCTAGCAATATTCATGGCCGTCTGGAAGGAAATATCACTCCCTGTCTCCTTGGCCATCTGAAGCCTGATAGTATAAGTGAGTCCATTAATGAATATCATCACTCTCCCTTTCAGTAGGAAGCAAGACGATGACATGACATGCTAAGTCCACAAATCGAGTCTCATACTTGGTAACAGTCATACTGCCCTGCTGGAGACGCTCAAACTGCTTGCGGTAATCCTCTCTCAATGTAATAGGAACAAACTTCTCCAGAAATAGCTATGAGAACTGCTCCCAGGTAAGTGCAGGCGAATCAGCTAGTCTAGTAAATACATAATATCTCCACCACCTCTTGGCGGAGCCAGTCATTTGAAACACAACAAAATCGACCCCGTTGCTTTCAACTATTCCCATGTTCCGCAGCACCTCATGGCAGCGGTCAAGATAATCATGTGGATCCTCAGAAGGTATACCACTGAAGTGAACTGGAAAGAGCTTAGTAAACTTGTCCAATCTCAATAATGCCTCAAAAGACATGGCGGGCCTATCACCGGCCTGTGCCGCAACAACCGGCTGAACTGCCCCAACTGGCGGGACTGCTGAAGCCTGATACTGAAGAGCTATCTTCTCCGGAGCGGGAGTAGTGGGAGTTTGTGCTCCTCCCCCAGCCTATGAGATTGCTGGTGCCACTAGAAATGTACCATTCTGTGCCATACTCTCCATAAGGCTCACCAAACGGACTAGAGTGTCCTGAAGCACTAGAGTAGGTATGAATCCTTCTAGGACCTGAACTGGTCCAACAGGTACAGTTTGAGCTGGAACCTCCTCTTCGAAATCAACCTGAGGCTCCACAACAAGTGCTGCTGCTGGAGCTCGAGGCTCAGCTCTACCTCTGCCTCTAGTCGCAGCTATCACTAGGGGCTCCGGCTCCTGTCCGACTGTAGACGCAGTGCATGTTCTCGCTATCTGCGAGAGAACAAGAATAGAAGATTTCAATCATCAATGATAGAATAAAATCGCACGACAGAGAAAAATAGAAGTGAAATTGCTCCTAAACTCCATAGCCTCTGAAAGATAAGTATAGACGTCTCTGCACCGATCCTTCAGATTCTACTAAGCTTGCTCGTGACTCGTGACTCGTGAGACCTAGGTAACCTAGTGCTTTGATACTAACTTGTCACGACCCAAAATTTTCACTTTCGGGACCGTGATGGCGCCTAACATTTCACTTGCTAGGCAAGCCAACATTAGAATAAATTAGCCATTTTTAACAATTTAATATAAATAGTATTAAAGAAACCAAATAACTGGAATAAAATCTAAACTAAAGTGAATAAACCAAAATAATAGCGATGTCTAAATACCATCCTAGAATTGGTGTCACAAGTGCACGAGCTTCTATAATACAAATAAGGGTCTGAATAAAAATAAAGTTTTCTGAAAGAAAATACACAACTAAGATAAAGTAGAAGGGGACTTCATAACTGCGAATGCCGTGCAGCTATACCTCAAGCCTCCTTTAGTGGCTGAATCCGTGCAAGTCTACGGTATGCTGCTGGGTCCAACTTCGGTATCTGCACAAGAAGTGCAGAGTGTAGTATGAGTATAACCAACCCCATGTACACTGTACGTACCGAGCCTAATCTCGACGAAGTAGTGACGAGACTAAGACAGGTCGCTTACATTAACCTTTACGCAATAGCAATAATAATAATAATAATAATAATAATAATAATAATAATAATAATAATAATAATAATAATAATAATAATAATATTCCTAAGCTCTGATACCAAGTTGACAGTTATAGTATTCAACATAGATATTCTAATTGAACATGGATATCGGAGAATCTAGTATTAAAAATACTAGACTTGAAGAGGTAGAAGTACCTCTGAATCTTGATTTATTAAATAAGTGGACTATTCCTACTGTCCCTATTAATAAAATTTATGATTATGGATTTTTTGATAAATTCTCTTCTAAGCAGTTGATAAAAACAACTGAACAATCTCTTGCTTTAAATTCTTCAGAGCAAACTGTGCGTTTATTAAATGAACATGATATTATATCTTATAGAAAAAAGTTTAGTTTTATGCATATTGGCATGGTGCAAATTGCCTTTAAGCCATTAACCCTTAAAGGGTTACCTGAATCTTTTATGGCTGCATTAAGAGATGCAAGGAATCTGAACTTTAGAGCATCTCTAATGGGTTCAATTGAATCTACGGTGGCTTATGGTCCCGTATATTTTAATACTCAACCCAATTTGCAATTATCTTTATCTGACATCAATATTTTGGATGCATTAACTTTAAATGTTAAGACGCATGGTTATAATTATGCTCCTGGATCTGAACTTATATGTTTATCTTATAGAATTTATTATAAGTTCTTGTCTACATTGACTCCTCGATGCAAATT
>MCJB01006003.1:91450-104520 GCA_002018475.1 Nicotiana obtusifolia | reverse complement strand
TTCAGATGGTACAGATTGTATATTTCTCATCCCGATACATGTTATTGTTCTTAAGTTATGTTTTCCCGTCTTACATACACAGTACTTTATCCGTACTGACGTCTCTTTATTTGTGGACGCTGCATGTCGTGCTGCAGGTCCGGACAGACAGATAGACGAGGCTCCCCCACTACAGTAGGCTGTCCAGTTCAGTGGATATTGGCGAGATCCATCCTTAGGACTTGCCGTAGTCTCGGTATGCATTTTTTTATAGGCATTATGGGCATGTCGGGGCCCTGTTCCGACATAGGTTGCATTATGTACGTTTTTGTAGAGGCTCATAGACAATTGTCAATTTATGCATAGACAAGTGATGGGTTGACTTATGTACAGTTGAATTGCCTTGTCGGCAAACGTATGTATTTTGTTTTACGGTTTTGCATTGCAGCCTTGTTGGCCATATTATGTATATAAGTATGTTCATATCATGGCATGACATCTCGGTTCATTATAATTATTGTTCGAGATTATATGCATATGACAAGCCTTATAGATAATAAGGAAAGTTAGACGAAGGGTACGCCGGTGCCCGTGGAGTAGGGTCCGGTGCCAGTCGCGGCCCTCCGGCTTGGGTCGTGACAGTAAACTCCTTAAAATGGGCTCCATTCGGGAAGTTAAGTATCCGGATTGGTTAGTAAACGTAGTAGTAGTCCCTAAAAAGGAAAATATATTAAGAATGTGTGTAGTTTACAAAGACTTGAACAAGGCATGCCCGAAGGACACTTTTCCTCTGCCTAACATTGATCGCATGATCGATGCGACGGTCAGCCACGAGATCCTCAGCTTTCTCGATGCCTATTTCGGGTATAACCAAATCCGGATGGACCCGGGTGACCAGGAAAAAACTTCCTTCATCACTAAATACGACACCTACTGCTTTAACGTAATGCCATTCGGACTAAAAAATGTTGATGCCACTTACCAATACCTAGTAACTCGGATGTTCAAAGAGAAAATAGGAAAATCAATGGAGGTTTACATTGACGACATGTTAGTTAAGACCCTGCGAGCAGAGGACCATTTGAAAACATTTGTAGGAAACTTTCAACATATGGAAGAAATACAATATAAAGCTGAACCCGGAGAAATGCACATTCGATATCGGTTCCAGAAAATTCCTCGGATTCATGGTGTCCAACCGGGGAATCGAGATCAACCCCGATAAGATCAAGACCATAAAGGACATCACCATCGTGGACAATGTCAAGGCCGTTAAAAGGCTAACCGGGCGCATATCCGCCTTGGGTCGATTCATTTTGAGGTCCTCTAACAAGAGCCATCGGTTCTTCTCGTTATTGAAGAAGAAGAATAACTTCTCATGGACTCCGGAGTGCCGACAAGCCTTGGAAGAACTCAAGCGATACCTTTTGAGCCCACCTTTACTTCATACTCCGAAGGCAGACGAGCAGGTGTACCTGTACTTAACGGTATCCGAGATAGCAGTAAGTGGAGTCCTGGTCTGGGAAGAGGAAGGTACGCAATTTCCTATCTATTATGTTAGCAGGACTCTAGCGAGGCCGAAACTAGGTATCTTCACCTGGAAAAATTGGCACTCGCTTTGCTAAGTGCCTCTAGGAAGTTAAAGTCGTATTTTCAATGCCATCCCATTTGTGTCGTGACTACTCACCCGTTGAGAAACATAATGCATAAACTTGAGATCTCGGGACGATTGTCCAAATGGGCCGTGGAAATCAACGGGTACGATATCAAATATCAACTCTGAACCGCCATCAAATCCCAAATTTTGGCAGACTTCGTGGTGACTTCACGCCGGCCCTAATACCCGAGGTCGAAAGGGGTTGGACTAGGGGACTTCCTCGGGAATCTGGACCCTCTTTATGGACGGTGCCTCGAACGCAAAAGGGTCCGGACTTGGCATCATGTTAAGACCACCGACTGGTAATGTAGTTAGGCAATCTATTGGAACTGTAAAATTGACTAACAATGAGGCCGAGTATGAGGCCATGATTGCAGGTCTCGAACTGGCTAAAAGCCTGGGGAATGAGGTGATCGAAACTAAGTGCGAGTCCCTCCTCATGGTGAATCAAGTCAATGGGAGATTCGAAGTAAAAGAGGAACGAATGTGAAGATACCTGGATAAACTATAGGTAACACTACATCTATTCAAGGAATGAACTATGCAACATGTACCCCGGGATCAAAATAGCGAAACTGATGCTCTAGCTAACTTGGGATCGTCGGTTGATGACGATGAATTCAGCTCGGGAATGGTCGTACAACTCATGAAATCGGTAGTAGAAGAAGGCCACGCCGAGATAAACTCAACAAGCTTAACCTGGGACTGGCGAAATAAGTATATAGATTACCTAAAGGCTGGGAAGCTGCCCTCGGACCCTAAAGAATCGAGAGCTCTGGGCATGAAGGCGGCTAGGTTCAGCTTGTCCGAAGATAACATCCTATTCAGGAGAACGTTTGATGGCCCACTCGCAATATGTCCGGGACCGGAAGATACCGAATATGTCTTGAGGAAGTTCACGAAAGCACCTGCGGGAACCATTTGGGTGCCGAATCACTGGTTCATAACATAATTAGAGCCGGCTACTACTGTATCGACATAGAGAAAGATGCGAAGGAGTTTGTATGAAAATGCGACGGATGTCAGAGGCATGCATCGATGATCCACTAGCCCGGGGAGCTACTGCATTCGGTCTTGTCACCTTGGCCGTTGATGAAATAGGAGATGGATATCGTCGGTCCCCTATCATGGACACTGGGTAAGGCTCAATTTATATTATTTATGACTGACTATTTTTTTGAATGGGTTAAAACCCAGGCATTTGAGAAAGTCAGGGAGAAAGAAGTTATTGATTTTATTTGAGACCACATAATATGCCGGTTCAGAATGCTGGCTGAGATCGTATGTGACAATGGGAAGCAGTTCATCGGCAGTAAGGTGAGAAAAGTTTTCGAGGACCATAAGATCAAAAGGATCCTATCATCACCCTATCACCCTAGTAGGAATGGGAAGGCGGAGTGTACAAGCAAGATCATGCTCCAAAACCTTAAGAAGAGATTGACCGACGCCAAAGGAAAATGGAAGGAAATTTTGCCCGAAGTCCTGTGGGCATATCGTACGACCTCAAAATCTAGTATCGAGGCCACCACGTTCTCGTTGGTATACGGTGCCAAAGTGCTAATACTGGTACAAGTAGGAGAACCGAGTTTCAGATTCTGATATGCAACCAAAGAGTCAAATGGTGAGGCCGCCCTTATCCGGTTGGCCACCCCAAAACACTAGATCGAAAGGTATTACAACCGGAGAGCCAACCTCTGACACTTCAATATCGGGGACTTGGTGTTAAGAAGGTGACACTAAAAACCCAGAACCCGAATGAAGGGAAGCTGGGACCGAATTGGGAAGGTCCATATCAAATTATCAAAATTATCGGCAAAGTATCATACAAAATCGAACCAGGGAACGGTGAGCGACTACCGAAAAACTAGAACGTAACTCACTTAAAATGATACTACTGCTAAGGTACGACCTCATTCATTCTTATCTTTACATATTCTGTGAATTGGACTAACACTTGCAGGCCACAACCAAAGAATGATGCAACTAGTAGGCCTGAAAGCACGCATTGCGCTCTTTTTCTCTTGGACTGGTTTTGTCCCAAATGGGTTTTCTGGCAAGGTTTTTAATGAGGCAATAGTAGATCATACTAACTTAGAGTTGAAGACCAATTATGAACCGGAATTGAGGGTCACATCAACGGTACCCGAGCCCTTTCGACGATCGACCTCGAATACTTGGGGCCATCACCCTCAGATAACGATTTTAGTAAGGAAGGAAAATCTGTGCTTGAATAGTCTGGGCTCGTGGATGGGATTTATTGTAAAGGCCAAACGGTCAAATGAACGTGCCCACATAGACCACTTAAGCCATAACACGAAGCTAGTACATATTTACAATCTTGTATATTGTGCACAGAAATGAAAGAAAGTTTCCACCTTGCAGATACATATTTTGTCCCTTAAAACTATTACATTTTATTCCTTAAAGGATATCGAGCCCAAGGGCTGCCTTTATCCGGATCCCCACTCGGGGACTGTCGTCCAAGGCAACTCGGACGGCTCGGACTATCAAATCCTGGAGCCACAGAAGCCTATTAGGCAGTTCCTAAACTTAAAAGGCTACAGCCACCCCAGAAACAGCTCGGAGACGTCTGAAACCCGTAATCAAAACATAAGGCCTTCAAAATATCCAAACTGGTTCAAAGGCTACCCTTGGCAAAATTATAATCTAAAAACATCTAAACACTTCGGGGAAAGCTTCCGGTCATACCGAGCCCCCACGAGTCTTGTTCGAACCTCCGAACAAGACCTTAGTACTACATTTTATTCCATGCTAAGGCATTTGAAATCTTTGCAATCATAAAGAGGAAGCCAAAAGAAACGATTCGAAGATTGCCAAAGGGAAAAAAGCCTTATATACATTCCAATAAAGTCTTTATTAAAGGCCAACGATAACGGCCTCAAAAAAATAAACACAAATACAAAAACAAAAATGTATCCCTAAAGCGCCTAAGCCCGATCTTCACCGAAATCCGCCTCATCACCGTGGCCATTAAGGTCTTCTCCATCCTCGAGTTCACCGGAGCCCTCAGAGCCCTCCTCATTATCGGGGTCAGCCAGCTTCCTGACCTCGGACTGGAGCCTTTTCACATCTTCAATCTTGGCTGACAGGTCGAAACCCCGGGCCTGGACCTCCTTGAGAGTTTCCCTTTAGGAATGCCACTTCACGTACTCAACAGTGACTTTCAAGCGGTCCTGGGCTGCCTAGGCATCAGCCCTGTACTGGGACTCCATCTCCTCAGCATCAGCCCTGTACTGGGACTCCATCTCCTCAGCATCAACCCTGGTTGTTTCCAGCACGGACCTTGCTATCTCAAGCTTCTTGCCAAGAGTATCCCGTTCAACAGTGGTCGAGCTTAGTTGAGATTGGAGGTTTTCGATTTGCTGAGCTAGTGCTTCAGCCTTTTCTCTTGTCGCTCGGAGTTGGAACTCCACCACCGAGAGCTGCTCCCGGGCAGTCTCCTTCTCCGATGCCAATTGGTTCATTTTCCCTTTCCACCCTTCAGCCATGGACTTGATCTCATTCATCTCGACTCGGAGTTGGTCGATTATGTCAACCTTCTGCTAGACCTACGAGTCTTGGCCGTTAGTTGCCACGTCTAACTCGTTATCACTAAATTCAAAGATCTTTACCTGTTCCTCCAGGGCGGCATGTTCCTTTTGAGCCGCATCCAACTCAGCCTGGTGGCTCTTGACTGCTTCTTCGCATTACTCGCTTAGAAGCTTATACATGTTCCTCTTCTCAGCAAGCTCCTTGACCTCGGCCTCGACCTGGTTAACCTCAGCCCGGTATCGAAGAAAACTCTCGTGATAAAGTATCGAGGCCTGCAAAAATTTAAAAAAGAAGAGGTATGAGAGATATCAAAAACTAAGTCTGAAGATGGAAAAGTGTAATGACGACTTACCCGGTTCAGCGCCTGCTGCACTTCGCTGAACAAGCATGGCGCATCTACCTCATTCATTTTCGCCTGGTCTTCTTTGGTTACCAGGCACTGGAGGTAGCTAGCCACTCCGACGGGGGCGGAAAGTACCCGAGCATCCTCCAGGACGGTGATGATAACTGACTGCTTCCAGCTAGGGTCCATGCTCGGGGAGGGGAACCGGTTGATTAATTTTGGGCTCGAGTTTGGCCCGCCGACCTTCGAGGATGAGCCTTTCCTCGGCACCTCTAAACACCCAACCCGGAGAAGTCTTCCAGTAAAGTAGATTCCACACCTTCAAAAAAGGGACGGAGGGGATCATCCGCACCATGGGCCCCTTCGTTGGATCGCTCCTTCGTCGCTCAGGCTTTGTCGAACATAGACTCTCTGAACGAAGGCGACCCCAAAATTTCTATGACACCGGGCGGAGCGGAATCGACGCCTCGAGAGTCTCAGCCCTCACCTCTCCACCGGCCTCCTGAACCTAAGGGGGGTTAGCCTCCGTTGTTTCCTCCTCAGCTGCCACCTGCTCTTCGGGGAAAGATGGTGCACGAGCCACAATACATTTCTTTCCTCGGGCTTGTCTCCGAGCCGAAAGAGCAAGTCCGAGTCAGGCGCTCGTGAGCTAGAGCTTTCCTTCGACTTGTGGACCAAGCGTCTCCTCGACTTTTTCTTCTTT
This sequence comes from Nicotiana obtusifolia, assembly GCA_002018475.1. Classification (NCBI taxonomy): domain Eukaryota; kingdom Viridiplantae; phylum Streptophyta; class Magnoliopsida; order Solanales; family Solanaceae; genus Nicotiana; species Nicotiana obtusifolia. The sequence continues at coordinate 98,286 of MCJB01006003.1, read as the reverse complement.
GAGCTTGAGGAACTCGGAGCCCTATTTCTTTTCTTCTATCCTGCTATAGCCCTGGACTATCCCGGAGTGGAGGGATCAATGGACAGGTCTTTTCCCTCTACTAAAGGCCTAAGCTTAATGGTCTTAGGCAATCTTGCAAAACGAAAAGAGAAGGAATGAGAACATGATGTTGAAAAGGGGAGCCTAGTGTTACTTGTTCGGTAAAGAAATCTTACCGTAGGAACGGGCCTCCCATCGGCCCTTCAAGAGTTCGTGCCACGGCCGCTTAGAGTAAGGCATCTGCGACCAAACGCCCTCGATCCACTCCATGAGCCTAGGAATGTCGTTTAGGACTCGAGCAAGGGCTGCATCACCACAAATACCAATGACGAAAAGGGAGACAAAATGTAAAACCGACATCTAAAGAAAAGTATAATTGCGTGATAGATTCCACTTCTAGGGGAATGGCCTAAATTTGGCAAGGATCAGGTCTATGATCCTCACCCGGACAAAGCTTCCCTGCCAGCCCCGATCCCGATCCTCATTGATGCTCGAAAATGGGGCTTTGCTAGCCCGGCTTACGAGCTTTATCAGTCCCCCCCGGAAGATTCATGGACTGTACATGCGGAGTAGATGATCGATGGTAAGCAAATAGGAGTCTCTTTGTTACAAAGAATCATAGGGGTATTACGATCCTCCATAGTGACTGATGGATCTGACAGAGGCATACATCATACGACCTGCAGAAGTCAGTATGACCGGGTCCACCAGGCCCAATGTGAAGGGGTAACTGTAAACAGCCAAATACCTCTCCACATCGGTAGTAATGTTGTCGTCGGGCCCATGGATTACTATGTCCTTACCCACCCAGCCACAGTCCTTTCAAACCACAAGAAGGATGGCTTCAGTGATGGAGCAAATGTACCTTGATACCACCTCGCATCAGCCTTGTACCGACAAGGGCTTTTTGACCTCAAAGTCGTCCATGACCGAACACCCCCCGGGGACGAACATTTTCAAGGGAGGCTCGGCTTCCGGTTCATCAGCAGCCGCGCCCAAAGTGGCTCTCTCAAGAACAACTACATTGGGATCGCTCTCCTCGACATCAGTGGTTGGTTGTGAAGAAGAAGAAGCACCTTTTTGGGGAACAGTCTTGGAAGTCTTTGCCATTGATATCTGAAAAAGAAGTTTGAAAGTGTGAAGGAAGATTGGGAGATGAAGGGTAAAAACTTGCTAGGAAAATCAAGCACGATGGCTTGGGTATAAGATAAATAAAAGCTTGCAACTTGTCGAAAAATCTTGAAGAACGAAGGTAAAAATGTTGGGATATGAAGAAAGGAAGTGGTATCCTGAAGGATCGAAGGTAGAAGCTTGGTCAAAAGTAAAAAATGAACGAAGGAGGGAATATTTATAAAGGCTATGCGCCGTTTTGCATCCAATGACGGCTTGCCGATGGCCGACACGCGTTTGAAGTCATTATGACGCAACTGACAGGACGTTTCGGGTTCATTGTCATTTCTATCTATGGTGTATTGAAGAACGAATCGAAGGGCTCGTGTTGTTTCTCATCGTTTACATAAACTTACCCTCTGAGAAACAAGGTGACTGATGTTTGGTGTAAAAGATATATATTTCTATGTAAATCACCTCATATTTGGCTCTTGTTTTATGAAATAGGGATGTTAATTGCTTCGATTCATGTTAATGTAATGTGTTTTTATGTGTAGGAATGAGTCGGGAGCAATTGGGGGCGAAACGGGCAAGAAACGAGCCAAAACGAGACGAAAACAGACGAAAAGACATTGGGCGCCATAGGCAGCGCCTGGCGCCACCTGTGGCGCTAGAGGCAGAGGCTGAAGAAAAGCTCACTGGAGGCAGTGCCCTGGAACTGTCCTAGTCCGTCTAGGAGACTACTATTTCGACCCTACCCCTTCCCAACTCCTATATAAACACCTCCAAACCCAATAGGAAGGAGGAGAACGTGATTTGGGAGCCAAGAACGCTACAGAACATCGCACAGAAGCAATTGATCTTTAGTTCTTCATCTTTGTCTAGTATTTTTATATAGTTTTTCAATACTTTATCTTTTGATTATGTTGAACATGAGTGGCTAATCACCCCTTGTTCTGGGGTTGTGATTAGCCATGAATATTGTGATTCAAAATTGACAATTCCTTGTTTATAATTCATAATCATATGGTTGTTTCTACAATTCTATGCCTAATTGCTTAATTGTTTTGGCCATCAATTAAGTTCTATCAATTATCTATGTTATGTTTGGCAAAACTAAGTTTAGATTAGAAAAGAATTGAAGAAAGCATGTTCTTAACCTTTTAAGGGGGGCGGATTCGTGGTTAGGATAGGAATATACTTAATCACCATGCTTAATTGAATATCGTGTTTTTATTGCGTTCTTGATAGATTAATTCCATAGGAATATAGGTGTTAATCATATTAAGAATAGGCGAATAGTACTTCGGAAGAAGGCTATGAGCATGTTTATCGATTAATTAGCAACCATACATGCATTATATGAACGGGAAGTTAATTTGAACATAATAGGATTGGTAAAATAATCACAACCCTGGAATATTTGTTTTATTGATTACACAACACGTAATTTGTTCCTTGCAATTCTTAGATATAATTTAGAATTATACGTTAGAATAATCCATCTATTGAAACTCGACTTTTGCTTGTTTAAATAACAATATTAGTCCCTTAGAAAGTAGTTAATTTAAGTCCCTGTGGGTACGACAACCTGGACTCATAATCCTATATTACTTGTCGACCGCGTATACTTGCGTGTGCGTTAGGGAGCAACAAGTTTTTGGCGCCCTTGCCGGGGACTTAAAAATCTGCTACTTTACCAGCTTTAGCTTATATTTGTTATTTATTCAAGTTTACTAATCGGCTTACGTTGTTTGCACATACAGGTCCTTCTATTGAATGCGGAGAAGTAGAAGCGCAAACAACCTTCTCCCTTTTGATCCAGAAATTGAACGAACACTACACAGAGTAAGGAGGGAAGTAGAAGCCAGAACCAGAATTAACAGAGAGTTGGACATTGTTTTTCAACCACAGCCAATTGAGATGGCGGGTAACGCGGAAAGAGCGGTAAATGAAGCTGCAAGACCAAATCTTGCCAACATGACTCAGGCTATTGTCAAGCCTGAAATCACAGGGCACTTTGAGTTAAAGCAATACATGGTGCAGCTAATCCAGTCTACATGGCAGTATGTGGGACTGTCGCATGAAGACCCACAAAGACATATTCAGAACTTTTTGGAAATCACGGATACTTACAATTATCCAAATGTGTCTAAAGATTATGTGAGGTTGACATTGTTTCTCTTTTCTCTACTGGGGGAAGCAAAAGAGTGGCTGTAAAAGGAGCCTGCTAACAGTATTTACACATGGGATGACCTGGCCAGAAAATTCTTGATCAAATTCTTCCCAACCAAGAAGACCAAGTCACTAAGAAGCCAGATTTTGGGATTTGAACAAAGGGAAGGAGAAACTCTTCGACAGGCATGGGAAAGGTATAAAAAGCTGCTTAGGGACTGTCCACACCATTGCCAGACAGAGGAGGTACTGGGACACACGTTTGTTGATGGGCTAGATGAAGCTTCAAAAATGAAACTTGACTCAGCATGCAGGGGCAGTTGCATGGCCAAGCCGTATAGTGAAATCCAACTCCTACTGAATAATTTCACGTCCAATGATCATAATTGGCAAGGTGACGGTGACTCGCGCAGAGCCATTAAACAAAAGGGAGCTGGGTTGATCGAATTGGATGACCTTGCAGCTATGAGAGCAGAGATGGCCAAACTGGCCAATCAGATGAACAGAATGACAATGCAGCAGGTTCAACCAAGACAGCAGGTCCAACAAATGTCATTGTGCTGTGAATTGTGTGGTGACAACCACACGAGTGATATGTGCCCCACAAATCCGGAATCCATATATTATGTGGGACAACAGAACAGGGGGCCCGTAAATCAGAATACACAATATGGGAACTCCTACAATCCAAATTGGAGGAATCATCCCAACTTTTCATGGGGTGGTCATCAGCAGCAGCAGAATCCAGGAAGACCGCAAGGGCATTATAATCAACAACAAAGGCAACCTCCACAATCAGAAGATAATACGAATGAGTTATTAAAGCAGCAGGTGCAGGACAACAAGCAATTCAGAACTGAATACCAAACCCTCACCACAACTGTGAGGAATCTGGAACGACAGTTGGGACAGCTGGCCGGGGCTCAAAATACTCGACCAGCTGGAGCACTACCCAGCGATACTGAAGCTAACCCAAGGGCAGCACTGAATGCTGTATCATTAAGGAACGGGAGACAGTTGGAAGAGGTAGAATCAAAAAAGAAGAAGCAGGTGACCTTTAATGATAAGCCAATCACCATGGAAGCAACAACAGAGAAGGCTAAAGAAGCTGAAAAGTCGGTTGAAGAGGCAGGATTTAAGCAACCCCCACAATTGGTTTCAAGGCCCCCACCTCCATTTCCACAGAGGCTACAAAAGTTGAGAGATAATGAGGCATACAAAAAATTCCTTGAGATTTTGAAACAGGTACAAATCAACATTCCATTGGTTGACATACTTCAAGAGGTGCCTAAATACGTAAAGTATATCAAGGATATTGTGGACAATAAAAGGAGATTGACTGAATTTGAAACAGTAGCACTTACTGAGGAGTGCAGTTCTAGAATTCAAGGAAAGCTACCACAGAAACTGAAGGATCCGGGCAGCTTCACCATTTAGATTTCGATTGGGAAACATGCTGTGGGAAGAGCATTATGTGATCTCGGAGCGAGTATAAATTTGATGCCACTTTCAGTGTTCAGACAGTTGGGGTTGGGTGACCCATGCCCGACGATAGTTATATTACAGTTGGCAGACCGATCGTTGGCTCATCCGGAGGGTGTGATTGAAGACGTCCTAGTCCAAGTTGGCTCGTTCATATTTCCCGCGGATTTCATCATCGTGGATTACGAGCCAGATTAGGACGTCCCATTTATTTTGGGGCGCTCATTCTTAGCTACCGGCCGCGCCATTATCGATGTCTGTGAAGGTAAAATGACTATGCGGGTGGGGGACGAAGAAGAAGTATTTAATGTCTATAAAGCACTCCGACTGCCAACACATTATGAAGAGTTATCCATGATCTCAGTGGTGGAGAATGTCTTACATCCTTAGTGCCTTACCTGAGCCCAGCTGATCCTGTTGAACGTATATTGATTGGAGATATGGCAGTTAATGAAGATGAGATGATGTGTGAAATTGAGCAATTACTGGACCTATCTTGCAATTATATTCAGGGGTTCAGAAAATTCGAAGAATTGGAGAGACCTGTTACTCTGACCCTTCCCAGGCCATCTATTGAGGAAGCACCAAAGCTTGAACTCAAGCCACTTCCAGCGCATCTGCGCTATGCATACTTGGGCAATTCTGAGATGTTGCCAGTGATCATATCATCCAGTTTGACCAGCACGCAAGAGGAAAAACTGCTTTGGGTCCTTCGAGAATACAAAAAGGCAATCAGGTGGACCATCGCAGATATCAAGGGAATCAGTCCATCTTTTTGCATGAATAGAATATTTCTAGAAGAGGGACACCGCCCCAGTGTAGAGCAACAGCGGAGAGTGAATCCGATAATGAAAGAAGTGGTGAAGAAGGAGGTAATAAAATTGCTTGACGTGGGTATAATTTTTCCAATTTCTGACAGCAATTGGGTCAGCCCAGTGCAGTGTGTACCTAAAAAGGGGGGAATGAACGTTGTAGAGAACGAGAAGAATGAATTGATTCCTACTCGAACTATCACAAGATGGAGGGTATGCATTGACTACAGGAAACTCAACAAAGCAACCCGAAAGGACCACTTCCCACTCCCATTCATTGATCAAATGCTCGACAGACTAGCAAGGCATGAATACTATTGTTTTCTTGATGGCTACTCGGGGTACAATCAAATTGTCATATGCCCCGAAGATCAAGAGAAGACTACCTTCACTTGCCCTTATGGCACTTTCGCCTTCAAGCGAATGCCATTCGGCCTATGCAACGCACCTGCAACATTCCAAAGATGCATGATGGCTATTTTCACCGATATGGTGGAAAAATTTGTGGAAGTGTTCATGGATGATTTCTCCGTTTTTGGGTCTTCATATGATGATTGCTTAAAGAACCTCAGAAAAGTGCTAGCACGGTGCGAAGAAACGAATTTGGTACTTAATTGGGAAAAGTGCCAATTTATGGTGCAAGAAGGAATTGTATTGGGTCACAAGATCTCCAGAACCGGTATCGAAGTAGATAAAGCGAAAGTGGAGGCCGTTGAAAAATTAGCTCCTCCAATTTCAGTCAAGGGTGTCCGGAGCTTCTTGGGACATGCAGGTTTTTATCGACGATTTATTAAAGATTTTTCTAAGATTGCTACTCCTTTGTGCAGGTTGCTTGAAAAAGACGTATTCTTCAAATTTGATGATTCTTGCCTCAAGGCGTTTGAAGCACTTAAGGAGAAGTTGGTGACCGCACCTATCATCGTAGCACCGGATTGGTCATTGCCCTTTGAACTTATGTGTGATGCTAGTGACTTGGCGATTGGAGCAGTGCTGGGACAACGGAAAGACAAGGTGTTCCACTCAATCTACTATGCAAGCAAAACTCTTGACGTGGCACAACAAAATTACACCACCACCGAAAAAGAGTTGTTAGCAGTAGTTTGGGCATTTGAGAAATTTCGAGGTTATTTGGTGGGAACGAAAGTCATAGTCCACACCGACCATGCCGCAATCAGGTACCTATTTACTAAAAAAGAGTCTAAAGCTCGATTAATGCGC
>MCJB01006003.1:61213-91362 GCA_002018475.1 Nicotiana obtusifolia | reverse complement strand
TAGAAAATCATGATCACGTGGAAGAAGATGGACAAATAAAAGAAATATTTCCAGATGAACATCTCTTTGCAATCAGTCACGACTCTTCCCCTTGGTATGCGGATTATGTGAACTACTTGGTGAGCGGCGTACTTCCTCCAGATTTCAAGACTGAAGCTAGAAAAAGGTTCCTGCACCATGTGAATTTCTACTATTGGGACGAACCTTACTTGTTCAAACAGTGTGCTGATCAGTTGATGCGGAGATGTATTCCGGAAGAAGAAGTAGAGTCCGTATTGCATGATTGTCACGCCTTACCTTATGGAGGCCATCACGGAGGAGACCGAACAGCAGCTAAAGTACTACAATCCGGTCTATTCTGGCCAACCTTGTTCAAGGACGCACATGCATTTGTAAAAAGGTGCGATCAATGTCAGAGAACAGGCACCATCACAAGGAAGCAAGAGATGCCCCTCAATAACATTTTAGAAGTTGAACTCTTTGATGTTTGGGGGATAGACTTTATGGGACCGTTCCCACCTTCCAGAGGGAACAAATACATTCTGCTCGCCGTTGATTATGTGTCAAAATGGGTGGAGGCAATTGCTTTGCCTACAAATGATGCCATGGTAGTCGCTGCTTTCGTAAAGAAGAACATATTCTCCAGATTTGGCACTCCACGGGCATTAATCAGCGATGAAGGAACGCATTTTTGCAATCGATTATTAAATAACCTTCTAGCAAAGTATGGGGTTCGTCACAAAGTTGCCACACCATATCACCCCCAAACAAGCGGCCAAGCAGAGGTGTATAATAGGGAGATTAAACAAATTCTAGAGAAGACAGTGAGCATGAACAGAAAGGATTGGGCTTCGAAGCTGGATGATGCACTTTGGGCGTATAGGACAGCTTACAAACTCCAATTGGAACATCTCCCTACAAATTAGTCTATGGAAAGGCATGCCATTTACTGGTGAAATTGAAGCATAAAGCTTACTGGGCGATAAAAAGGCTGAATATGGATTTTGAAGCAGCGGGCGAAAAGCGACTCATGCAGTTGAATTAATTAGATGAGTTCCGGCTGCACTCCTATGAGAATGCCAAATTATATAAAGAAAAGACAAAACGATGGCATGACAAGCACATAAAACCACGCCATTTTGAATCGGGCCAGCAAGTACTATTATTCAATTCACGATTAAGGCTATTCCCCGGAAAGCTAAAATCGAGGTGGTCGGGTCCTTTCGAAGTAGTGCGGGTTACTCCATACGGTGCAATTGAACTGCAAGCGTTGAATAGCGAAAGAAAATTTTTGGTGAACGGACAAAGGGTTAAGCACTATTGGGGAGGGTTGATTAACAGATATAAAACAAAAATCGTGCTCACCAATGAGTAAGGTAAAAAATCGTAGTCGTGCCGTGACGTTAAATCAGGTGCTTGTTGGGAGGCAACCCAATTTTTATCGTGTTTTCTTAGTTAACTTCTTGTTTTAGTCTTTTAGATTAGCTAGAGGAATATAATTGATATATAAAAATATTAGATGTAATGTTGTAACATATAAGTGACAAAAAAAAAAAAGCACCGAAAAAGTTCTGCCCCCAGCGCCCAGCGCTGCCTGCGGCGCCCCAGGCAGAACATTCCAAGACCCCCAGCGCCATAAGGGGCGCTAGGCGCTGGCTGAGGGGGTGTCCAGGTAAGTATCTTCTTTTACTAATTTTGACCCATACCCACTAAAACCTGACCCATACCCGTTTTCCCCTAACAAAAATAACACTTTTTATATGTATAACCAACCCGTTTCACAACACACACGACAAACACAAGCAACAAATAGAGCCCTTCTCTGCTATGATTTTTTTTTTCCACCTCTTCAACACTGAAAAAGTTCAGATTTTCTTACACTTTAATCTTCATTCTTCAGGTATGATTGTCTTCCCCTCTCTTTCATCTTCTCTTTTATTCTCTTTGTCTTTTATTTATGTTTACATGTTCATGTTCCCTTCCCCAACAATCCCCCTTCTTTTCTTCTATTCTCGAATTTCTTGGTCGTCTAGTTGCGCCAAAATTTTATGTGATTCTTGTGCTATCGGAGTAGTAAACTAACATTCCCTATACTTCGTAAAAATTGGGAGGGCTACTATTCTTCACCATTGTTGAAAGTGAAGAACACCTTCATGTCCACCACCTGTTTGTTTAAATACCTGAATGAGAATTTTAATGCTCCGGTGAAGTCTGAGTAACCGGAAACACTTGTATATGCGTTTGAACTAAGTGTGGGGTATCTTGGGTGAATTTTCCATGTTGAGGGGTAGGTATTTGAGGTCGAATATGTTTTTCCTCCATAACTATTAATCATGTATGTTGTAAATTTGTCTACGCTAGCTTCATGTATGTGTATTCTAGTCTTAACATTTAAAGTGCCGAGCTTTTCTCATGTGTTGTCGTTGTCACTTACTCACGTCGCCATGTTCACTATTTCTAACACACGGGAAAGTCTTGAGTACCCGTAAATTGTATTGCAGCCCTTGCTTTTACACTTCGAGTTTAAGTGGGGGGTCCCTTCATGAAATTATACTACACTTTGCTCACTTTTCTATTTGTCGTGTTGCAGGACGATATGGCACGTGATGATGCAAAAGGGAAAGCACTTGGCAAAGCTTCCGCCACTTCACAAGCTCCTAAGAAGCGAAAACAAGGAGAGAGCTCATCGCGACAATCCAAGGGCAAGCAAGTAGATGAGGGATCGCAGCAAACCCCCACCAGGCCCCGCCCGCGATTGGACTTTGTTAATGATGCTGTGGCAGTATGGTATCGGAACTTTGTGCCAACTGGGCGCTATGTTTCCGAAATGGGTATCAACACCACTACATTGGAAAGGCGGTTCCCGGATGTGCTTGCTAGACTACGCCTCTCCCAAATGGAAAAATTTCTTGAATGCCCAGGGCCGGCCAACTTGAGTCTTGTTTGCGAATTATATGCCAACTGGGTCCACCATCGCTCCATCTCTTATGTTCGAGGAACCGAGGTGCCATTGGGAAGGGAAGCGCTGTGCAACTATTTGGGTGTTGAAAATGCCGATCCTCAGAGACTTCAAAACCTCATCAAAAGTCCCCCTTATGAGCTAATTCGGCATACATTGTGTGGCATTGGTTCCAATGCCAAGTGGAACTGGAAGCAGGGGAACATTCATCTTTCGATGGTCAGGGCGGATTTCAACAACACCGCCAAAGTATGGCAGAATTTTGTGCAGGCTAGGCTGATGCCTACCGAACACAGCAGCGACTGCACTCGAGCCAGAGTGTGTCTGATCTTCTCCCTCATGACCGGCCGACCGATAAATATCGCTGAGATCTTGCTCAACGAGATGGTCCGCACTAGATTCGGGCGGCAGATTCGGCGGTTATATTATGGCAACCTTCTGACACAATATATGAGATTCTTGGGAGTACCTGAATATCCTGGGCACGATGAAGTGGTCGAGGCACCAGCTGGTCTTATGGAAATTACCTCCGTCATGGAGCCATCATCTAAGCTCACCCCAGCGGCTAGGTTGAAGCGGGAAGAAAATTTCAGCAAATACATGTACAACGCTATCAACCTGCTCATGAGCCGAGTGGGCATCTCTGATGAAGAGCGCATGCACTTGCGCGATGATCTTTCCGGGGCGTCTAAGGAGATGTTAGGGATTGCACCTGGCAGTCCGGTACATTCATCTGAGCATGCCAACACAGTGTAAGGTTCAGATCATGAGGGGGATGACGATGATGAAGCAACCCAGCCCATGGCATTGGTACCTTTCGAGCTGGATTCTGATGAGACCGGCACAGACTGAGAGGGAGTTTTCTTTTCACCCTACTTTATTATTTATATTTTTAATGCATCGGGACTATTGCATACTTTAGGTGTGGGGTGGGGGAAGTACTTCTTGTGCTGGCAATTGTATGTTGTTAAAATTTGTGTGTAGTGTGATTTTGATATTATGCATTTGTTAGTTTTAATTGTTGGTTGTAATTTATTTCTTCTTAGTGGATAATGTTTAGTATTTTTGTTTTCTTAATAGGTTGTTATTTATAATCTTTAGAGTAAAAATAAAAAAAAAATGAATATATATAGACATATAAAAATATAGAAAACGAAAAAAAAACAAAAAAAAAAAATATATATATATATATTCCAGATTTTTCCCGACGATGGATCGTTTTCTTGAGGGATAAAAATTGGATTAAAAACAACAAAAGATTTTGTTTTATTTATAGGATAGTTAGGTAATGTTCCTTGGTTTTCTTAAGGCACCGGTTCTTTTCCAAAGATGTAGCTCGAACCGGGCAATTTTTTTTTTTTAGGGCTATATTAGGAAGAACTGGATGATATTGCAATACTTCTTGACATGGTTTATGCTAGTACAATAGGTTATGACACATGATCCACTTCTGACACATGATCCACTTCCCGTTAGTTAAGTTATAAGCCTAAAGAAAATCCACCCAATTTGTGACACCTCTTCTCAATCGTTGACTTGCATATCATGTAGTGTATTTACTGCTTAATTGTTTCAATTATATATGCTGGCTTAACTCGAAATTTGAACAGAAGCGTCGTGATTGAGTCATGTGCATTGTGTGAGTGAGGTTTTGATTCTCTATGCTGTCTTGTATAGTCTAGAACTTGCCCCGTGTGTTAATTAAAGCGAAATTGTAAGTTAGGCTAATCTAAGAAATGATATAGGCACTTTCTTGTTTAATTATGGATGTGCTTGTCACATCGAATATGAATTTGTCCATTGCTAGCCCCTTTGAGCCTATAGGCCTTTTTTCTTTGGTACCTACATTACTAGCTATTCCCTTATTTTGTTCTTGAATTAAGCCTTATTTGAACCTTTACCTCCGAAAGCACTTAGTCGCTAAAAGAAGTAAGGGTAGAGTTAGGGGGATTGTCTTGATTATGAGCGGAACCGTAAAAAGACTTGTCGGTTAAATGAAGCTAAACTGAAGAATCACTAGCTGATGAAAATTTGTATGGAGTGTGAAAAGAAAAGAAAAGAAAAGAAAAAAAAATAAAAAGAGAAAAATGTTAGTGAAAAAGATATGGAAAAACACTTCCTACTGGTTTGTGCTAGTGAAATGATAGAATTGCTGAGTTGAAAAAGAAAGGCTATGTATATGAGACAATTTTAGTAATTGAAAGAAGAAAAGTGTTTAAATGTTGATTGTAGTATATTAAGTGCTTAGGAGGACTAGCCACTATTACCAAATATATCCTACCCGTCCCCTAGCCTACATTACAACCTTAAAAGTCCTAGTTGATCTTAGATTTGACTGACTCAATTAGTGGAAATCTACACTACGAGCAAGCTTATGGTACTTTACGGGAAGCATATGAGTTCTTTGTGAGAGTGAGGGTATGTTGTTCAATTTTGTATGATTTTATTCATATATATTCACTCTTCAGATTTTGGTAAGGTCACATGATCTCATGAGCGACTGGTAATGTTAAGTATATGTATTGAGATTGCTTAATGTGGCAAGTCGGCTTTTGAGGTTGGGTGGTGAGAATTGGGTTGTTGGATGTTATTGAATTATTGTGCTTAAGTAGACTTTACGGGAATCATATGGATTAGTTATGTGTTCGTGCTTATTTGCTAGTATTGATTGTGTTCAAAAGTATGATTTTGTTTGAAAGGTCGAATGTTTCGTGATGATATGAAGAGTTTGGTAGTTGGGAAGGTTGTATATAATCCCATTGCTCGAGGGCAAGCAAGAGTCTAAGTGTCGGGTGTTGATGTTTGGTGTAAAAGATATATATTTCTATGTAAATCACCTCATATTTGGCTCTTGTTTTATGAAATTGGGATGTTAATTGCTTCGATTCATGTTAATGTAATGTGTTTTTATGTGTAGGAATGAGTCGGGAGCAATTGGGGGCGAAACGGGCAAGAAACGAGCCAAAGCGAGACGAAAACAGACGAAAAGGCATTGGGCGCCACAGGCAGCGCCTGGCGCCACCTGTGGCGCTGGAGGCAGAGGCTGAAGAAAAGCTCACTGGAGGCAGTGCCCTGGGGGGCGCCTGGCGCCAGCCAGGGCGCCGACTTCGGGAAACTGTCCTAGCCCGTCTAGGAGACTACTATTTCGATCCTACCCCTTCCCAACTCCTATATAAACACCTCCAAACCCAATAGGAAGGAGGAGAACGTGATTTGGGAGCCAAGAACGCTACGGAACATCGCACAGAAGCAATTGATCTTCAGTTCTTCATCTTTGTCTAGTATTTTTATCTAGTTTTTCAATACTTTATCTTTTGATTATATTGAACATGAGTGGCTAATCACCTCTTGTTCTGGGGTTGTGATTAGCCATGAATATTGTGATTCAAAATTGACAATTCCTTGTTTATAATTCATAATCATATGGTTGTTTCTTCAATTCTATGCCTAATTGCTTAATTGTTTTGGCCATCAATTAAGTTCTATCAATTATCTATGCTATGTTTGGGAAAACTATGTTTAGATAAGAAAAGAATTGAAGAAAGCATGTTCTTAAACTTTTAAGGGGGGCGGTTCGTGGTTAGGATAGGAATATACTTAATCACCATGCTTAATTGAATATCGTATTTTTATTGCGTTCTTGATAGATTAATTTCATAGGAATATATGTGTTAATCATATTAAGAATAGGCGAATAGTACTTCGGAAGAAGGCTATGAGCATGTTTATCGATTAATTAGCAACCATACATGAATTATATGAATAGGAAGTTAATTTGAACATAATAGGATTGGTAAAATAATCACAACCCTGGAATATTTGTTTTATTGATTACACAACACGTAATTTGTTCCTTCCAATTCTTAGATATAATTTAGAATTATACGTTAGAATAATCCATCTCTTGAAACTTGACTTTTGCTTGTTTAAATAACAATATTAGTCCGTTAGAAAGTAGTTAATTTAAGTCCCTGTGGGTACGACAACCTGGACTCTAATCCTATATTACTTGTCGACCGCGTATACATGCGTGTGAGTTAGGGAGCAACAGTGACTATCTGTATACGGGTGAAATCGGGCCCATGGGACACCTTAGTTTCCTATAAGGTAAACGGAGGAAGAGGCGTGATGACAAGGGACCGGAATCGAGGCAAGGATCCCCTCGAGCCGAGATCCAGGCAAAGCACCCGGACTCGAGCGTAAGTCGTGATATTCGTGACCAGCCGGATATCACGACGTGGATCTCGGCACATATCGGCAGGAATCCGGTGATCTTTTAAACGGGAGATTTTTACCTTTTATGAAATTGTATTTATAGTAGGAATCCCCTACTATATAAAGGGGGGGGGGTCTGATTATTCATTAAGGATACTATAATACGTATATCAAGGTAATATACTATTATTTTCTCTGTTATTCAAGGTTCTCACTTTTGTTCATTAGTTCTTAGTTGTTGTGAGTCCGGGATTGAGGGTAGATATTTCATTAAGGCCGTTGTTGAGTACGGAATCTCCCCCTTAAGCGTTTTGACAATTTATTACGCCCTCTATTTGTTTAATCTAATGCAATTTATCGTTTGTATTGAATTAATTCGCGTAACTTTAAAACCGCTTACAGATTTAACTGTTATCTATTTTAAGGGTAACATAACTCAACAACAAAAATATCTTGAAATATATGAGAACTTAACCATAAGACTGCAAACCTGGTGTTAACGAGTACACGAGCAGTACTGAATAACAAGATACGAGCAAGATCCTCTAACACAACTGTCTGAACAAATAGAACAGTAAAGATAGAAATAACTGAAAGAGAACTTCAAGGACTGCGGATGACATAGCAGCTACCTCGTAGTCTCCCAGCAGCTATTAGCAACTCAACTCGGGAAATCGCCTCGACCGGATGTACCTGGATCTGCACACGAAGTGCAGAGTGTAGTATGAGTTTAACCGACCCCATGTACTCTATAAGTAACAAAACTAACCTTGGGGTGAAAGCAGTGACGAGCTCAGAAATAATAATAAGATGCCAGTATCAATAACCAATAACAGTTTAGATTATAAAGGGAAACCTTGTACAAACAAATAGCTCAATGATATTATGTTCAACTTGTTCACTTTTCAGAAATTTTGCATGGTTTCAAGTATAACAATTGAGCCTAACACAGATAAAGCATTTATTTTGTCAGTTAGCATGATAAAAGTATATATCTATGCCTACATGTCAAGTATACATGTCAAACCAACAATATCACAGTGGATCCATCAAAATATTCTCACTTAGCATGGTACGGGTGACTAGCATAACTGCCTATCATCAAGCACGTACATAAAACATTGTGCCTGCGCCCACTGCTGGCATGTCAGACTCCGGAGAGGCAGATCCTGCCCAAGCGCTAGTCATAATCATATAGCCCAATAGTGAGGCATGGTGCACGTGTTGCCTCAAAACAATAACACTTAGCCCAATATGGGCCCGACGTATACGTCACCTCAAAATCAATACCAAATCGGCTCTATGGCCCAATATAGTCATTTACCATTCAAGTCTCAGATAACATATCTCACAGTACTCAGATTAATAGTGTTACACATAGGAGAAACCAACAACATATGAGCAATCAAATAAGAAATACTGAGACAGAGACATCATATACGGATATAGCATCATGATTGAGAACATGTGTACAATTAAGGAAAACAGCTCAGAAAAGGCAAGAATAACCCTTTCAAGTCTCAAACAAATAGCACATATCCTAGACATGATGTCTAACATGAATTACAGTTCAAATAGCCAAACAAGCAGGTAAAACAAGGGTATAATGAGGTATGATTTTTCAGTAATAGTCTAAAAGACACCTCAAACCATGAACACACCAGTGCACGTACACACACCCTTCACCTAGCGTGTACGACACCCCAACACCTTTCATATAATGTAGTTCCCAGGGTTAATACCCTCAAATCAAATATTAGATGTGTTACTTACCTTAAAACGCACAAATCAATACTTCAAAAACTCCTTCCTCCGCGAATCGGCCTTCGAACGACTCGAATCTAGTCACAAACAACTTAATATCAACAAATAATGTTGTAGGAAACAACTTCAAATAATAAAGCTTCGATCTTTATCAAAATCAAAAAGTCAACCCAGTGCTCGTACCCCGGAGCCCGGTCAAACTCACAAATTCCAAACACACATTAAATTGCGAGTTCAACCATACCAATTTTATCCAATTCCGACATCGATTCAACCTTCAAATCCTCAATTTTCACTTTAGGTTTTATTAAAATCCCTCGTTTCTTCACTTTAATTCCCTAACTAAATGCTAAAAATAAAGATGAAATCATGAAATAATAATAAATCCGAGTCAAAAACACTTACTCTGATCCAAATCACGAAAATTCCCTCCAAAATTGCCCAAAATCGAGCTCTCTAACTCAAAATATGATATAATATCTAAACATCGAAATGGGATTTTATGCAGTCTGCCTAGTCATTTCCCTTCACGAACGCAGCAGATACCTCGCGTTCACGAATCACAAATCTCACCAGCTGCCAAATCCTCATTCGCTAATGCGACGTCCATATCGCGAACGCGATGACCACATGACCCCATGCTACGCGAATGCGAAAGCCTGATGCTCCCTCAGCATGCCTTCCTTCATCCCGAACGTGGCTCCCTGCTCGCGTTCGCGAAGGCCACAACCCCCAAAATATTGCGATCACAATCGCCCATTCGTGAACGCGAAGAACAATCCACTAGCCAACCAAGAAGACCCTTCACGAAAGCAGCCTCTGTGTCGCGAAAGTGAAGAAGCACACACCAAACACCAGATCAGCTGTCCAAACATGAAAAAAAATGGTCCGAAACTCATCCACAACACGTCCGAGGCCCCCGGGACCCCGTCCAATCACACCAACAAGTCCTAAAACACAATACGAACTTACTCGAAGCCTCAAATCACATCAAACAGCATCGAAACCATGAATCGCACATCAATTCAAGCCTTATGAACTAATAAACTTCCAACTTCTAAAACTAATGGTGAACCATATCAAATCCACTCCGTATGACCTCAAATTTTACATGCAAGTCCCAAATGAAACAATAGGCATATCTAACTCTCGGAACCAAAATCCAAACCTGATATCAATAAAGTTAACTCTCGGTCAAACCTATCATCCTTCAAAACCTTTAGCTTTCCAACTTTTGCCAATTCAAGCCAAAACAACCTACGATCTCTAAATCCAAATCCGGACATACACCTAAGTCTAGAATCACCATACAAAGGTACTGGAACTATCAAAACTCCATTCCGGAGCTGAATATAGAAAAAGTTAAACTCCGGTCAACTCTTCCAACCTTGGGAAGTGTCCCAATTCACTCCAAAATATTCCAGAAACCAATCCAACCATCCCGGAAAGTCACATAACAACAAATGAACATAGAAAAGGTAAATAGGTGAACGGGGCTACATTACACAAAACTACTGGCCAGGTCGTTACATTCTCACTTCTTGAACAAACGTTCGTCCTCCAACTGGTCTAGAATCATACATGGGGTCTCAAATGGGTGTGGATATCTGCTCCGCATATCCTTCTCGGTCTCCCAAGTAGCCTCCTCAACTGGCTGCCTCTCCACTGAACATTCACTGAAGCTATATTGTTCGACCTCAATTTCCAAACCCGAACCAAAAAGGCCATCGGCTCCACATCATAAGTCAAAATCCCCATCCAGTTGCACCGTGCTGAAGTCTAAAATATTTGACAGATTACCATAATACTTCCGGAGCATAAAAACATGAAACATTGGATGAACACCTAATAGACTAGGTGGAAATGCTAGTTTGTAGGCCACCTCCCCAACTCTCTCAAGCACCTCAAAGGGACAATATACCGAGGGCTCAACTTGTCCATCTTCCCGAACCTCATCACACTCTTCATGAGTGAAATTCTGAGCAAAACCTTCTCACCCACCATATATGCAATATCACGAACGTTCCTATCATCCTAACTCTTATGTCTGGATTGTGATTTACAGAGCCACTCCTAGATCAACTTCACCTTCTCTAAGGCATCACAAACCAAATAAGCGCCCAACAACCTAACTTCCCCAGGATCAAACCAACCAACAGGAGAATGATATCTCCTCCCATATAAGGCCTTATAAGGAGCCATATGGATACTTGATTGGAAGCTGTTGTTGTAGGCAAACATTAGTAACAGAAGAAACTGATCCTATGAACCTCTGAAATATATAACACAGGCATGTAACATATCCTCCAAGATTTGAATAGTGCGCTTGGACTGCCCGTCCGTCTGAGGATGGAATGCTGTACTCAAGTCAACCCATGTACCAACTCTCGTTGCACTGCCCTCAGAAACTGCGATGTGAACTGCATGCCAAGGTCAGAAATGATGCAAATGGGCACACCATGCAAGCGGATATTCTCCCAGATGTATATCTAAGCCAACCGCTCTGAAGAATAGGTAGTCATAACCGAAATGAAGTGCGCACTTAGTCAACTGATCCACAATAACCCATACTGCGTCAATTTCTTCAAGGTCCGTGGTAAGCCTACCACAAAATCCAAGTGATGCGCTCCCACTTCCACTCCGGTATCTCTAATCTCTGAATCAACCCTCTCAATTTTTGATGCTCATACTTCACCTGCTAACAATTTAAACACCAAGATACATAAGCAACAATATCTTTCTTCATTCAGCGCCACCAACAATACTATTTCAAGTCACGGTACATCTTCATGACACCTGGATGAATGGAATAGCCCGAGCTGTGAGCCTCCTAAAGGATCAAATCTTTCAACCCATCAACATTTCGAACACAAATCGGACTTTAAGCGGCATAACACCATCATTACCAATCACCATCTCCTTAGCACCACCTCGCTGAACCGTGTCCCTCAACACCATCAAATGAGGATCATCAAACTGGTGAGCCTTGATACGCTCTGACAACGATGACTGAGCCACAATACAAGCAAGAACTCGACTAGGTTCCGGAACATCCAATCTCATAAACTGATTGGCCAAAGCCTTGACATCCATGGGCTAGTGGGCTTTTGTGCTACTAGTAAATATGCCAAACTGCCATACTCTCAGCTTTCCTACTCAATACATCAGCCACTAATTGGCCTTCCCTGGATGATATAATATAGTGATATCAAAGTCTTTTAGAAACTCTAACCATTTGCGCTACCGCAAATTAAGATCCTTATGCTTGAACAAGTGCTGGAGATTCCGATGGGCGGTATAGACCTCACAATGAACACTGTACAACTGCCAACTGTAAGTCATGCACAGGGTAATTCTTCTCGTGAACCTTCAACTTTCGAGATGCATAGGCAATCACCCTACCGTCTTACATCAACACCGCGCCAAGCCTAATATGCGACACATCACAATACACTGTGTAAGATCCCGAACCTGTAGGCAACACCAACACTGTGACTGTAGTCAATGCAGCCTTGAGCTTCTGAAGGCTCACCTCACACTCCTCAAACCATCTGAAAGGAGCATCCTTCAAGATCAATCTAGTTAAAGGTTCTGCAATTGTCACGACCCAACTGGAGGGCCGCGACATGGCACCTGACCCTGCTCGCATAGTGCCGGCGTACCCTTCATATCTGCTATCTTACTTTCATTACTATTTAGATGGCCGGTGAATGCCCATATTCATAACAACAATGATCATAATTAACTTGGACCTTCCGCTAACAACACATTTTATACACATATATCCACAGAAACACTGTATCATGACGTAGGCATACATATTCAACATACCACGGCCGACACGACCATCATGCAAAAGCTATACAACAGAATACATACGCTTGCCGACAAGGCAATTCAGCTGTACATAAGTCATCCCGTTGTCTAAACATAATTCAATACCTGGCTGTACGCGTACATGGACCGAATCTTGTCTATGAGCCTCTGCTGATACATACATCATACAACCTACGTCAGAACAGGGCCCCGACATGCCCAAAATGCCTATACAGAATGCATACCAAGGCTATAGCAAGTCCGAAGGATGAATCTTGCCAATATTTGCTGAACTGGATAGCCTACTGGGGTGGGGGAGCTCCTTCTATCAGTCTATCAGGACCTGCAGCACGACATGCAGCGTCCACAAATAAAGGACGTTAGTACGGATAAGGTACTGAGTATGTAAGACGGGAAACATAATATAACAGCAATAATAAGCATCAGGATAAGAAACATATAACCTGTACCATCTGAACGCCTCTGAGGGCGGTTAACCATGACATCTTCGTCGTGCTTATGCATATACGCATAACCTTTCTAACATAATCATATTCATGTTCATTATCATTATCATCATCTTATACATACGCCTCTGTGGGCTCGCATCACCTTTGTACATCAACATATGCCTCTGTGGGCTTATCATCATCATCATATCATAGCATACCTTACCTGACTGTATTAGGCTCGGTCATTACATACCTGGCCTTCATTAGGCTCGGCCATAACATACCCGGCCTTCATTAGGCTCGGTCATAAGAATTAGATTACACATACATAATACATGCTCAACTTATGAAAATATGTTCCAGACCCTTTTAGTGACATACGATTGTTATCCCTTTTACACGTGATTAAGAATATCTCTTTAACATGAACTTTATAAGACTCAGGACATACCAACAACATTGATATCATAAGAACAAGAGCAATCCTTCCATAGAGGGAAACAATATAAGCGACCCTAACTTCTAAGAGTAGAGTATTCTTTTGGAGCTCGTTCATTATATTGTATTCAATAGGAGTCGTTCAAAAGAAAGAACGGTATAGTCTTACATACCTGGTGTATATACTGTACCAGTTCTCAAGCTACGCAACGGCTACAATTCCTTAGTCTACAAATAAAGGAATATCTACCTTTACTTGCGAAGCGTCATAACTTATCATTAATCGAAAACCCCTAATTTTGTATGGTGCTTCTTCACACCCTTCCTCCTCTAAATCTTATCAAACATAGTTATAACACATGCAGCTCATCTACAACCCAAAATAA
Organism: Nicotiana obtusifolia; assembly: GCA_002018475.1. Lineage (NCBI taxonomy): Eukaryota > Viridiplantae > Streptophyta > Magnoliopsida > Solanales > Solanaceae > Nicotiana > Nicotiana obtusifolia. The sequence continues at coordinate 77,332 of MCJB01006003.1, read as the reverse complement.
CCATAACCCATTCCATTTAGCAGTAGTTATCTTGAATTCATGGTTTTCAATCACCCTCCCCTGAGTCCTTACAGGCATGCAACAATATATCATGAATGCCCAAGGGAAAATTGCATGAAAGGGAGTGATAACTTACTTGCATGTGAATTATGTAGCCTTCTTCTTTGATTCCTCAAATTCTAAGTCTCGCCCTCAATTTGTGTTTGCAGAAGGAGGAAACTCAGCTAGGATTTCTCTTTAGTTCTTCAATTTCTTGATTCCTTCTTCAATTTAGAGCTTGGAAGGGGAAGAAATTGGTTAGAGTTCGTGTGGGACTTTGAGAGGGGTCATTAGGGGCCTTCTACTATGTTTAAGTTCAGAAAAATGATGAAGGAACGGGTTTGGACCCCTTTTATAGGTCTTTCAATAAGTGACACACGTGTCTGACATCTTCAGGTTTGCGATCGCATATTTGCTGAAAACAGGACATGCGGTTTGCATTTTGGTCGCAAATCTCAACCCAGAAGTCTATCACACTATGCGACGCAGGAGGGCCAGATTTGCGGTTCGTATTTTCAACAATGCGATCGCATTCTGGTCGCATTCCTGACGTTGATTTCATCCCAGAACTCTGCTTCATTATGCGACGGGGATGTCACGTTTGCGGTCCGCATTTGTGTTTTGCGGTCGCATACTGGCCGCATTTTTGACACAGATTTCTGCCCAGAAATCTGCCTCAGTTTGCGATCTTGGTGTTGGATATGCGGTCCGCATTTGTGCTTTGCGGTCGCATATCCAACTATGCGACGCCCTTGCTCTTTTCTTGACTTTTTGAACTGTTTTTCAGGTTCTTAGGCTCTTATATGTGAACTATCTCATGGTGTATTCTAACATACGAATTTTCGGGTTGTAACACTCTCCCCCTCTCAGGAACATTCGTCCCCAAATGTAGGGATCTACGGGAACAAGTACATCATCAGCATTAAATGAAAGGTAATAATGAAGAGTATCTCAAGTTCCTATTTACCTCGTAAGGACGCTTCACCTTTCAATGCATTCTGCGTTTCTTCGACATCATCATTATTTACATTGTGGAACATGTACGGATATTTAGACTTCATCTCTTCCTCTGCTTCCCATGTTATTTCCTCCATATTCCTGTTCCTCCATAATACCTTGACAGAAGCTACATCCTTTGTCCTTAGCTTGTGGATTTATCGGTCTAATATAGCCACTGGCACCTCTTCGTATGTTAGAGCTTCTGTAATTTGTATGTCTTGGATGGGGACGACCCGAGAAGGATCTCCGATACATTTCCTTAACATGGACACATGGAATACCGGATGGACAAATTCCATTTCGGATGGTAGTTCTAACTCATAGGCAACATGTCCAATTCGTCGAAGGATTTTGTACGGACCGATGTATCTAGGGCTCAGTTTCCCCCTCTTTTCGAAGCGCATGACACCTTTCATTGGTGAGACTCTCAGGAATACCCAATCACCAACTTCAAACTCAAGATCACGACGTCGGGCGTCAGAATAGGACTTTTGCCTGCTTTGTGCTGCCTTCAGTCGTTCCTGTATCACTTTCATTTTCTCAATGGCTTGGTGGATCAAATCCGGCCCATACAACTTAGTTTCACCAACTTCGAACCAGCCAACTGGTGATCTACATTTCCTCCCATATAGTGCCTCATATGGGGCCATCTTAATACTGGAGTGGTAGCTGTTATTGTAGGCAAACTCTATAAGTGGAAGATGGTCGTCCCAACTCCCCTTGAAATCCAAGACACATGCTCTTAGCATATCTTCAAATGTCTGAATAGTACGTTCAGCCTGCCTGTCAGTTTGCGGATGAAAAGCGGTGCTGAGATTTACTTGTGTACCCAAACCTTTCTGAAAAGACTTCCAAAAGTTAGTTGTGAATTGGGCTCCTCTGTCCGATATAATAGAAATTGGTACCCCATGAAGTCTAACAATTTCCTTGATGTACAACTTTGCATAATCTTCAACTGTGTAGGTTGTCTTAACTGGCAGAAAATGAGCACATTTGGTAAGTCGATCAACTATCACCCAAATGGAGTCGAACTTACGACTGGAGCGAGGTAATCCAACAATGAAGTCCATGTTAATCACCTCCCATTTCCAGGTCGGAATCTCTATATCTTGGAGCAATCCACCAGGTTTCTGATGTTCTATCTTTACCTGTTGGCAGTTGGGACACCGGGCTAAAAATTCTGCAATAGACTTCTTCATGCTATTCCACCAATACTGCTCTTTGACATCATGGTACATATTTGTTGAACCAGGATGGATGGAATATCGGGATTGATGAATTTCCCTCATAATCTTCTCTCGCAATCCTGCTACATTAGGCACACATAATCAGCCTTGGCACCTCAGTGTTCCATCCCCTGCAATCTCAAAAGCTAAAATTTTACCTTGCTGAATGCCCTCTCTCAACCGCAACAAGGTGGGATCTTCGTATTGCCGTGCCTTCACCTCGGCTACGAGAGATGATTCTGATATATTGTGTACAGCAACACCTCCGTCCTCGGAGTCTAACAATCTGATCCTCATGTTAGCTAGCTGACGAAGCTCTTCAGTTAAACTCCATCTACCTGCTTTAATGTGCACTAAACTTCCCACTAACTTACGACTGAGGGCGTTTGCCACAACATTGGCTTTGCCCGGATGATACAGTATTTCAACGTCGTAGTCTTTTAGTAATTCGAGCCAATGTCGTTGTCTCAAATTCAGCTCTTTCTGACTGAAGATGTATTGCAAACTTTTATGGTCCGTGTAGATGTCAACATGGACACCATATAGATAGTGTCGCCATGTCTTCAAAGCATATATTACTGCAGCCAATTCCAAATCATGGGTCGGATAATTCTTTTCATGCTTCTTCAATTGTCTTGAAGCATAAGCAATCACCTTCCTATGCTGCATTAATACACATCCCAAACCTATACCGGAGGCATCACAATACACCACATAACCTTCAGTTCCTTCGGGAAGAGTAAGAACTAGAGCGGATGTTAATTGATTTTTCAGTTCCTGGAAACTCCACTCACAAACATCTGTCTATTGAAATTTGGTAGCCTTCTGGGTCAGCTTAGTTAATGGTGCTGATATAGAAGAAAATCCTTCTACAAACTGCCCGTAGTATCCCGCTAACCCCAAGAAGCTACGGACTTCTGATGGCGTAGTAGGTCTTGGCCAATTCTTGACTGCGTCAATCTTTTGAGTATCGACACTAATACCCTCATCAGATATCACATGGCCTAAGAAGGTTACTGAGTTCAGCCAAAACTCACATTTGGAGAGCTTTGCATATAACTGGTGATATACTATCCGCAGGTGATCCATATGTTCTGCCTCTAATCGGGAATACACTAGGATATCATCAATGAATACTACCACGAACACATCAAGATAAGGCCTGAATACAGTGTTCATGATATCCATGAAAGTTGTTGGGGCATTGGTTAGCCCGAACGACATTACTAGGAACTCAAAATGCCCATATCTTGTCCGGAAGGCTGTTTTCGAAATATCTTTTTCCTTGACTCTCAACTGAAAATACCCTGAACGTAGGTCAATTTTGGAGAAATATTTGGCTCCCTGGAGTTGGTCAAACAGGTCATCAATTCTTGGGAGTGGATATTTGTTCTTTATGGTGACCTTATTCAACTGACGATAATCGATACACATCCGTAACGATTCGTCTTTCTTTCGTACGAACAAGACTGGCGCACCCCAAGGTGAAGTGCTAGGCCTAATGAAGCCTTTATCCAGCAAGTCCTTCAACTGTACTTTCAACTCTCCAATTCTGCTGGGGCCATTCTGTATGGAGGGATAGAAACTGGGTGAGTATCAGGCAACACATCGATGCCAAACTCAATCTCCCTCTCAGGAGGAAGACCTGGGAGTTCATCTAGAAAGAAATTCGAAAATTCATTGACTACAGGAATTGATTGTAGAACGGGCGACTTCGCCTCCACGTCCATAACGCGAACAAGATGGCAGATATAACCTTTGGAGATCATCTTTCTTGCCTTAAGGTAGGAAATAAACCTACCTTTCGGCGTAGCAATGTTTCCCTTCCATTCAAGGATGGGTTCAACAGGAAATTGAAATCTAACCATCTTCGTATGACAATCAACACTTGCATAGCATGATGCCAACCAATCCATTCCCATTATCACATCAAAATCAACCATTTCTAATTCACATAAATCTGCCGAGGTTTGACGACTACAAATCGTCACAGCGCAACCTCTATACACTCTCTTGACAACCACGGAATCTCCTATTGGAGTAGATAGCGAAAATGGTTTACTCATTAACTCAGGTTCAACATCAAACTTATCAGCCACAAGGGGTGTAACATAAGACAATGTGGATCCGGGATCAATCAATGCATATACATCATGAGAAAGCACTGACAATATACCTGTGACAACATCCGGAGATGACTCAAGATCCTGTCGACCTGCTAGGGAATATATTCGGTTTTGAACACCACTTGAGCTCGATACTGTACCGCTACCTCTGCCACGACCTGCTGGCTGCAGGGGACCCCGCACTGGAGGTCGAATAGATAAGGAAGAACCGACCACAGATCCAGTTTACTGAGCCATACCACCATCCCTTCTATAAGGACAGTCTCGCATCATGTGGCCAGGCTGTCCGCAGAAATAGCATATATCCGAACCTCGGCAGCACGGTCCAAAGTGGGTCCTGCCGCACTGCTCACAATAAGGCATTGGGGATCGCGTCCGACTAGTAACCCTATGACGGGGCGAGCCTGATGCCCGCGAACTTTGAAACTATCGAGGGGCACTAGATACAGGTGGTGCCGAACTCCTCAAAGAATGGGGCCTTAGACTACTTCTGGAGTCACCAGAATACCCTGCAAATCTTGTCCTCTTATGCTGGCTTCTATCCTGCTCCCTGTCTGCCCTTTGCTGGCGTTTACGATCCTCTATGGTCCGGGCATAGGCCTGAATACGGGAGATATCCATGTCCTCTATCAGGGAAGCTGTCGTGCATTCATTTATTAAATGCGGTCCCAATTCGTTCACGAATAAGTGAACCCTATCGCTCATCTCGGCCACCATGTGTGGAGCATACCTTGCCAGAGAGTCAAACTGCATACTGTACTCTCGTACGTTCATATTACCTTGTTTAAGGTTTAAGAACTTATCAGCTTTAGCTCGTCGTACCTCAACTGGCAAGTAATGGCGAAGGAACGCCTCAGAAAATTCATTCCATACAGGCAGGGGAGCATTCGGACCCCTGGATCTTTCCCAACTGTCATACTAGAAGACTGCCAAGTCCCGTAACCGATAAGAAGCTAATTCTACTGCCTCTGTATCACTGGCATGCATAACCCGCAGTGTGCGGTGTATCTGGTCAATAAAAGCCTGTGGGTCCTCCTTAGGATCAGAACCGGTGATTACTGGAGGATCCAAATTGATGAAGTCACGAACCCTCGCACTAACCGGTCTTTCAGTAGTATCGGTATTCTGCCTCTGAGCCTGAGAAGCTACCAGGCTAGTCAACAACTGTACTGCAGTCCTTAAGTCCTGGTCTGTAGTACCAGAAGAAGGGACTGGAGATGCTGGGTGGTTCCTAATATCCTCTGGGGAAGGAGGGGTAGATGAGGTCCGAGAAGGCATCTTACTTCGAGGCTCACTTTGGCCTCCTCTATCTTAGGGCACCTGACTGGTACCCTCTCCGACATTTGTATCAAGTCGTCTATTACTTTTTCGCTTTCTATTCAAAGTCATCGCTGTAGGAAAACAAGACAAATGTTAGAAATGAATACGTACAACTCAGCTCTACGCACGATCTAGATTTAGAAAGAAGGTAACATTCCTAAATGTCAGGTAGCCTCCTGATTATAAAATGTGGCGCGCTACACACCCATAATCAAGACTCTACTAGACACGGCTCATAGACAATTCCTAGGACACGACCTGCATTGATACCAAGTTTGTCACGACCCAACCGGAGGGCCACGACATGGCACCGGACCCTGCTCGCAGAGTGCCGGCGTACCCTTCATATCTGCTATCTTACTTTCATTACTATTTAGATGGCCGGTGAATGCCCATATTCATAACAACAATGATCATAATTAACTTGGACCTTCCGATAACAACACATTTTATACACATATATCCATAGAAACACTGTATCATGACGTAGGCATACATATTCAACATACCACGGCCGACACGGCCATTGTGCAAAAGCTATACAACAGAATACATACGCTTGCCGACAAGGCAATTCAGCTGTACATAAGTCATCCCATTGTCTAAACATAATTCAATACCTGGCTGTACACGTACATGGACCGACACTTTTCTATGAGCCTCTACTGATACATACATCATACAATCTACGTCGGAACAGGGCCCCGACATGCCCAAAATGCCTATACAGAATGCATACCAAGGCTATAGCAAGTCCGAAGGATGAATCTTGCCAATATTTGCTGAACTGGATAGCCTACTGCGGTGGGGGAGCTCCTTCTATCAGTCTATCAGGACCTGCAGCACGACATGCAGCGTCCACAAATAAAGGACGTTAGTACGGATAAGGTACTGAGTATGTAAGACGGGAAACATAATATAAGAGCAATAATAAGCATCAGGATAAGAAACATATAACCTGTACCATCTGAACGCCTCTGAGGGCGGTTAACCATGACATCTTCGTCGTGCTTATGCATATACGCATAACCTTTCTAACATAATCATATTCATGTTCATTATCATTATCATCATCTTATACATACGCCTCTGTGGGCTCGTCATCACCTTTGTACATCAACATATGCCTCTGTGGGCTTATCATCATCATCATATCATAGCATATCTTACCCGGCCGTATTAGGTTTAGTCTTTACATACCCGGCCTTCATTAGGCTAGGCCATAACATACCCGGCCTTGATTAGGCTTGGTTATAAGAATTAGATTACACATACATAATACATGCTCAACTTATGAAAATATGTTCCAGACCCTTTTAGTGACATACGATTGTTATCCCCTTTACACGTGATTAAGAATATCTCTTTAACATGAACTTTATAAGACTCAGGACATACCAACAACATTGATATCATAAGAACAAGAGCAATCCTTCCATAGAGGGAAACAATATAAGCAACCCTAACTTCTAAGAGTAGAGTATTCTTTTGGAGCTCGTTCATTACATTGTATTCAATAAGAGTCATGCAAAAGAAAGAACGGTATAGTCTTACATACCTGGTATATATACTGCACGAGTTCTCAAGCTACGCAATGGCTACGATTCCTTACTCTACAAATAAAGGACAATCTACCGTTACTTGCTAAGCGTCATAGTGTATCATTAATCGAAAACCCCTAATTTTGTATGGTGATTCTTCACACCCTTCCTCCTCTAAACCATAACCCATTCCATTTAGCAGTAATTATCTTGAATTCATGGTTTCCAATCACCCTCCCCTGAGTCCTTACAGGCATGCAACAATATATCATGAATGCCCAAGGGAAAATTGCATGAAAGGGAGTGATAACTTACTTGCATGTGAATTATCTAGCCTTCTTCTTTGATTCGTCAAATTCTAAGTCTCGCCCTCAATTTGGGTTTGCAGAAGGAGGAAACTCAGCTAGGGTTTCTCTTTAGTTCTTCAATTTCTTGATTCCTTCTTCAATTTAGAGCTTGGAAGGGGAAGAAATTGGTTATAGTTCGTGTGGGACTTTGAGAGGGGTCGTTGGGGCCCTTCTAATAATGTTTAAGTTCAGAAAAATGATGAAGGAACGGGTTTGGACCCCTTTTATAGGCTTGTCAATAATTGACACACGTGTCTGACATCTTCAGGTTTGCGATCGCATATATGCCGCAAACAGGACATGCGGTTTGCATTTTGGTTGCAAATATCAACCCAGAAGTATGCCACACTATGCGACGCAGGAGGGCCAGATTTGCGGTTCGCATTTTCAACAATGCACTCGCATTCTGGTCGCATTCCTGACGTTGATTTCAGCCCATAACTCTGCTTCATTATGCGATGGGGATGTCATATTTTCGGTCCGCATTTGTGTTTTCCGGTCGCATATTAGCCGCATTTTTGACACAGATTTCTGCCCAGAAATCTGTCTCAGTTTGCGATCTTGGTGTTGGATATGCGGTCCGCATTTGTGCTTTGCGGTCGCATATCCAACTATGCAACGCCTTTGCTCTTTTCTTGACTTTTTGAACTGTTTTCCGGGTTCTTAGGCTCTTATATGTGAATTATCTCACGGTGTATTCTAATATACGAATTTTCGGGTTGTAACAGCAATGGATGAAAAACCCTCCACATCACTAGAACCCGAAAAACATCACTAGAAACTCGTAGTGACCATAGCAGGCCCCGAAAGTCGTCTTCTGAATATCTCAATCCCGAATCTTTAACTAATGATACCCACACCTCAAATCAATCTTCGAGAACACTGTAGCACCCTGAAGCTGATCAAACAAGTTATCAATGCGTGATAGTGGGAACGTGTTATTAATTGTAACTTTGTTCAGCTGCCTATACTCAATACACAATCTCATAGTACCATCCTTCTTCTTTACAAATAGAACTGGCGCACCCCAAGGCAACATACTAGACCTGATGAAGCCCTTATCAAGCAACTCCTTAAGCTGCTCCTTCAACTCGTTCAATTCCTCTACTGCATGTAATATGGTGGGATAGATATAGACGGGATGCCCGACACTAGATCAATGCTTGAGGGTCTGCTGGAAATACATCTGGGAAGTTTCTAACTACTGTAACTGACTTAGCGGTAGGAGTATCAGCACTAAAATCTCTTCTCAACTATCTGTTGAGCCTTCAAATATGGAATCACTCTAATGGGGACATAATCTAGGGAGCCACTCCACTCTAACATCGGTATCCCCGATATCGCTAATGTCACGATCTTAGCGTGACAATCCAGAATAGCGTGACATGGCGACAACTAATCCATACCCAAAATCACGTCAAAATCGACCATGCTAAGTAGTAAGAGATCAACTCTGGTCTCATAGACACCTATAGTCACCACACACGACTGATATACGCAGTCCACAACAATAGAATCACCCATCGATGTAGATACATGAACATGTATAACTAAAGAATCATGGGGCATATCAAAATAATAAGCAACAATACGATGACACATATGAATAAGTGAAACAAGGATCAAATATTGCTGAAGCATCCTTATGGCATACTAAAACAATACCTGTGATCACAGCATCAGAAGCAACTACCTCTGGCCTAGCGGGAAAAGCATAGCATTAAGCCTGACCACCACCTGTCTGACCTCCCTGTCTAGGGCGACCTCGACCTGCACGACCTCCACGACCTCCACCTCAAGTTGGCTGAGCAGGTTGTGCAACAACTGGTGCAGGGGTAATAGACTAGCTTCTCTGCTGCACCTGACCTCTGTAATGAAAGGGATAATAATTCCTCACATGCCCCAAATCTCCACAATCGTGACAACCTTGAGCCGGAAATGATAATAGGGCTCTGCATCGGACCGCGAGAGCTAGAATAACCACTAGAAGAACTCGATACTGGTGAACCTTGAACTGATGGAGCACAATACAAGATCTGAGCTAGAATTTCACTAAAAGATGACTAACCCGGACGAGTACTGTATGAACCATGACTAGCTGATGCACCACGATGAGCTGGACGAGCCATCTGAGCGGGCCTAAAAGGACGACCTCTGTTGTGATGTGACTGACCTCCAGATGAGGCATCATTGAAACCACCTGAAACATGAGGCCTCTTGTTGGTTACACGTTGATTTATGTACTCATACTACACTTCTGTACTAATTATGTAGGTACCAAGGCATATACGTCAGGTGGTCATTCGTGCTTGTAGATGCACTATCCGAAGACTTATTGGTGAGCTGATCTCCATGCTTTGATATGCAGCCCCTAAAGTCTCTTTCTTGTTATGTTATTATTTCTATCTATTTTATTCCATATAGTAGCTATAGTGGTTTTGTATATTCTATTATATTTCTCATGAATGGCTTGCCCTAACGATATCCTTAGGTGCCATCATGGCCTATGCTGGGGAATTTGGTCGTGACAGCTTGGTACCAGAGCAATAGTTTCATATAGATTTCACGAGTCATCAGTAGACCTAGTAGAGTCTTACGAACCGCTGCGGAGACATCCGTACTTATCTACGAGAGGCTATAGGGAGTTAGGAAACTTCTCTTTCTGCATCTCCTATCGTGCAATTGATGTTGTGCTAAGTGTATTTCTCTTATTCTCTAATAGATGGTGAGAACGTGTGCGACGACATTACCCAACAGTAGAGGGGATACTCCCCCAGTCTTTAGAGGTAGAGTTAGAGGCCGAGGGAGGGCGAGAACTCCTATTAGAGGATGAAGGCGTCCTAGAGTTGCTCCAGTCATACCACTAGGGGATCCGATGGAAGATCCTGTTATTGAGGAGCAAGATGAGGCACCTGTAGTTGAGCCGGTCCCAGTAGACTTTATGACCACATGGCTTTCAGGAGGTCATGGGCCGTATGCTACGGTTCATGGATTCTATGACTTATGCTAGATTATTCCTAGCAGATCCGGCCACAGCTCAGGCGGGAGGGGGAGAACAAACCCCTACTGCTCATGCTCCCAGGCATGATGTTGCCATTTATTAGACCTTAATGCATTACTTGCAAATGAGGTTCAGCCAGTTGCAGCTGTTAGAGCAGAGGTCAGACAGTCCGCGATCGTTGAGGAGCAGAAGCAGCTTGAAAGATGGACTAGGCTTCATCCTTCTATCTTTAGAGGTGAGCAGTTAGAGGACCCATAGTATTTCATTGACCGTTGTAGGGAAAGGCTGCATCATATGGGAGTATTAGAGTCCAACGGGGTGGACTTCACTACATTTCAGCTAGAGGGGAAAGCCCGTAGATAGTAGTAGTATTATCCCTAAAGCAGGCCAGTAGGTTCACCTCCCTTGACTTGGGATCAGTTCAGAAATGTCTTCTTGGAGAAGTAGATTCCACCTTATGGAGGGAGGAGTTACGGGGTCAGTTTGAGCGGCTCCAACATGGTCAGATGTCTGTGACCGGCTACGAGATGCGATTCACTAACTTGTCTCGTCATGCAACTAACATACTCCCCACAAATGCAAAGAGGGTGCAGATATTTATCGCGAGTTTGCACCTTGAGATTCAAAATTTTATGGCCCGAGAGGCAGAGATGGGGACTCCGTTCTTCATGTTGTGGAGATATCTCTAAGGATTGAGTGTATCTGCAACTAGAGCAAAGAGTTCATGCCGAGAGATAAGTGGTCTCAACACTCTGGTGGATTCAGTACTTCCCTGTCTGGGGGCACAGGTCAGTTCATAACGGGCCATCCTAGCAGGCCCATGCATTCAGTACCACTGCCTATTTGGGGTGCTCCAGTATGACCCCCTTCAGTGCCATTCCCAAGAGCACTTACCGTCCACCAGCTATTTAGGGTTCCTCCGGTGCGTATTCTGGTTGTCCAAGTGAGACCCGGAGTTAGCTGTTTTCCACTCCAAAAGGTTGTGTTGAGTGCGGGGAGTTAGGCCACATGTAGATTACCGTACCATCTGTTGCAAGGCCCATCCGTTCGACCGACTAGAGGCAGAGGGAAGGTGGGTAGGGCTCGCCCTAGAGATGGAGGCCAGTCAGGTGGCACTCCAGCTAGATTCTAAGCCTTCCAATCCAGACCAGAGGCAGTAGCCTTCGATGTAGTGATCATAGGTATTATTTTTGTCTGCCTTAGAGATGCTTCGGTACTATTTGATCTAGGGTCTACCTATTCCTATGTCTCTTCTCTATTTCCTCCTTATTTGGATGTATCTCAGGAGTCCCTGGGTGTTCCTATATATATATGTCCATGCTATTGGGTGATTCTGTTGTTTTAGATCGGGTTTACTGGTCCTATGTAGTGACTTTTGGTGGTTATGAGACCATAGCGAATCTTCTATTGCTCGATATGATTGGCTTTGAGGTTATCCTGGGCATGGACTGGTTGTCTACGGACCATGCCATTCTCGATTTCCATGCCAAGATAATTACCGTGGCGATGCCAGAGTTGTCTAGGTTGGAGTATAGAGGTTCATCTACTGGTACATTCAGTCGGGTTATTTCTTTCTTGAAGGATCGACATATGGTCAAGAAAAGGTGTTTGGCTTGTCTGGACTTTGTTCGAGATACTGCTACTGAGACTCCCATGATAGATTTAGTGGCTGCGGTGCAGGAGTTTTCTGATGTATTTCCTGCTGATTTACCATGCGTGCCTGATGTGCCGGGTAATTTCGGCACATTTACATATTATTTGCTTAGAATTTTACTTGTTCTACTTGTTAATTATCATGATATTTACTTAGTTTTAGTGTACTTTCAGTATATTGAGGAAAGAAACCCAGAAGCGTGAAAAGAAGTCCAAAAAGCTGTCCAAAGGCAAGAAAAGAGTTCAAGAGTATAGCAAGTTCAATTCTGCGACCGCAGAACAGCTATGCGAGTCGTAGAAGTTGCAAGAAGATCGCAGAGGCAGACAGAAGTTCAAGCCAAGTTTCAAGTTGAGAATGCGGTCGCAAATGCGACCGCAGAACAGAAATGCTAACCGCATTATCATCGCAGACACGGACAGAGTTTGAGGTAAAAAATAGAGTGGAGATTGCGATCGCATTCTGCGATCGCAGAATCAATCTGCGAACCGCATTCTCAGATGCGATGAGAAGGAAAATCACTGGTGTAATTTTTAATTTGCGATGGAGTGTGAGGATTCTGCGTACCGCATTCCTTCTCTGCGACAGGAATGCGATCGCAGACGTGCAACTAGGTCAGACGTAATTGCTGCTCGCCTCGGATTTTGGGCCTCTATAAATAGCCTTTCTAGGGTTGTGTGAAGGGAGACTTGTCAGAATTCAAAGTGCAAAGTACCGCTTTGGTTATTTTCAAATTTAGAGAGATTTTGGGTGATCAAAAGAGAGAATTCGATATTGTTGTAAGATGAATTCAATTATCTTTATTTGTTCTTTAGTTTTTAACATGTGTAGCTAAACTCTAATACTAAGGTTGTGAACCCTAGATAGGAGAGTTTCAAATTGTATTTGGTGAGGTCGCCAAACCACGTTTTTCCAGACTCCATTTTGCTGGAAAATTTCTACATGGGTTTGGACCCTATGAACCAATCGATAGCAAAGAATGCTGCTGCGGGTTCGTTCATGGATAAGACCTTTGCTCGAGTCACGCAGATTTTGGACAAGATGGCTAAACATAATCAAGATTGGCATTCTGAGGATACTACGGGTGGTATTACAATTGGGTCTCCTTCAATGAATAACTTGATCAAAGAGAACCAAGAACGAGACCAAGTAATTGCTGAACTTGCCACTAATGTGAATGTCTTGACAAAGTTGTTCACAGAAAATCAGAAGAAAAAAATCAATGTAGTGGAGAATGTGCAACCAATGCAAGGTGAAGAATATGAAGAGGCAAATTTTGTCAATAATACTCATGGAGGTTATCAGAGGCAACCTTACCAGGGCAAAGCAACACAAACTAATTGGAGACCAAACCCGCAAGGGCAAGGTCCCCAACAATGGCGGAATGATCAAACTGGTCCTAATCAGGGAAATTAGAACAACAGTAACCATTTTCCAAATCGAAGTTCCAACCCCTATGTTCCTCCGAAAGGGCACTATCAGAATCAGGGATCCGCAAGTGAATCTAAATTGGAGAGTATGCTCGAGAGGATATTACAGAACCAAGAGAAGTCAGACACGTCCATGAAGAATATGACTGAACTGGTTGGCTCCCACACAGCAGCAATCCAAAAGTTGGAATTGCAAATGAGGGATCTCCCTCGTGAGCAATATCGACCGCAAAAAGGAACACTTCCTAGCGACACGATTGCAAATCCTAAAGGAAGTGGAAGTGGCCCAACTGCTCATATCATGGCTGTCACGAATAGGAGTGGTAAGACATTACAGGGTTAAGATGCTGCTGAAGAGCTTCAGGCAGAGGTTGAAAGTGAAAGAGGTCATGCTGTTGAGGTAGGTGAAAATCCAGAAATTGTAGTGAACACCGATGATATTCAGGAAGGAGTAAAGGATAAGGCAGAAGAAACACCAATCGTTCTTCCGCCAATTCCTAGACCCCTTCCACCTTTTCCTCTGAGACTTACAAGGAGAATTGACGACAGCAAATTTGAGAAGTTTTACGACATTCTCAAGCAGCTTTCAGTTAATATACCTTTATTGGAGGCTTTCCAAGAAATGCCTGGGTTTGCCAAATATCTGAAGGAGTTGATTACAAAAAGGAGAACCATCAGGAACGAGGTGGTAAATGTGACTCACAGAGTCAGTTCTATCATAGCCACCAGTCCAATTTAGAAGAAGGAGGATCCAGGAGCTTTCACTATCTCGTGTAATATTGGAGCGCGAGATTTTGCAAAGGAATTATGTGATAATAGGGCCAGTATAAATCTTATGCCTTTAGCCATCTATAAACAAGCCGGGTTAGGAATGCCGAGACCAACGAGTATGAGGTTGTAGATGGCTGACCGATCCATCAAGAGACCAGTGGGCATTGTGGACGATGTAATTGTGAAAGTTGGAAAGTTTAACATTCCTGCTGATTTTGTATCCTCGACTGTGCTGTAGATAAGGAAATCCCCATTATACTGGGAAGACCTTTCTTAGCAACTGGACGAGCTCTTATGGACTCAGAGCGCAATGAAATTAAGTTCCGGGTAAATAATGAAGAAGTCACGTTTCAAGCCAGCAAAGGGATGAAGCTGCCAATGGAGTATGAGAATATTTCGCTAATTGGTATTATTGATGAAGTTGATGAAGCCATTGAGATGAATATGGAAGAACAATGTTTTGGTAAGGCACTGGCAGCCATCTTGGTGAACTTTGATGGACATGACCTGGATGGGTTCATGGAGTCGGTGAATGCATTAGAAGGTCGTGGTTCTTATTCCTATACTCTACCAAAACTGTCATTAGATTTGGAGAATCGAGCCACACCTCCAGCAAAGCCTTCCATTATTGAACCACCTAAATTAGAGCTCAAGCCACTTCCATCGCATTTGAGGTATAAATTTCTGGGCTTGAATAACACTTTACCAGTAATTGTGTCTTCTTTGTTGAATGATGTGCAGGTAGAGTAGTTGCTGCAAGTTCTGAAGGAACACAGACAGGCAATCGGATGGACGATCGCGGACATCCGGGGTATTCCAGCAGGAATTTGTGAACATAAGATTCAACTTGAAAACGGTACAAAACCAAGTGTGGAGCACCAGAGAAGGCTAAATCCAGCCATGCAAGAAGTGGTGAAGAAAGAGATAATAAAATGGCTGGATGCAGGAGTTGTGTACCTGATTGCCGATAGTTCGTGGGTGAGTCCAGTACAGTGTGTGCCAAAGAAAGGAGGTATGACCGTGGTTAAGAATGAAAAAAATGAGCTGATTCCAACACGAACCGTGACTGCATGGCGAGTATGCATGGATTACAGGAAGCTCAATAGTGCCACGTGCAAGGATCACTTCCCTATGCCTTTTATTGATCAAATGCTTGATCGGCTAGCTGGAAAGTCCTTTTACTGCTTCCTTGACGGATACTCCAGGTACAATCAGATAAACATTACTTTGGAAGATCAGGAGAAGACAACGTTCACCTGCCCGTATGGGACATTTGCCTTCAGTCGAATGCCCTTCGGCTTATGCAATGCTCCAGCTACATTCCAGCGGTGCATGATGTCAATTTTTTCTGATATGGTGGAAGATTTCCTCGAAGTCTTTATGGATGATTTCTCACTAGTCGGGGAAACATTTGAGCAATGCTTGAAAAATCTCAAGACAGTGTTGAAACAATGCGAAGAAACAAACCTTGTATTAAACTGGGAAAAATGCCACTTTATGGTGGACGAAGGTATTGTTTTGGGGCACAAAATCTCCAGACATGGTATTGAGGTGGATAAAGCAAAGATTGAAATCATCTCCAAGCTCCCTCCTCCCACATCAGTGAAAGGTGTCCGTAGCTTTTTGGGGCATGCGGGATTCTACAGAAGGTTCATAAAAGATTTCTCA